>CM074733.1:49055806-49360806 GCA_037367245.1 Phrynocephalus guinanensis
GTTGAACAACAGCCTTCCTGCTTGCTATTGTTACCGGAGCCATTAGAAAGATGGAAAGCAAAGCAACAGCGAAAGCCAAGAAAATATGTCACACAATTTGCTACTTCCCTCCCCCCCCCCCCAGTCCTCCTCATATTCCTCATCCTCTCCCTATTTTTAAACCCAACCCAGGTGTCTCTTCAAAGTCAATGTTATATGTTGTGTCACAGCTGACAAATTCACTTACCTCCCTGGCTGAAAGTACAGGGGATGTAATTTCCCGACTTAGACAAGGTAATAATGCCAATTTAGGGCACTGGTAGGGAAAACAGGGTCATGGAGCTGTGTATTTGAGTAGGGTCAGAATGCGTGTGTGTTGCGTCGTTACAGTCGTGACCGACTCTCCGTGACCCCATGTCCATGGCGTTTCCTTGGCAGGAATACTGGAGTGGTTTGCCAGTTCCTACTCCAGGCGCCTCCAGCACCTGGTATTCCCTGGAGATCTCCCATCCAAATACTAACCAGGGCCGACCCTGCTTAGCTTCCGAAATCAGGTGAGATCGGATGTGCTTAGGGCATCTAGGGTCAGAATAGTACAAAGTAAAAATGCTATTTTTGTCATACACCCAGTGTGGCGCCTGGGACCATATGCCCTCCTCCCCTAAGGTGTGGCCCTGTTTTTGTAACCCCTAACCATTCTCTGGACTCCTTTCTTTTCCCCTCCGGGCAATTGCAGGCTTGAGAAATATCTAGGAGTGGTGATTCACCTTTGAAATAGGTCACAGCCCTCCAAACCATTAACACCTCCAAATATGCTTGTGAAGATTCTCTAGGTGAGGTCATCCAGGTGAGGTTATCCGAAATTTGAGTCACGGCAACTGGACTTCCAAATAGCTTTTTGTCAAAGGCCAAAGTATATTTCTAACCATTTCTTGATTCTTTCTTTAAATGGTGGCATTTGGCATAATTTTTTCTGCCTTTTGAATACATTACAAAGAGGATCTCGCTTTTCAACCACTCTTTATATTCTCTCTCTAAAAGTTGAGATTATCTTTTGGTGGGAAGGAGCATGACAGGGGAACTTTGCCCTTTTGCATATTATGATGGCTTTCTTGTCTATTGGAGTGTTTTGATTTTTGTTTTTTACTAAGGAGAATTGTAGTTCAGCAGAAATTAGAAGGTTAGAAAAGGAGTTTAGGCATTTAGTTAATGCATGCCCAACCCTCTCTCCTGTTCAAGTGGGGCTCCTTAAAGAGTTTCTTTCTTTCTTTCTTTCTTTCTTTCTTTCTTTCTTTCTTTCTTTCTTTCTTTCTTTCTTTCTTTCTTTCTTTCTTTTTCTTTCTTTCTTTCTGTTTGGATCTGCAGCCTGAACAATTAAATTGTACACAGCCCAGAGAGTGTATCTGGAAGTTGAATCATGGCAATTTGACTTCTTTTCCTTGAGAAACATTTCTCTGCTCATCCAAGCAGCTTAGTCAGTCCCAGAGAGTGCTTTAAGTCCTATGGGGCGATATATAAGCAGAATAATTTTTGTTTCTTTCTTCTGCATTCTTTGGCATTATGCCAGAGCTGTATAGCCCTTGGAGTTTCCATGGGACAGAAAGGTCCCCTCCCCAAACTCCATATAACTGCTAAGTCCTGAATTGGAAAAATCCATAATGCATATGCAAGCATGTCATGATTTTTAAAAATCCTTTTGTAAGTATTGTACTGTATTTTGTTAGTACATTTAGTGCAGGATAACCAATATAATTTGATTCATGATTTAAAATTCCACTGACCCATGGAATTCGGATATGCTCATATTTTCCCGCCTAGCTTGTTGCAGAATTTTGAATTTTTGATGAAATACCCTTTTGTTATACAACAAAGGTACAGAGAGTAACAGAGGATAATAGCTAAAAGTTTTCCAGAGTCCCTACACCTTTCTTATTGACTATCCCAATAACTCTATAACTCTTTACTGGCAGTTGCCTGAAATTACAGACTTTTTATGTATGCTGCTTTCTTACATACACATACTTAGCAACCACTTGAGCTGACCAACAGCAAACAGAAAACTGCCACCCATCATGGAAAGAGAGGAAAATACAGTAAGTATTGAGCAGAGAGACTGAATTCAAAGGTTGAAATGAATAATTGGTTACAGCGGGATAGATATACAATAATCTCAGCCCAGGGAAAAGGGCCTTCCAGTCAGACAAGCAACAGATAGCATGCGAGGTTGCAAATAAAAACTCCAGCGTAGAGTACCATGATAAGTTGTGACGAGGACTCAGGGCTATTAGGCTTTATTCTGGCCCTGTTCACTTACTGTATAAGGCAGTTGCATTCAGGATATACTCTGGTCAGAACCCATCTGGAGTACTGTATCCAGTTCTGTGCACCTCAATTTAAAAAGGATGTTGACAATCTTGAGCGGGTCCAAAGGAGGGCAAACTGCCCACCCAACCGTTTTCTGAGGGCTCTTGCCGCTCTCTCAGTGGTAACCCTGGCCCAAGGGCTCCAGCTATTGACAGAGCGACAGGAACCCTCAGAAAATGGTGCAGAGGGCAATACAATTGCCAGAACTGCCCTCCATACCATTTGCCCTCTGAAAATGCTCGGGTGGGCAGCACGATCGCTGGAACTGCCCTCCCGACCATTTTCTGAGGGTTCCTGCTGAGCTGTCAGTGTCTGGACCCCTTTAAACCTGGCCCAGTCAGCACCAGGGAGTCCCCCTGGTGCCGACTTGTCCAGGTTTAAAGGGGTCCAGACATTGACAGATCAGCAGGAGCCCTTTAGAAATGGTTCCTGGAGTCCCGAGCACCAAATCTGGTGCCTCTAGGACCAGAGGAGCCATTTCATTGCATTTCATTTTGTTTCATATGAAAAATTTTAAAAATTTTGTAAGAAACGAAACAAAACAAAATGGGAGTGAGCATGAAATGAAATGAAACTAAACATTATTTTTCCATTTTGGAATTAGGGATTCATAATCCCTAATGAAAATCCAAAACGGCCATGGCAGATTAGAGTGCTGTGCCAAAACAAATAGAATGAGTTTCAACAAAGAGAAATGTAGGGCCCTGCATCTAGGCAGAAAGCAATGAATTGCACATAGATATAGGATGGGAGACTCCTAGGATGGGACACTCCTGGCTGGAGAATAGTACGTGTGAAAGGGATCTGCGAGTCTGGGTGGACCACAAATTGAACATGAGTCAGCAGTGTGATGCGGTGGCCAGGAAAGCCAATGTGATTCTTGGTTGCTTCAACAGAAGCATAGTTTCTAGAGAGCAAGAGAGGTGATCATACCACTCTATTCTGCTCTGGTCAGTCCCTGCTCTGGTCAGACCCTGCCTGGAGTACTGTGTACAGTTCTGCGCTCCTCAATTTAAAAAGGATGTTGACAACTTTGAGCAGGTCCAGAGGAGGCTGACCAGGATGGTTAAAGGTCTGGAACATATGTCTTACGAGGAGCGGCTTAGGGATCTGGGAAAGTTTATCTTACAAAGAGAAGGCTGAGAAGGGATATGATAGCCATGTGTAAATATATGAAGGGATGTAATATCGAAGAGAGGGCTGGTTTCAGAAACTAGGACTCAGAGCAATGGTTTCAAATTACAGGAAAAGAGATTCCATTTGAACATTAGAAAGAACTTCCTGAGGGTTAGAGCTGTTTGGCAGAGGAATATGCTGCCACAGAGGGTGGTCGAGTCTCCTTCTTTGGAGGTTTTTAAGCAGAGGCTGGATGGCCATCTGTCAGAAATACTGTGATGGGGGTTCCTGCATGGCAGGGGGTTGGACTGAAAAGGCCCTTGAGGTCTCTTCCAACTCTATGATTCTATGATTCAATGACTGAGATACCAATGTATCAGGAAGATTTCCATTTGGGAAGGTGTCTTCTGTTGTGCTGGCCCCTCCTGCAGAATGGGATTGCCCTAAAAGAGCAAATGTACAAATGAAGGTGATATATCTGATAGTACAAGAGATGGATTTGTTGTACATTAATCTTAGGAGAGGGTCTCAGGATATTTTCTCCTAGAATTGGGAATTTCGATTTATAAAAGTTTTGCTCCTGATGGTGAAAAAATTGTTAGAATTGCTTGGGTTAGATGGCTCAGGGAAAGCTTAGCTGACTTTATTTTTCAACTGTCCATGATAGGTGTGGCAATGGTTGCCTATTCAGACATCTACCGTGGTTTTCTGGGTCACTTTTTCATACACGGTTCATAAACGTGTGATGCACAGCATAAGAAAGTGGGGTTTTACACACACACAGAGTATATATATATATATGTGTGGGTGTGGGTGTGGGTGTGGGTGGGGTGTGTGGGTGTGGGTGTGGGTGTGTGGGTGGGTGTGGGTGCACGCGCATGTGCACTCGTGTGTATGTGTGTGTGTGCGTGCACCTAGCTTGCTTTGGTGTAATCTTGAACCACAAATATATCAGTGTGCCACTGATTAGGGTGGCTTGGTATGAAAGAGAACAAGGCTCCCCCCTTTTGAGTCCTCCATGGGCTTTCAATGACAATTAACACCTGCTGAAAATCATTCTTTTATACTGTACCTGAAAGTACAAAGGCTCCATTCTCCTTTGTGTCTTTCCTCTGATACCTTCTCTTCTTTGCTCCAGGATTCCTACTTTCAGGCCTGTTTTTATACTGATATTCACATGATATGTGGTTGATCACATTATTCTGTGGATCATCACATGGTTACTCAAATATAGAGGAGATCTTAAAAGAAAGCCACTGCTGTATTAGCTTAGAGGTACTTCCAGTAAAACATCTTTTTAAATGTTCTTTCATTTGGTTGTCATTTCTCCCCAGCCCCATTCAAAATTTACAGATACTTTGCAAGGCATACAGTACTTGGAAATACTATTATTACTGAATTAAGCTGCACGTCAATTTTGACATGACCAAGATAATTGTTTGGATTTCAGTTTGATAGTTTCACCTAAGGCAGGAAGAAAAGATCCATAGAAGATACAATTAAATACTCAGCATTCATTTAAATTTATCAAAAATTTATCTTGGTTTTGGTTGATTTAAGATTTAATCCATTGTGTTAGATCTGGAGTGCTTCCTAAAGTGACCACGGTTGATCAAGTGAGCTGAAGCTGATCTCAAATACTTATGCTACAATGAATTTGAAATCTGAAACTCGGAGCTATTTTTACACAATAACTTTCTTTCTGTGGAGAGGTCACCAGAAGGTGAGTTTCCTTTACAAATATCACGGGTTGAATAATTCTGGGAAGGTTGTTTATTACATATTTTCCACACCTGTGTTCTAATTTGTCATATATACAGTACGTAGTGATTCAAACTGCCAACAGGAATATAAAAAGGACCACTTGAATGAGACTGTGGAGGCCTTTCTGGTCCAGTTGGTCACACTAGCCAGCCAGATGCTTGTGGGAAACTTAAAAGGGTGAGAATCATAGAATCATAGAGGTGGGAGAGACCCTAGGGGGAAGCTGGTGTTCAAAGGCAAAACCAAGAAAGTATGCTGCTTATATACAGACTCATAGTGCTTAAAGCTCTCTCTTGGAGATTTATAATTTAATTATAGAGGTTACACATTGCCTCTCCCTCAAAGCAAACAGGGCGCTCAATTTACTGACCTCAGAAGGATGGAAGGCTGAGTGAACCTCAACCCAGCTGAAATTGAGCAGAATTTGAATGTATGAGCAGAAATTTTGCTGCAGTACTGCAACTTAACCACTGTGACATGTAACCCCTTAGGCATGGTGTTTTTTGCAGCTGTTGTTGCCTTATCCTCCTTTAATTTGTTTGTGTGTGTGTTGTGTCGTTATAGTCGTGACCGACCCTTCATGACCCCATGTCCATGGAGTTTTCTTGGCAGGAATACTGGAGTGGTTTGCCAGTTCCTACTCCAGGCGCCTACAGCACCTGGTATTCCCTGGTGGTCTCCCATCCAAGTACTGACCAGGGCCGACCCTGCTTAGCTTCTGAAATCAGGCGAGATCGGATGTGCTTAGGGCATCTAGGCAGCTTACTTCACCCAAAAGCAAGATAGGAGCCATCACCAGTTCTGGGAGGACCAAATTCTATATTTCGACTATGGTTCACAGTATTGTGACAAAACATTTTATCCTGAATTTTCTGCCCCCCCCAACCTCAGTGGATGGCCCCAAGATCCACTGTTTTAACAGCTGGTGGAAACCCACCCTCTTACCGTTTTCTCTTCCATCATGTCCTTTCAATCTCACACTTTTTCTAAACCAAAAGAGTCCCAAATGATATTGTCTTTCCTTATGGCGAGTTATTCAGCCTTACAAGACCCTCTTGGGGACATGATGACCTTCACTGTACATACCTTTCTAGTGAACTGCAGGATCACATGCAGTGAACCTGCACACAATGGGAAGTGAGAATGGTGTGTATTTAGGGCCTTTTTTCACGACCGCTAAGATCCGCTGGCCACTTAAATTCGGACCAGAGATCTTAGGGGTTCCTCACTCTTCCTCTGTCCCCACCCCCCTCCGCACTTCCTGGTTGCTGGCTGTCTGAGGGAGGGAGAAAAAAGAAAGAAAAGTGTGCCGGTTTACCTCCGTTTTTTTCCGGGCAGCATTCAAATCTCTTAAAGGGGTGGGGCGCAAAAAAAGAACAAACAGAAGCCAGGAGAGCCCCGCACTCACTATCCTTACACCGGATCAAAATTTTGTCACATCCAAAAGCAGGTACAAGAAAAGTGCAGTTTGGTCGCGCTAAGTGGGCGGGGTAGCACTTAATTGTCTGCAAAGTCCGGAGCTGGTGGGTAAACATTTTTAAGGTCCGGACCTTGCAGCCATTTGCGGCGGAGCTTAGGGGTCGTGTATAAGCGCCCTTAGAGACCTCTGTCCCAGCTGGATTGGAGATATGTTTATATAACAGGATAGCCATATATCTTACTTTAGTTTAGAGAGAAGAGTGCAGTATTTGAAAGCATCCTCTGCTGGATGGTTGGCCAAGTCTGAGCTTGCTTCCTAACTAATTCAGGCAAAAATCAAATAAAAACAAAACAAAACAAAAGACACAAACATGTGGCACCTTAAATTCTAATGTTCATATTTTAATGTAAACGTTTCATGCACATGTGCACTTCTTCAGACATATAGCAGCAGAATGAGGTGTGAAATATAATATGAGATGCTAGAAAGAAGAGCAGGGACCTTGAAGGTCCCAAGAGGGCCTAAGCCAGGCATACCCAAACTTCGGCCCCCCTGATGATTTGGACCACACCTCCCAGAATTCCAAGCCTGTATTTCCAATGGCAAAGGACTGTGGGAGTTGCGGTCCAAAACATCTGGAGGGCCGAAGTTTGGGCATGCCTGGCTTAAGCCAACAGAATGGACGCAAATCCGTAATTGTCTGTTTCTTGTGTGCAAGAGCAAGAAACCGCAAACACCTTCTCCTTACTTTATCTCACCCTGTGAAAATATCTCACCCTGTGACAGGGTGAGATAAGTTGAGGAGAAGTTTTTTGTGGCTTCCCACCCTGACACAGGAGAAGATATTTTCTGTTGGTCTTGACATGGGTTTTCACACGTACAAGAACATTTTATGGAAATAATTCAAATGGTACAAACATGTGACAGGTGTGGTGCTTTTTCATTGCCTTTGATAATTAGTAGCCTTTATTTTTTTTTAAATGATGCATCTTTTGAACAATCACTCTGTCCCTCTGGGTGTGTTCTGTATGCGTGCTTTGCTTCTCAAAGACCAAGGGCAGTAGTTATGTGCTCAGACATTTTGCACATATTTGTAAGTGCTGTAATGGACAAAAAATAACTGTTTCAGTTTTGCACTGGATGCAAGGAATTTCATGAAGCTCAAAGAAACCAGGTCAAGACAACCTAAATCTATGAGAATTTACTGAGCATTACCTACAACTCTTATCAGATCAAGAAAAGTATCTAGTGAAAAATCTCCCTGCCTCAGCTGAGACGTCTACATAAATTGTGGTTACTTAATCTCTAAATTTACATATACGGTATACATGTAACTCAGCATATCCAGAGTCTATGGTTAATGAGGACGAGCAAGTGACCACCGTACTAAGTAGGGTGTCACAGGCATGAACAGAGATTTGAAAAGTTTTGGGAACTTAAGAACATAAGAAGAGCCATGCTGGATCAGGCCAAAGGCCCATCTAGTCCAGCTTCCTGTATCTCACAGTGGCCCCACCAAATGTCTCTGGGAGCGCATGATACTAGATATCTGTCTCCTGAAAGCACTCCCCTGCATCTGGCCCTTGAAGTACCCAGGTTTTAAGCCTGGAGATGACACATCTCCATCATGGTTTGTAACCTGTGAGGGACTTCTCCAGGAATCTGTCCAATCCCCTTTTGAAGGCATCCAGGCTAGATGCCATCACCACATCTTTTGGCAGGGAGTTCCACAAACTAACAACACGCTGGGTAAAAAAAAATATTTTCTTTTGTCTGTTCTCACTCTCCCAACCCACAGTTTGAGTGGATGTCAACAATACATGACATTGTCACTGGTTGCTGGTTGATGGGGGGTGGGGGTGGGGGTGGTCTTGTATGCAACTTCCAAAGTAGGAGTGAAGCACACATTCAGTTGTAGTGGGGCAGGCTCTGTTCTCAATCGTCCCAGAGTTCAGGACATGTAACAATGGATTCAAGCTACTTCCAAGATATCTTGAACTGAGTTCCACTGCTGAAATAAAACAAACCAGATTTAATGTAGGCTTTTGGGACCCAACATGACTCAGTGTAAAATGTACAGTATAAATAAGCAAATGCTTAACTTAAACATAATACACATAATTCTTCTCTCCAGGAAGATGCTTACCTATTTCAAGAAAAATGACACACACCTACAAACAGGTATGCCCCTTTGTCCATTTGGTTACTCCTGGCGATATTTACCAAGGGCACTTTAAACAAACACACCAATTAAGCTTGTCAATGGAACATTTCCCCATTTGCTTAGGTATGAAGTCATTTCTTTTGAACAGGGAGAAACATTGCAGGAAACAATAATTACTGTGCTGGCAGAGAAGTTTGCTTAATGAGCCGTGGATAACCTTAGGCCACGTTCTTCAAAAGGACCCCAAATAAAAGACTAGTAGACATGACCACAGAACAGTTGGTACATTTCTATTAGTGCTGTTGAACAATGATCTTTAAATAAGCCTCATGAGCAGGAATGCCTTGGCTCAAGTAAGCAGTGAACTCAAAGACCTCGACCCTTTCACCTCTTTGGGTTCACGGATGTTTATTTGTTTGTTACATTTTAATCCTGCCTTTCTCCTAGTGAACTCAAGGTGGTCTATAGGGCTCTCCTTCTCACCTTCTCACAACAATCTGGTGAGGTAGAGTAGGCTGAAAATGCCTGATGTGCCTGATGTTACTGAGTGCGCTTCATGGCTGCCAGGGGATTTGAATTCAGGCCTCTTACAACCCACTCTTACACTCTGATTATCTTGCCATGCTGACTCTCTAGTTCAAACAATATTGCCTTTACACTGGGTAAAAAAAATTATTTTTTTTGTTCTCACTCTCCCAGCCCTCAATTTGAGTGGATGTCCCCTATTTTTGGTATTTTGTGTGAGGGAGAAGGGCATCCCTCTATCCATTTTACTCATGCCCTGCATTATTTTGTACCTGAACCTGGATCTCCCACCACACTACACCTTTTTGGCCCCCTGAAGCTTAAACTGCTATGGGAGGCCCTTTGTACCAGTGATGAGATCTGGGTAACCCCTGTTATCTTCTTCTTTGGGGCTATTCCATGATAGATAAATAGACTTTTTTAAAAATGTGGATGTAAGTCATTTTTGGAGCTAGTCTGGGATCATGGGCCCTGAAGTTTATGTTCCATTTGTTTCCTAGTAGATCTGGCCCTGGCAACACACAGATTTTCTGGGGGATGTTACTTCATGTGGAATGACTACACAAGGGCACCATATCCTATGAATCTTTAGCTGGAAGTCGGTCTCCATAGAGCTGTGCATAAGAGCAGGTGTAGGTAGCTGACACTCTAGGGAGAAACTAGACAAGGAACTATTGTGTGAATAGTGGTTAGATCAGGCATGTCCAAACTTAGGTCCTCCAGATGTTTTGTACCACATCTCCCACAGTGCTTTGCCATTGGGAATCTAAGCTTAGAATTCTGGGAGTTGTGGTCCAAAACATCTGGAGGACCGAAGTTTGGACATGCTTGGCTTAGATGGTAAGTCTCAGACACAGGATTTGTCTTTGATATAGATTGGGATGCAGATAGGAAATAAATTTATGTATGTTATTTATGTATTTAGTCATTTATATTTATAGACCGCCCGGCAATTCACAACAGGAGACAAAAAGCAAATACAGCAAATCCATATTACAAGACATATACAGAACATATAAAACCGAAACCATAAAAATCATTACAAGGACAATAAACATATAAAATATAAGGATATAAGATGGTGGCGAATAAATCAAATGGGTAAGCAAAAACCAAAACCGGTGAACATTCCACCTCCTTAGTCGCCAAAAGTCAGGTTTTTAACTGCTTCTTGTTTGCTTCTTGTTTTTAATTTCTTCTTGTTGATTTGGGTTCCTAGAAAGCATGTTAATTTTTTCCTCATTTGTTGTTTTATTGGGGAAAAGGGTGCAGGAGCATTCTATGGCTTCTTATCAACCTGTGGTTGGATGATCCTACCCTAGGTGCACTAAACATTGTTACTTGAGTCTGAAGGAAGTATCCATGATTTGCATCCCGGGCTTATGCTTTTCAAGTGTGTGGGACGACAGCTCCCAACCATCACTGCTGTCTGAGTTCAGTCATTTTAGTCTGAAGAGACTACTCCCATTTTGTAACTCTCCCCAACAATACTAGCCTTGTTGGCTAAGGATGATGGGAATTGTAATTCATCATATTTGAAGGACACCAGGTTAGGTAAGCTAAGCTCTGTAGAGAAGTGTGCATTTCTTGAGCATACATAACTGCTAGAGAAACCTGTTTAGCTTTCCTTTCAGGTAGAGAAAGAAAACCCTGTTCTTTGTAGACCACCTAAAATTCACCAGTTTTACAGCGGCAGGAGAGCATAATCGTGATAGCTGCGAAACCTCCCAAAGATGGGAAGGATTTTTCAACAGCTCGCTTTAGCTGTAATATTTGCACAGCACAGTTATTTCATAGCTGGCCTTTTCTTTGAGGAGTAGAAGGGATGACTCATTGCCAAGGCTTAGAGCTGACTGGGAGCTTTTTACAACATATAAACACTTCTGAGTATCTTCTTGAGAACTGCACAGTGCACACTTAGGTACAGAGATCCAAGTAGTCATCATTACTTTAGTCAAAGTGAAAAAGAGTATAAGAACATCATTACTGAAACTACAGTTCAGAATTAGAACAATACTCTGCACGCACCTATGTACAGATGTACAGGAACACACACATACGCACACAGCCCCCCAACTCAAACACAGAGGAAAGTCTGCCTTTAAATTGGTCTGAAATGAGGAAACCCCACTCCCTAAATGACAGAGATTTTGGCTGGCACTCAGACAGTGCCTCCTCAATGAATGCTTCCATTCATCAGAGGTCCTCCTCACTCATTGGGTCTTTCTTGGCACAGCTGGCAAAGGACAGGAACTCTCATGCATGGAGCCATATGAGAAAAGAATATTTTAATGACAGGAAAATGGACGCCTTACGAGGACATGGTGTCGTTTTCTTAGAAGCTTGATATTATAATGTGAAGGCAGCCCATGGGGGCCGGTGGGGAGAGGTTTGTTCTCCACAAAACTTCCGAAATATTCAACACAAGGCTGTGTGGGGGGGGAGATGGGGTTGAAATGCTAAGCTACATCTGTTTGAGATGAATGTACCTCAAACTACATGAAACCTGTAGCTCATATTAGCTAGTGAAGATGCTTCCATGGTATGGCATTCAGTTTTTTCTGCATCTTTTATGGAGGTTCACTTTAGCTTTGATATCTATTTATAAGTATCAGATCCTGTTTGTATTTGTTTGCTGGCTCGATTTGTATTCCGCTTTCTTCCAGTAAACTCAAAGAGGCATGCAGGTCTGTTCTACTTGATCCTCATAACAGCTGTATCGGAAAACATCAGCACAGTGGCTCTTTTTTTTTAAGCTGGAGATGCCAGGGGATTGTTCTTAGAATCTCTCCCCTCCCCCTCCCATGGAAAAACCACATGCTGTACCCCATAACATTGGCCATATCAATCTCTTTTCCTTGCATTGCCATCATCAAACAAAGATGAGGACTTCGTTTTGTACATGCATCTGAGTGCATGTACAAAAGAATCCTATTGGTTAGAGACACAAGAATCCTATTGGTTAGTGACACAAGTCCCTCTGATTGGTTCATTAGGGCACATACCTGCCCAGAGCTTGTTAGAACTTACTGTCCCTAGCCAACAAGGGCATGACACTGGCATGGGCAAAAAAGTCACTTTTCAAGGCTCAACAGTTCTGCCCCCAAATGACCTCATTTCCCCCCCAAATGGGGCTGTGTCTTAGGAATACATCCAGAAGTGAGGGATGTGTCTCCCGTACTCTCCATCCCAGAGCCAGTGAAGGGCAGGGAAACCCTGCCAATTTCCTCTCCTTCTGCTGTCGCTTGACTAGAGAGGAGGGGAAGGCTTTTTGAACTTCTGGGAGGAAGTGAAAGCTTTCAGGGCAGGGCAGCAAGAACTCCACCTGGCATAAGGTGCCTTTGAGAGGTTGTACCCAAAGACATTCTGTTGCCTGAGCCAAGCTGTGTGTGTGGGGTGGGAATAAGGTCCCATTCTACCTACAGAAGCTGGCCAAAGCATCAGTTCAGACTTCTATTGCTAGCAATACAACAGTATCTTTCATGTCACCTAAGGGCAGCAAAGCCCTTAGGTGACATGAAAGCCAAGCCGCCTGGAAGGTACTGTTTTATTGTCCACTAGAAGGTAATAGCCAGAGGGCTGTTGCCAATGCCCATTCCAAACTGCCTAGTATTTATTCCGCCAAAGGCAAGTGTTTTACTCTTGAGGTAATATTAGGGCTGGGCCAGTGTTTCTCCTTACTGTTGGGGCAGGAACCTGTACTAGCTACCACTGATCAAATGCAGCCCAGTTAGGCTGCTCCGAATCTAAATGTCATTGAAAGAAGAGAAGAGCTTGATGCGGATGGGTGGGTGGGTGGGTAGGTACCATGTGTGTTGCCCTCTTCATGGGCCGAACAATTTACTTGGTGTAAGTGCGTTACCTTTTCTGTTCTACCAACCTCTAAGACCACCAAGCAGACTTTCATTCAATGGTTGCGTACATTTTTCTACCTTTTGAACGACATCACAAAGAGGATCTTGCTTAATGACAACTGATCGCCATATTTTCTTTCTAAAAGTTGTAATTATCTTTTGGTGGGAAGGAGTATGACAGGGGAACTTTGCCCTGTTGCATGTTATGATGGCTTCCTTGTCTTCTGTGGCGTTTTGATTTTTGTTTTTTCAGTAAGAATTGTAGTTCAGCAGAAACTAGGCTAGAAAAGGAGTGTAGGCATTTACTGTAGTTAAGTGGGGCTCCTTAAAGAGATTCTTTCTTTCTTTCTTTCTTTCTTTCTTTCTTTCTTTCTTTCTTTCTTTCTTTCTTTCTTTCTTTCTTTCTTTCTTTCTTTCTTTCTTTCTTTCTTGGGGGGATGGTTAAAAGGGAGAAGAGAGAACATGTTTGACAGGAGACTCTAATGAGGTTGGAGGGGAGTTCTGTCTTAGCACATGGAAGGGTTAACCAGATAGCAATGTGTCCATTGTCTCTCTATTAATATCAGTCACCAACTTAGCACTCCTCACCTTTCCCAAGCAGTCACCCTCCAGCTAGAAGTGGCGCCATGAACAAGCCAGATGTGATCTCGTCTCTGTTTTCTTTTCATAAACTTTTGAAAATTCATTACAAAAGGAAGGCAAAGAGCAGGGGAAAGAAGGAAAATATTTGTTTTGCATTTTTTTAAAAAGTGCTTAAAATGACAGGGCAGTGGCATTTTTGCTGGGACTTTTGTGGGGGACACACTTACAACAGTTTATTTTTGAAGACTCATTTGAATCCGATCTGTGTTACAGCAGAGGCTAGGGGGTGAATAGCTTTTCCACAGGACAATCTAGGGACAAGAGGAAGAAAGTAACAACAGAAGACAAGCTGTTAAGGGCTACTCCTCGGGAAGCCAATACATCCCTACCCCTGCACCCCTGTGGCTCTAAATACCAATTTCTAGAGAATTCTGATGGAAGAATACTAAGGTACTGGGCTTTCCATAGGCTGCACATTACCCTAGATAAGGCTTTGATTACACAATTGCTCTTCCTTAGTTGTGGAATGTTATGGGGGTCCAGAGATTGCTGCTTCCGTAGTACCCTTTCCAATCCTCTTGTAATTTCCTTCTGCACCATCATACCACTGTGAAACCACCAAACGTGCCTGGTTTCAGATGCTGACCATCATCAGGCCTGGTACGTGCCTGATGGGAGACCACCAGGGAATAATAGAGATCACCAGATAGGATTAGGAAAGAATTTTGCTTCAAACACTGAAGAGAGGTTTGACAATACAGTGGGCCCTTGTATAACAAACAGTTTGTATAACATAAAATCTGTACAACATAAAAATTCCAGAGAAAGGGGAAATTTGCTTAATATAATCACCTATGGGGCAAATCCGTACAACATAAAATGGGATTACTTCATTTTCAATGCATTCCTATGGGAAATTTGTATAAAGGAAAATTTGCTTAACATAATTTCATTTAGAATGAATTAATTCCTTTATACAAGATACCACTGTACTGGGTTAAAGTTGAGCCAGTGGTTTTACTCCACGTCAGGCTGATTTCTCTGTATACAGCAATTCTCATTGTTCACTCAGGGCCAGCCCTCCTGTTTGGGATACTGGGACACCTGTCACAGTATACAAAATGAACTACCTGGTTGCCACAAATAGCCCAGCTGCAGCAGGACTGGTCCATTGCCTACCAGCATCCACAGCTGGACCCAATTATGTTCCTCTGGTTAAAGGGTAGATGCTTTATATTAATAATAATAACATGTATTGTGCTAACCACTACCCCTCGGCTTTAACCAGAGATGGACAAGTGTAATGCAGACAAGGCATTATATAGAATGCAATGTAAAAATATGACTATGAAGTCTACCAGTTTTGCATGGTAGGCAACTAAGGGCCTATAAGCAAGCTTCTTTTCTTTTCTTTCTTTTCTCAGATTGACAAATTCTGCAAAGACATGTAATTTGCAGCCTGACAGCAGTGCAAAGGTAATAGGTTTAATTTGACTTGTGCTATCCAGTGAGCTAAAACAAAACCAACCAAGAGTCTTGTGCTATTTAAAATTCTTTCTTTGTTTATGTCAATGTATCACAGTACAGGTAATAAATATATCAGACAATCAAGGTTTCTTTGGCACACTTTTGAAGAACCTAGGGCGTTTATACACGACCCCTAAGCTCCGCCGCAAATGGCTGCAAGGTCCGGACCTTAAAAATGTTTACCCACCAGCTCCGGACTTTGCAGACAATTAAGTGCGACCCCACCCACTTAGCGCGACCAAACTGCACTTTTCTTGTACCTGCTTTTTGGATGTGACAAATATTTGATCGGTGTAAGGATAGTGAGTGCGGGGCTCTCCTGGCTTCTGTTTGTTCTTTTTTTGCGCCCCGCCCCCTTTAATAGATCTGAATGCTGCCGGGAACAAAACGGAGGTAAACGGTTTCAGGCAGCCAGCAACCAGGAAGTGCGGAGGGGGGTGGGGACAGAGGAAGAGCGAGGAACCCCTAAGATCTCTGGTCCGAATTTAAGTGGCCAGCGGATCTTAGGGGTCGTGTAAAAAGGCCCCTAGTCTGCTTCTTCAAAGATGCATCTGCTATGCCGTTCTCATATACAAATCCTAAGTTTAAGATCATAAATGTTGTTATGACAATGGACCTCAGTCAGTATTTTCTTATATAGTACACAACTATCCATCATATGCTGGGGTATATCTAAATAGTAACCCCTAAATAGGGATACTAATTCCTACTGGAACGTACAAAAATGAAGACCTTCAGATGGACCATAATTTTGGAAAAACAAGAATCACAGAGGACAAATTCACAAGATCACAAAGACATCTCATACCTGTTTCTTGCCCTTGATCCTCGCTGCAGGGTGATCTTTCAGAAGGCTGTGATTACATCACTACAGTGTCATAAACAAACCAGGAGTTAAGTTTAATGATGTTCTTAAAACATATAAAAAGGAGAACCACAGTTGTTAGTGAGTAGACAAATTTATGTCAAAGATTTAAATCAAAGTGAATAACTACCGGTAGAAGTCTCTGTGCAATGCACTGTAGAAAATACCTGTGTATAATTCAGAAGTTTGCTTCTAACACTTTGAATGTTAGTTAGTTGGGACAATAAAAATATCAGTCACTTGGCCTCCCCCCCCCTCCCTTATTGTTATATAGTTGTCCTTCTAACTGTTGAAGAACATTCTGGCTCCTTATCTTCTGATCCTTGTGCTGTAAACGTGTGTTAAACAACTTCCAGTGCTTCCTTCTATAGGCATTTACATTTGGCCAATCAATCTGACTGCGACAGAAGCAGAGGAAACCAATTTATGTGGGCCGCTTTGTTCTTTCGTGTTATGGTCTATTATCAGACCCGGCCTGTGTTTATGGAATGCCATGGTTAACGTTGCCCAGATGCTCTATCTGTGGGAAACGTAGAAACCACACAATACTGGCCTACGGTGTTTTCCACATGCAGGCCGCCTTATCCTAGTCTTGTTTGGCTCTGTTTGTGTAGACTTGGGCCTTTCCCACAGAAAGGGTGTGCTGTCCGTTAGGCCTGGAGTGAGATAGCATTACTGCTGATCCTCAAAAGTCTCGTTTGGGGCCTCTTTGTGGGTAGTTGGTAAACATATTGGAACAAAACAATATTAGGATTTATTTATTTTTTTGACAGCTCTCTCACCAAAAATGCAGTTAAAATGGGACCATGGAGAAAAGAGGCTGCACAGGGGACGGAAGCAAGCGAGAATAGCTTTTAAACAATCTACATGTTTACAGTCTGGCGATGATGAAGCCAAACAAGCAAAATCTTTCCATATTCAAGTTCCCAAGTTTTCCTTTGTGCCTGGAATATGGGCTTGGGCAGCTCTGGAAGACCCATAGGCCAATTTTCAGCCTACCACAGACTGCACCAGCTCAGGAGAAGAAAATGCTCTGTGGTTTTTCTTTAAGAAATCCTCTCAGTTTTTGTTCTTTTTTTGGGGGGGGTGCCTTTGGAAGGGGAGGGTTGCCATTTCTGAACACTCTTTTAGAGCAACAATGGCAAAAAGAGCAGAAAACAGCTCCCTCTCAGCACCTCTTTTTTGGCAGAGGGCATGAGAGCAAGGGCATCTGAAAGGAATTTGAAAGCTACATCTGACCTATGGGCTGCTCTTTACCCACTCCTGCTTTACACAGGACAGACAACGATTCAATATGACAAGAACGCTTTGCTGGTTGAATTTCTACCCGTCATTTCCCTGTCATCCCTTGTTAAAGAACCAGGGAAGGGGATACCATGGGAGTGACGGAACACACATCTTGCATGAATAAGGTCCCAGATGCAGGCTTCCGTAGCTGTTCAGATTGAACTATGAAACACAGCTTGCTTGAAAACCTGAATAGCTGCTAGTCAGAGAGGACAATATTGGGCTTCATGAACCAAGAATTTGACTCGACATAAGGCAGCTTATTTTCTCCTTTCCTTATGGTTTATTGAAAATATTTTATCCTGCTTTTTTCTTTAAAAGGCCGCAAGGTAATTTACAATAATGAAACGACAATATTAAAAAACTAAGAGCAACAAGTATTTATTTATTTATTTATTTATTTATTTATTTATTTGACTTTTATACCACCCATCTAGCCCTAGGGCTACTTTGGGCGGTTTACAACATAAAATCTCAACATAGCAATCACAACACCTTTAAATAACCAAAATACAAACAACATAACACAATATAACCAAATAAATCAACAATAAACTAAAATAAACCAAACAACTGATCAACAAAATAACAAAAACCATAGAGATAAGCAGTGAAAAGAAGGGTACTTTAGCATGTTGCTACTTATCAGGCTGCGATTTCAACAATACCTAGACAAACCCAAGTACTTTATGGGTTTCAGCACTTTAGGCCATTGTTCACCTTAAGGCTGTTGAAACTGTTGTTTACCTAATGAACCTATTCAGGCCATTGTTCATCTTATAAGCCTATCTATTTCAGACCAGGGTGACAAGAGGTGGATAGTGTCTCAGTAGGCTCATTAAGTGGACAATGGCCTAAAGTGTGTGAAAGTCTCACCTTTACAACCTCCCATCACCCATAAAGTGTGAGCCATGGCCTTGTTGGTGGAGGTGTGAAGCATTTTTGATTTGTCTAGGGATTGTTGAAATTGAAATCACTATATGCCTATAGCATATAGACTGTGCCTGAGTCCCCCACCTCTGTTTAGAGAGGGGTTTTCAATACTCACATGAATGTCTGTGAATATTCTCAGTCATCCAGGTGAGTTTATCTGGAAGAAGAAGAAGAAGAAGAAGAAGAAGAAGAAGAAGAAGAAGTCCATTAGCCATGACTCAACTTCCAGACTCATATGAATGGCTTCCCTGAGCCCTCTTTCAAACCATCTATCTTCTCTGTCAAATATGTTTACATCCTCATCTTTGAATGAGTGCCCTTTGTCCTTCAAGTGGAGGCATACTGCTGATTCTGGTCTGAGCTGTTTGTTTCCCCACTACGCTGCATTTGGTGTCTGAGTTGTTTCCATTTGCATTGCAGCAATGTCCCTCCTTCAGGTAGGGTCATTAAGCAGGTAAACATCAGCAATTCATAGATTTTGAGGATCATGCTTCCTGTAGGCTTTTGTCATTGTCCTCCCCCCCCAATAGTTGGCCATTAAGGAGAACCATATGCTAATTTGTTTGAATGACAGGCTTTACTAGAGGTTTAAACTGATTCCGATAACTGACACTATAACTACAAGAAACTGGAACAATTATGTCACATTTTGCAAAAAGAGCAACAACAAAAAAAACCCAACCCCACTTTAAAGGACCACAATTTGGAACCCAGCCATCCTTTTGAAAGCAAATCTGTCACAGTTAGTATGTTAACTGAAAATGGCATTCAGATTTTTTTTCATTTTTATTTTTTATAGGAGACAGATGTGTTAGGAAAAATGCAGAATATGCATGCATGGCTATGTCTTTTAGGGGCAATCCAGAGCAAATTAAAAACTTAACTGTTGCTGACATCAATGGGTTTCAACAGTGCTTTACAACTTCAGGGCACTGTTTTCTTTATTATTAACTGCAGGACAAAGCGCTGCGGAGTTCTGTTATTAAAAAGAGATTCTGGAACTTTGCTTTGGCTCCCATTTAAGATACACACAGGGCTTATTCAAGGAATGAAATATGGCTCCTTCAGCAACTGTAATCCATAAAAGCTTCAACTTCCTCCCTTCACAGGGGTGCAGCATCTATCTTCTGAAATGTAAGAACAAATGCAAAAAGCCTGCTGGATCATGGCCGATGGCTTTTCATACCTAGCGTCCCATTTGATCAGTAGCCCATCTGAGATCTCTTAAAGCCTGCCAGCAATGCACCTAAGACACCCAGGTAACACATCGTCACCAAAGGGAAGGTCAAAAAAGGGATGCTGCTTTCCATAAATATTCATTTACTAGGCAGGGGTGGCAGTGACCAGGAGAGCTGCTTGTTTGCCTGTGCTCAGTCTACTGCCCATATGTTTAGAGATGAGGACACACCCACTTGGATTCAGCACCTGGAGGAGGTGGGGCAGGGTGCTATCTCTGAGATGGTGCCCACCAGGGAGTCAGGATACTAAACTTTGGATCAGGTGTTCGCCTGGGAAACCACCTGGGAAATGGTTCCTATCTATTTCTACGTGTATTGCTCTTGGTGGATGGGACTGGGCATTTTCAAGGTCTTCAAGGATCATCAGACTTGGATTCAATCTGACTTGGACAGGATTGTGCTTCAAATGGAGAATCATAGAATCACAGAGTTGGTAGAGAACTCAAGGGCCATCTAGTCCAACCCCCTGCCATGCAGAAAACCCCAACACAGGACTCCCGAAAGATGGCCATCCCACCTCTGCCTAAAAACCTCCAAAGAAGGAGACTCCACCACCCTCCATGGCAGCATATTCCGTTGCCAAACACACCTTTGAAAGGAGAATTGACCTCCATTGGTGCTTCAGCCAAAAGAGTATCCTCCCTGAAAGAAGACATATGGACACTCTAAGGGTGGAAGTGCAACCAGGGCTGGCCTCAGTCATTTTGCTGCCTGGGGGATAGGGAGCAACAATTGGTTTCCCTCCATAATGATAGGGCTGTATTTGCAACTCCTTGGACTTGAGCTCTAGAAGCTTGCCTTTAGAGGGTTGTTATACCATATTGTGATTGGCGGTCCAAGACATCCTCATTTCTTGTGAATGAATCTAATCAATCCTCTTTCAAAGATTGGTGGTCATCAGTCCACCTTGAGGTAGCACCCAAACCAGCCTAGAGCATGTAGGGTGGGTAGGTGGGATTACTTATTTTTATATGTCCTGAATCTGCCCCTGTTTCCCACCCTGTTATCCCATTCTCAGCTGGCACACAAAGAACAAATGAATTAAGAAGATAAAACATTGACATAGTAAAGAAAAACCAAGTTAAAACCAGCCCGCAATTAAATTAGAGAAATAAGACTGCCTTGATATCGCCTGCTATTGGGCAAAAGGTATCTGATCTATTTATTACATATACTGTAATAATATATATAAGGATTTCCCTTAGTGACTAGCTGCTTGAGTGTTTTTTTAAAATGGATTGTTGTGTAACGTACTTTTGCAATTGTGTTTTGTGACGGCCACGCAGCTCACTCCCTTTTTTGCTTTTTACATGTTTTTGATGCTGGTTTTTTAGTACATTTTCTAGTTTTTATTTGAACTATTTTTACAAACAATGAGTACACAGAGGGGGGCTTACAGTCCTTCGGACTGAGGTAACGGTTTGGATGAGCAGCAAAATGTTTCAGTCTCTCAAGAAAAAGAAGTCCAGTTGCCACAACTCAACTTCTAGATACATCACTAAAAGGCAATATTTAAAACTAAAAACAATAAGTATACAGATACTAAAAAGGATAAAACAAATACCATTCTGAAACATGGGGAACAGAAGAAATACTGGTTTGACATTTAAATATTGTCTTTTAATGATATATGACACCTTGGTGACCTTGGAGAAAAGCTGGGCAAAAATAGATTAAATAACTAAATAAATGCTCAACAACAGGGAAAAATCATAGTTCAGGTAATGATGTAACCCCTTTTCATCAGATACAATTCAGGAAATTAACGTCATTTTCACATCTGAGGCAATTTTTGCTTCAGTTGTCATTTGTCACACAAATATAAAAGCTAGATTCCTGGGGAGTCTTCTTTGCATGACAAATGCTCCCACTCAGCTTTTTCCTCCATGTGAAAAGTTGTCCCCTGCCAGTATAAATAAACAGGGGGTGATTCTTAAAAGACAATTTTAAAACTCTCTTGCAAATTGTACCATGACCACTCTGATCTTTCATTTCAAAAAACAAAAGAGAAAATTAATGATTTGTTGTTGTTAAGGAAGGAAGGAAGGAAGGAAGGAAGGAAGGAAGGAAGGAAGGAAGGAAGGAAGGAAGGAAGGAAGGAAGGAATAGAACTAATAATGTAGCAGACCCCAAATAGTTTTTTTAAAAATAATGAATATTTAATCAGCAGGATTTTTGTTTGTTTTTGTCTTTTTTTATTCTATAGCTCAAAGAATTCCCCAAAGAGATGCTGACTGGGTGAGTATGGAAGCTGCAGGCGGAGTATGTAAGCAGATTAAGTCTCATACCTGAGGCGCATAAGAGCAGAAGGAAGTGCAGCGGTTTGAAAGAAACATTATCTGCCACCTCAGAAAGGGATGAGTTAACAAACAAGGGGAAAGCCCAGAACTGAAGGTTGAAATGTCATTGCTTTGTGTGTGTGTGTGTGTGTGTGTGTGTGTGTGTGTGTGTGTGTGTGTGTGATTCCCCCCCCCAACATGTTTTAGTGCAACCCCACTAATGCGACTGTGTGATAATTGGACACCTTGTTAAATAGCCTCAGTCTGATGTTATGATTTCAGCAATAGTGTTAATGTGCACAGAAATTTTGTTTTACATTGTTTGCCATTGACTTACACACATAAAATAAATACACACACACACACACATGCATGCATGCACGTGCACACACACACACACAGATGTATGTAAAATCTGAAAATCCAATATATTTCTAATCTAAATTTACTGATGCAAAATGTTTTGATTGGCCAATTGTGCATCTTGAAAAATCCCAACTCAGCACCAATATATAACTATTAGTTGACAGATGTTCCCTTTCTTAAATGTGCAATCTCTCCCCCCCCCTTGGATTAAAAATCAAGGGTGGTCTATCCATTGAGTAGAAGGCTGACCTTAGTGCCACAAACAGTATTCTCTGGAAAGCTATACCTTGAACTTTCTAATAATTGCACATGTTTAATCATCACATGTATTATCTTAAGAAGAACAGTGTCAATCAGCTGAAACATTTTTTTCAGCTGCAATCTGAACACACTTCCTCTGGGATATGTCCAATTGAACAAAATGGCTTTTATTTCTGATGAAATATACATAGTTCACTGATTAAACACCAGCCTCATAACTGATTATTTAATGATACAATTACATGTTAATACGTTTCCATATTTCCATAACCCAAATGTAAATTTCCTCAGAAACCCAAGGAAGTTTAAGAAACCTTAGCATATGGCAGCTCAAGCTTGTGGAGAATTGAGTTAAAAGGTGAAAGCCTATGATCAACGAAAGGGCAACATGTACCACAGATTCAGACATGTTACGGCCAGTGTGGTACCATGGTTAGTGTGTTGAATGAGGACTCGTGACAGCTATATTCAAATCCCTACTCTGCCATGAAACTTAAGCTTAGACGACTAAAACATGTTCAGTTTAGCCTACCTCTCTGAGGAAAAGCAAGAAGTAAATAAGTCATGTCATTGAAGGAAAGGTAGAATATTCTTTTGCATATTCTTCAGTTATAAGTTGGCTGTAGCTGTTTCCACTTGGGATGTGGCCGCTCTAAACCATGATGTCATCATGTGTCACACCAAGCCCCTATGTTCTTCAACCAAAACCTTTTCTTCTTGTTGTACTTGTTGCCCATTTTGAATTGGACTGAACGATTGGTGTAACAATCTATAATTTTTGTTTCTCATTAATGTGACTGGAATGCTCTGGCATTTTGTGTTGCATTGCGTGTTCTATTAATTTCTTCATCTTCATTCATTTGCTGAATTTTAAAACTCTGTTTCAAAAATAGCTAGGCTTATGCGAGATTTGAGTTGCCTGCAATCCAGGTAGATATCCCTAAACCCCAAATGTGCTCAGGTTAAGCAATCTGTCATCATCAACCTGTATTGCTTCGGTGGGCACCCACTTGATCTAATAAATTCTTATCATTCTGCAATAGATCTGTCTCTCTGTTTCTTTTTCATAGTAGTCTGTATTAACCTGCATGACTCCATGCCTTACCTTAGAACCAAAAAGCACTGAAAAAAGGAATGTGACTTCTCTTTTAGAGGGGAAGGATGCCAGAGATGATGATTCCGTTCCCAAGACTTGCTGTCAAGTTGGACTTTTCGACTCACTGGCGCCTTAAGACAAAACTGACTTCACAGCTCACAACTATTATAATCAAGTTTGTTTGTTTAGTACGTAAGTAAGCAAGCAAGCAAATATCACTTGTAGGCTGCTTTTCTGCTCGTGAGAGAACCCAGGGTGGCTCATGGTATTAAAACCAGCAACACTAAAAACACAATAAATTACAGGTTGAAATGCTGTTAAACTACAAAAATAATTAGAAACCCGCTGAGTAATTAAAAACATTTGAAATGTCAAAGTATTCATAATATGGTTAAATTGAACGCACAAGAAGGGGAAGGGACTTAGCCTTGCATACAAGGAGTTGCTTTCTTTAATAAACTGCAGTTATGACAATTAACTCTCTTTCGGACTCCTTGGATAGATAATGGAAACTAATCTGTTTGAAAATGATGCTTGAACTTCTGCTAGTCAATCTCATTAATTTCAATCCTGTTTTCATTTGAGTAACTATGCATGGGGTTATGCTATCCAGCTGCAATCCTTGGCAGGTTTACTTTGAAATCTATGCCCTACAACTCACCAGGGGCTTACTTCCAAGCGAAAGCCCTTCATTGATGAGCCCTACTGCTGAATAAAAACGTTCAGCCCTGGCTGTAAGGAAAAAAAGCTTGCTTTAATAGGTCGCCCAGACTAAATGGTGCTTTATTTTGGAAATGTGCATATAAAGTCATGCTAAACAGAGAAACATTTTCTGCCCAACACATACTAAATAGAAGCACCACGTCGTTAAGAGATGCTTTCATATTTTTTAGGTATTCCTGTTCCTGCACAGGGGGAAAGGTGAGCCCATTAACACCTTGGATCAAAACACGTCCACTTCCTACCAACACAGAATAGGCTATTTTCCATGTGGGCCCTTAATGCCTCTGCTTGTGTTCACACTTCTGTGTCTCATACTCAGCCGCACAAATCCTCCTTTATAAATGGCCTCCAGGCCGTGGGGATGAGGTCACGAGCCCACATTTAAAATTCCCTGTGCATACCCTCTTGTCCATCGCATAGGACTGCCGTGCCTGACAAATTCTACACATGCCGGTGTAGTGGGACACGCGGCTGACTTTGGATGAAAAGGGTGCTGTTCCCATTGCCCTTTCCTTTCTTTGAAAAATAAAGCTGTGTGTGCTGACGGAGTGACTTTGGCAACACCCAATAAATGTTAATAATTCATAGCTGGCATCCCTAAATGCGAGTATGAGGGAAATAAAAATAAAATAAAAAATAAAATACTTATAGGGCCCCTCAGAGCATCCTGACACAACGTGAGAGAAGGGCCTGCAGAAAGAGCATGTTTTTCTTTCTTTCTTTCAGTCTTTCTTTCTTTCCCCCCAAAAAGGAATTATTGAAGAACATTTCTGGGTCCTTTCTTTGGGCCACTGCTTTAAGTTTCTTTCTCCCACCTTTTTCTCGAGAGTAGCTTTCCTCCCCTTCGTGCCTTCCAGATGTGTTCCACTGTCTCCCCATCGACCCAGTCAGCTGGCTGGTGCTGATGGGCTGGGGCTCCCAAATATGTTAAGGTGTCTTGTTGATGAGGGCTTTGAGGGGTTACGTGCATCCCAACATCAAAACTAGAACTCTTTAATTAGCGGTAAAATGCCACTGACGATGGCGTCGTTTCCATAGCACTTGGCAAAGCTGTACAACATAATCCCGAGCAGTGTGTTTACGTTTGCACCCTCCACTTTGCATTCTCCAGGAACCGATAAACAGAAAACACACTACCTCACCTATGAAATGTGGTTTGTCCATTAAGCTTCAGCTGGGCTACCTCTAGACCATTGGTGGCGAACCTTTGGCACTCCAGATATTTTGGACCACAACTCCCACAGTCCTTTGTCATTGGCAATCTAGGCTTGGAATTCTGGGAATTGTGGTTCAAAACATCTGGAGTGCCAAAGGTTTGCCACCACTGCTCTAGACCAGGCATGTCCAAACTTTGGCCCTCCAGATGTTTTGGACCACAACTCCCACAGTCCTTTGCCATTTGGAATACAGGCTTGGAATTCTGGGAGCTGTGGTCCAAAACATCAGGAGGGCTGAAGTTTGGTCATGCCTGCTCTAGACATTTATTCAGGCACAGCATTCATGACTTTCTCCCCTTCAGTTCTCACAACAGTCAAATGACATAGATTATAGTGAAAATAGTGACTCTGGGCCTTTTCACACGACCCCTAAAATCCACGGCAAATGGCTCCCAGATCCAGAGCTTAAAATTGTTTCCCCACCAACTCCGGAGTTTACAACAAATTAAGTGCGACCACGCCCACCTAAGCGCGTCCCAGCGCACTTTTCAAGTACCTGCTCTCCGGGGGTGAAAAATTCCTGATGCGGATGTAACATAGAGAGTGCCGGGCTCTCCTGGCTTCTGTTTGTTGTCCCCCCCTGCCCCTTTAAGAGATCTGAATGTAGTGCCAGGAGCAGAGCGAGATGACAGAACGGAGGTGAGCCAGCATTTTTTTCTCCCTTTTTTTCTCCTTCCCCTCACACAGACAGCAGCCAGAAGTGCGGAGGGGGTGGGAACACAGGAACATCAACAAACCTCCTAGATATCTGGTCCGAATTTAAGTGGCCAGCGGATCTTAGGGGTTGTGTGAAAAGGCTCTTACCTGAGAGCAGAAATGGGCAGATGTCAGGCTTAAGGGGGGTGCATCTTTCCAACTCTTTCCAGAATCTTAAAGTCCACAGACCTGGATTAATGGGGGCAAATGTCTTCAAAGGATGAAGGAGCAAGGTGTGTCTGAGCACATTATTTCCACAGGATTTTGTCATAAGCAGGAGGCCAGAACCAAACTCATAAATCCTTACACACCCAAATTACTTCCATTCCCCCCCCCCCCCATGTATGCTTTTGCAGCAACCAGATCAAATCTTAATCCTGAATTTTTTCTGGAGGCAAAAATGACAAAACCGAGACTGTGGTGCTTTGAGCACATCATAAGGTGCCCTGAAAAAGACAATAATGGTGGGAAATATTGAAGGCAGCAGAAAATGGAGAAGACTAAACATGAGATGGGCTGACTCCATGAGGAAAGTAAGAGGTACAAGCTTGAAAGATAGATAGATAAATTCGGAGAATTTTGGACATCACTCATAGGATCACCATAAGTCAAAAGCAAGTTGACAACACATAAAAAGAACAATCAGAGTTAAGATGATTTTTAGTGGTTGTGAGACAAATGTAATTAAGACGTTTTGGCTGATCGACTGCGAATCATTCTGAGATCTATCAGTAAATCCCAGTCTACATTCTATGCACCCCACTAAGTCCCTTGAACGAATGTCACTGCCAACAGATTTGAACCCTGTCCATATAGAACACACAGCTGACCTTACAGAGATAGAGGTTAGCTGTGTATTAAGGGTGGGGAATCCCTAGCCCTTGGGATGTTTTAGACCACAAACTCCATCATTCCTTCCTTTAGGCTGTGATGTCTAAAATTAGTGGGAACCAATCTAATAGGCTGCAGGTCCTTCAACCCTGCTTTTTAGATCTGTTCGATCTGTTTTTGCAGACCACTGTTGCTAGTGGGATGACAATGACATTACAGGTTGTAGGGGAATAATTTGAGGAAGACAAAAGGGTCACTGCATCATATTGAAGGGGGATCCTGAGATAATCCTATTGGGACTGATTAATAGCAAGTTCTGAATAAAGACAAGAGGAAATATTTCTTCCTGGCAGCTCATAATGAACATAAGTAGAATTCATGTTTGCAAGATCTGTGGATAGCTACTAGCTTCCCTTTGTTACGCACAACTGTTGAAGGCAAAGGAGACCTGTCTTGGTTGACAAGACTGAGTGGCAGGGTCACCTGTTCCTTCATTTGTAAACTCCCAGTTTAACGTTGCAGCGCTAAAGTAGAGACATGGCAGCCACTCTCTGCATATGGCAGGAGTCTCAAGGATGTGAGACAGAATATGGAGGTGACTCAGTGTGCCAGTCTTTTGCAGCCCTTTTCTTCAAATAATATGGGGCCCCAGAAAAAGGTGTGTGTGTGTGTGTGTGTGTGTGTGTGTGTGTGTGTGTGTGTGTGTGTGTGTGTGAGAGAGAGAGAGAGAGAGAGAGAGAGAGAGAGAGAGAGAGAGAGAGAGAGAGAGAGAGAGAGAAATTCCTATCACATCTAGCCATATTTGGGGCATATCAGTTGGGGAAAGTTTGCTCTTTCTATAACCTAAACCAGGCCAGGATAAATGTCGTATCAGAAGCTTGTGAGCTAGTGCAGGAATCCGAAAGGCTAGAACTTCTTAAAGTTTTAAAATTAGCAATTTGAAACTAGCAATTTACCTTTGTGTAAGGGAAATCACACCTCCTTGACAAGATGCACCCGGGAACCCAACCAAGCACTTTTTGTTAAAGAGCAGCAATCAAGACTTAAACACAATTCTCCTTCTACAAGCACAAATCTGCACCTTCTGAAAGAGTTTGAACAAGCATGGCTTCAAGTCCATCCTTTCTTTCTTTAAAAATATGGTCCTCTTTTTCTTGTGAGCGCTCTTGCTAGAAGGAAGGCAGGATGCAAATGCACCAAATTACAAAATAATAATTTCCACTTGTTCCTAGATAGGGAACAAAGTCTGTTGAAAAGAGCAGGGGCAATTTAGTGCTGCTGGTTATCCAAACAAGGGTATGTCTTTTATGATGCCTACAAGCTGACTTGCATTAAAGAGGCACTCCCACCCTCAGAACAAATGTTGGCTGCCTCAGGAAGTAACAGTTTTGTGACATAGGGGTAACTGGCCTAGGTGGCAACTGCTAGGCAATATCAGGGAACAAATTGAGCTTCTCAGACTTTATAGCTACTTGGGGAACATTTGCCTGCTTCAATGACTCTTTATAATGCAGATGAGGATGATGCAAGTAAACTCAGGGTGACTCAGGTATTTGGGCTGCATGTAAGCCCAAGCAGTGAGATCACCTCTTAGGAAACAAAGGGATAGCATTGACAAAGGTTATCCTTATTGTTGAAAATCAGCTGTCAGGAGTGTTCAAATTCCTGCTGAGACATGTAACTCAGCAGGCCAACTTGGACCAATCACTCTCTTTCAGCCTGACAACGACCTACCTCACAGGGTCGTTGTCAGGGCACGAGGAAGGACACGAGAGCTGTGCCCGCCATCTTCAGTTCACTGGAGGAAAGGCAGGGTATACCTGTATGTGTAACTGATGACTTAAATTAGGAGTGCCCAAACTTCGACCGTCCAGATGTTTTGGACTGCAACTCCCAGAATTCCAAGCCTGTATTTGCCAATGACAAAAGACTGTGGGAGTTGTGACCCAAAACATCTGGAGGGCCGAAGTTTGGACACCCCTGATTTAAATTAAGAAAATGTTAGATAGCTCTGCCAACAACAGCCACACTCTAAAGCCGGAACAGAAAAATTGCAGTGTAGTGAGGACAGCTCGTAAGTGAGGCAGGAGGGACACACCTCTGAAATTTTGGAATAAACCACCCAACAGTATAAGTAACAAGGTGTGCAAAGCACTGTATGTGTGTGTCCTTGGATTAGTCAGCCTGGCCTACCTAAAAGGGTTGTTCTGAGGGATCACATGTGAGCTGCTTTAAACTCATTGAAGAAATAAAGAAGTCAGGGTTTCAGAAAGAGTTTCATTCTAGAAAACTGGTCAAGAGATTCTATTATTTCTCTCTACAAAGGAGTCAGCACACAACACAACAAAACATAAGAGCTAAGTAGGGCCAGTGTGTGAGTTATAAAAATAACTCTTGGCTCAAAGGCAAATATGCTCCAGTCACACAAGATTTGGAAGGAGGCATTGTCTGCTTTTCGACCTGCTCACCGCAGTTCCAAAGCAAAATTTTGCAATTAATTAAACATTTATTTATTTATTTATTTATTATGGGACTTATATACCGCCCGTCTTCCGGGGGGGGGGGTGAATTCCGGGCGGTTTACAACATTATTTTCTGAATCTCTTTTTCCTTGGAACAGTCCCAGGACATAGAAGTAAACTTCATGTGCCCATTTGGATTTGCCCACAAATTTTCAGAGGTGACTAGGTGACTAATTCTTAAAATTGTATGGGGAGGTATATAAGCAGAACACTTTTAAAATGTCCCTGTGCATATTTCATTTTGAGAGAGCACTTTGAAACAAACACATATCCCGCTGGTGAATTTGGAATAAAAGATGAGCTGCACCTCACTGCTGTGTAAGTGATGTTGCTGTCTCTGTTCTTTTTGGGAAAGGGGTGTAAGGATGAAATTTAAACATCAAAGAACAACAATAATAGGAGTGAGATGGTTGCAAACACCTTTCGTGGTGTCTACAAATGTTACTCAGATGACAACATAAAAATGCACAAATAAGAGCAGCAGAAGTGCACAATGCACCAAACATTTTTGGGTTTGTGCAGTGTTTTTTTACATTCATGAACTTGAAGAGAGCCTTTCAGAAATACAATATGACCACTGTCTCCACTGATTCATTAACCACTGAATCAGTTATCCATGGATGGCAGAGGAAAATATTAAATACAGTGGACCCTTGTGTAACAAATGTTTTGTATAAAATAAAATCTGTACACCATAAAAAATTCCAGAGATAGGGGAAATTTGCTTAACAGAACCGCCTATGGGGTGAATCCGTACAACATAAAAATGGTTGCGATTAGGGATTACTCTGTTTTCAATGCATTCCTATGGGAAATTTGTATAAAGGAGAATTTGCTTAACATAATTTCATTTGGAACAAATTAATTCCTTTATACAAGGTACCACTGTAATTTATTCAGCAGCCACAAAGCAGGCTACTGTCACAAACAGTAACCGTAAAGCAAGCTACTGTCAGAAAACAAGAGTTTTGGGTTTTTTTTGGTGTTTCCTTTTATCCACAGTTTTCATTATCCATGGGAAGGGGTTGAACCAATCCCCAGCGGATACCAGAGTCCCACTGTATATTCAGAATGTATTTTTTTAAAAAAAAAAACCTTTCAAACAAACCCTTTACTCTTAATTAACCATTTTGATTCTGGACACTGTATCGCCACACAATTATAGATGTCAATGTGCACTTTTCCAGTACTATAATACCCATTCCTAAATGCGTCAAAGGGGAATATACAGTGTGGTGTCATGGATAGAGTGATGGACTAGGACGCAGGAGGCCTAGTTTCAAACTTCTGCTCACCCATGGAAACTCCTTGGTGGTGCAGAAGTTTATGAAAGATGCCAGCAAGTTCAGAGGAAGACAACAAGGATAATCAGGGGAATGGAAACCAAGACCTATGAAGGAAATCTTAAAAGATCTAGGCCTGTTTAGCCTTGAGACAGGAAGGCTGAGGAGAGACAGGATAGCACTTTTCAAATACTTGATCATCTCAGAGTACAAGACATGTGATTATGGGCTCAAACTACAGGAAATCAGATTGAGACTAAATATCAGGAGAAACCATTAGAGCATTGTGACAGTGGAACCAATTACCTTGGCAGGTTGAGTGTTTCAATGCTGGTAGCATTCAAGAGAAATTTGGACAACCCCCGTGGCAGACATCCCTTGATTTTGATTCTTGCCGTGAGCAGCAGGTTGGACTCAATTACCTTATGTGTGTGTGTGTTGTGTTGTTACAGTCGTGACTGACTCTTTGTGACCCCATGTCCATGGAGTTTTCTTGGCAGGAAGCCCCCCCAACTCAATTATACTATGATTCTATAACTGGTAAGGGCACTGCTTAAATATTGAATTTACCTTGAAAGCCCTGTTAAGGTTGCTGTGAGTCAGCTTTATCTTGACCACAAACAACACAACAAAAAGCATAAACATTCAATAATTGAATGATTTTGGAATGCGTCTTGCAAATTTAACGAATCAATGAAGCCAAGATGTCTTTGTGCTCTTTATCTTACTAATGACTTCTCGAAGGAGCCCTCATGTTCCTTACCTGTTGATGATAGCTGAAGGGCGTATGTTGGATTTTGTGCCTCATGTGCCAAAATAATTATGGCTACTCTATGAGAACAATACTTAAGACTGGGTAGCCATTTGCGGCTGTCCCTCAGGTAGCAGAATGTCTTGGGGGTGAACCTGTGCATAGCTCATGTGGTCTAGTAAGTCATTATTTTGCACCAGCAAAAGTCATAGCCTTATGTGTGTGTGTGTCTATTAAGTCATAATTCTGTATTTTAGGTCTGGTGGAGGTATGATGGAGAGGTAATAAGGTAGTTATCTTCATATATTTGAACAGCTGTCTCGCAGGAGATAAAGTGAGCTTGCTTTTTTTAAGACCCTAGAGCAGTAGTTCCCCAGCCTTGGGTCCCCAGATGTTCTTAGGTTAAAACTCCTTGAAGCTTTCACCCGTAGCTGTACTAGCCACGACTTCTGGGAGGTATAGCCCAAGAACATCTGGAGACCCAGGGTTGGGAGACACTGCTCTACAGTCTATGGCCTAAATAAGTAGATTTAATTTAGTAAGAAATTTTGCCTAGATACGAAGAGTAACCTATTGACATTAAGAGGTGTTTGGCAGTGAGATGGACTTTCTTCATAGAATCATAGAATCGTAGAGTTGGAAGAGACCTCAAGGGCCATATAGTCCAACCCCCTGCCATGCAGGAACCCCATCACAATATTTCTGACAGGTGGCCATCCAGCCTGTGCTTAAAAACCTCCAAAGAAGGAGACTCCACCACCCTCCGTGGCAGCATATTCCACTGCCAAAAAGATCTAACTGTCATGAAGTTCTTCCTAATGTAGATTCTCCTTCACTGGAGGTCTTTACACAGCAGTTGGATGGCTACCTGCCAAGAAGCAATTTACAGTGGATACTTGTATAACAAACAGTTTGTATAACTTAAAATCTGTACAACATAAAAAATTCCAGAGATAAGGGAAATTTGCTTAACAGAATTGTCTATGGGGCGAATTCGTACAACATAAAAATGGTCGCAATTAGGGATTTCTCTGTTTTCAATGCATTCCTATGGAAAATTTGTATAAAGGAAAATTGATTAACATAATTTCATTTGGAACAAATTAATTCCTTTATACAAGGTTCCACTGTAGTTAGGGATTTTCAGCTTTGACAGGGAAACGGACTTGCTGACCTTTGGATTCCCTCCCAATTGTACAATTCTATACCTCTAGGCTCTACTTTTGAGGTGCTATTCTATTCCTAAATCTTGGTGATAGACTTAGGGACCCCCCTGGCCCCTACTCCTAAAATTTGGCTACAACTTTGGATTTTCTGGGTTCTGTTTTCCCCCCATCGGCTTGTTTGTGAGGACACCTGCTTTTCCTAGGAAATGTTTTATCTGCTTCCAGAGCCTATTAAATATTCCTTTCCATGGCTTTTAATGAGGTGTTTTTAGAACCCTGTGCTAACATGTCCGTGGTTTCCTGGCAAAATGCATAATTGACCTCAGCTTACATTGCATCTTGTTGAATGCCAGGTAAATGATGGGAGAAGCCGTTCCTGGTAAAGTGGGCAGGTGGCTGTGGGAAGAGGCTGCCCCAGAAAAAAACTCACCCATCCCAACCCAAGCAACTGTTTCCCTCTTGCTCCTCAGTATCTGATAAGACCCCTTTCCTTCCCACTCTAGTATATTCTTTGAAGAGGAGGCAAATCACCCACCCTAGCCCCAGGAAGCCTGGGTTCAAAACCCTATTGGCCATGAACTTCACTGAGTCATCCTGGGCTCTTCACATGATGTCAGCCTGATCTACCTTATCAACATTTATGAGTGTGTACTTGGGGGAAGCAGGCCATATACAAGCCTCATTCCAACATCATTCACCTAGAACAGTGGTAGTGAACCTTTGGCACTCCAGATGTTCTGGACCACAGCTCCCAGAATTCTAAGCCTGTATTGCCAATAACAAAGGACTGTGGAAATTGCGGTCCAAAACATCTGGAGTGTCAAAGGTTCGCCACCACTGACCTAGAATCATAGTATCATAGAGTTGGAAGAGACCTCAAGGACCATCCAGTCCAATCCCCTGCCATGCATGAACCCCCATCACAGTATTTCTGACTGATGGCCTTCCAGCCTCTGCTTAAAAACCTCCAAAGAAGGAGACTCCACCACCCTTTGTGGGAGCATATTCCACTGCCGAACAGCTCTAACCATCATGAAGTTGTTCCTAGTGTTCAAATGGAATCTCTTCCTGTAGTTTGAAACCATTACCCTGCGTCCTAGTCTCTGCAGCCATGGAAAACAAACCTGTTCCCTCTTCAATATGACATCCTTTCAGATATTTAAACATAGCTATCATATCACCTCTCAGCCTTCTTTTTGAAAGGCTAAACATTCCCAGCTCCCTAAGCCATTCCTCGTAAGACATTGAGCTCAGTGGGAGAGATACATGATATAAATGATATAAATGCAACAAACAATAAACAAAGGTAGATACATAGCAATAGTGACCCAAGTAGTTGACTGAGGTTGGAAGGCGAGATCAACTACTATCTACAGTATACTTCTTGCTCTGTGTGGCCACTTTACCCCCTCCTTCTTGTGACTGTACTCTTGCTACCTGCTCTCCATCACTTCAGACAGGGTGGGAGTGGCAGAGAGGAAGGTGAGCTGGTACTACTAACTAGGAGGGAGTGGCAGGTTTTGCAAACAATACCCCATGCCAAGCTCTGAGGAACATTCCCGACAAGTCAGACATTTGGTACTTAGCTCTTGCAGAGTTTTAAAATTTTAGTTAAATTCCTTTAGCTGTGCAGCAAAAGTGGAAGTTTTTTTTGGAACAGAATAGATTCAAGTTCCCCAGAGGGAACCACCCTTCCCCATTGACTGGCTCTTATGGTCTCAATAGCTCACTCTGAGGTATTAGTAGGAAAAGAATAAAACACTTCATGGTAGAAATGGGCACGAATAAAAAAAATGACGTTTCGTTTGTTGTTTGTTGTTTGGAGGGTCCGTTTTGGTTCGTTTCCTTTTTCGCGAATTTTTGCAAAAAATTTGTTTTTGTTTTCATTCATTTTGTTACAGTTTCGTTACCATTTATTTCAATTTTTGTGATTTTTTTAGCATTTAAAGCAGTTCACTGTATTGCAGTAACGGAAACGAAACGCACAACAAAATTTCAGGTGTTTCTGTACGTTTCGTTTCATTTTGGAGACAAAATTCGTTTGTTGTTTCATTGCATAACGAAATGAAAAACAAAAACAAAAACAAAAAATTGTTCGTTTCGTGCCCATCTCTACTTCATGGCTTAAAATGGAACAAATCAAACTGCAAACTAACTAACTGGATGCTTCCAAGAAACAGATTTGAACAGACTAAAAGAGGAAAAGAGCAACACAGAGCAGAGTGTTGGGGCTGTCTTTGAATCCAGAGATAGAGAAAGAATTATTAGTGCTGGATAAATTGACAATCACTCCAGCCCAGAAAGGTCCCTCCCAGCCACCTCTTCTCCAACCAGCATGCAAGGTTGTAATAGCTCCAACACTGGCTAGTTTTAGATCACCAAACTTTCTGGAACAGGACCAGTGAGGACCCTCCAGAACAGGATATCGGGAGCTATCACATTCACATTCCCAGTTTCTGGAGCACTGCTATCTGTCAAGTGCTTAATAGAAGGGCTGGCCTCGACGGATAAATATGGATCGACATTGTACTTTTGAAATTCACATTAGAGATATTTCCATCTAGTAATTTATTTTAGGTCATTTGCCATGGGGAGATTAAAAACATTTCTGGAAGGAATTACTGGTAGAATTCGCCCATCCTTCCAAAAGTATTAGAAATTTCAATCCCCTTTAGGAGTAAAATTAGGTATGATGATGATCAGACTGGATTGCTCACTTCTCTACATCTTGAACCTCTGATCTGGCAAATAGCTCTTTTAAAAATATGCTTCAGTGACCTTTCCATAGGAAAAAAGGCACAGAGGAATATAGAAGCCTTTCTCCCCATCATTTACTTACTTTACATTGAAGATTCTAGCTTTAATTGGTCATTCTCTCTCAAGCAAATATTCATAGTCTTTGGGTCTAGAATCTACTGAAAGAAAGAAAGAAAGAAAGAAAGAAAGAAAGAAAGAAAGAAAGAAAGAAAGAAAGAAAGAAAGAAAGAAAGAAAGAAAGAAAGATGTTGAATTTTCTATACCCAGTTGCAACTCTTGTGTGGAATTGCAGTATAAACACAGTCTGAGCACAGCCCACATGGGTGTGCTTTTTAAAGCAACCAATGACTTATTCATTCCTTATCATTGTTTGAAAGTATTGTGTGGCCAGGACTTTATATCTGCTGCTAATTGATAGGAAGATTCTGCAGTGCTTCGGCTGATCAGCAAGACTAAATTTCATAGAAGCTTCACAATGTGAGGAGTGAGATGAAAGGGGCTGATGGAGATTCCCATAGGCATCTGGGGGTGGAGGGGGAACTATCAGAGTAGTCTGGCATGAAATTCCTGTTTCACTGATGCATACTGAAGGAACAGATGGCTTTAAAGTTTGCTATAAAGAGAGCTAATAGTTTTTCATGGCGTAATAGACCCCATCTGAGACCATGCACCCAACCTCTTGAAACTGGGGCTAGGACAGAAATTTGTTTGCAGATTCCACCCCACCTCCACCACCTCCTCTTTTCCAATTAATATGATAGAAGTCTGAGATCCATTCATATGAACAGGCTCCATACGGTAATAAAAATGTTGGCCTTCTGTACTAACGGACAACAGGAGTGCTCAATTTTCAGTGCATTGCACTGTGAAAATGGCCATTTTGGGGGATGCGAGTTTAGCACCAGCATGACTTGTAATAAAATGTGGCAGCGTGGAAGAACCCATGGTTTCAGCCAACCATCCATCCATGCTGTTGTCTTGCTAAGCCATTTGATTCTCCCTGCTCCCCGTTTCTGACCTCTTTCTGACAATTTGGTCTGCAGTTCTGTGTCAGCTTAACAAGCTCCCCATCCACACTGAGCTGCTGGTGGGTTTCCATTCCTCTCAAAGCTGCCACAATTTTCTCTTGCGGCTTCACGTAGTTGTAGTTTTTGCTGGAGGTCACCCGGTTTGTGCAAGAATTTCATTCAAAATCCAAAGAAACAAAAAAAAAAACCTGTGCCGCCTTAAATACTATTACATTATAATATAAGCTTTCATGGATCAAGTCTATATGTCTGAAGAAGTGGACTTGATCCACGAAAGCTGACATTCAAATATAATAGTCTTTAAGGTTGCACACGGTTTTGTCTTTTGCTTTGCTTTGTTTTGACGGTTTGGATTTTGTCTGGAATTCTTCCTACCTCCTTTCAGTCGACTCTGTTCTTGTTGCCAAATTTGACTTTTAAAAACACCAACAGCCAGGGGCTAGAATGCCTCCAGGATACCTTCCTTTTTGCATTGTTTACTTCCCGAGGCTCTGCATCATATACACATCACTTTGAAAAAACTATAGGGCAGTGGTTCCCAATCTTCCTAATGCCGCAACCCTTTAGTACAGTTCCTCATGCTGTGGTGACCCCTTGCCCTGCTTGGAAGAGGCCACAAGCCCCCTTTGGCAGGCCACTGCCACAGATGCCATAGAGAACTTCCTCCTAGACAGGCACCCTCAGCCAATCGCAGCCTCTGGTGCCATTGACTGACATCCTCTCCAACCTATCAAGCTGTAACTCTCTCTTCCCCCCCTTCCCCCCCCCTCCTCCAGACCTAAGCCGATTGTACCTTTTTCTTCACTGGCTCATGGCAACCCCTTTGAAATGGTTGTTCGACCCCCCCCCCAAGGGGTCCTGACCTCCAGGCTGGGAACCACTGCTATAGGGTTATGTTGCACCAGGGTAACTGAAGTCTGAAATACTAAACCAGGTTAGATCGACATGTGTGATGCCTGGATCCAAATAGAACACCAGGATTTTGTTTTGGGGTGAAGTAAATTTTAAAGAAAAGTTTGAAACCAACTAAATGACAAATTGCTTCAGCCTACTCATTTTTTTTAAAAAAAATCTTTAATTCCTGCAATACTGAGCAGGGTTTTGGACTTGATGGCCGTATAGGCCCTTTCCAAATTAATGGTTTTGTGATTCTATGCTTCTAATGTCAGTGGTGTGAAATTTGACAGCTTTCGCTTGATTTCGGAAGCTAAGCAGGGTCAGGCCTGGTTAGTACTTGGATGAGAGACCTCCAAGGAATACCAGGTGCTGTAGGCGCCTGGAGTAGGAACTGGCAAAGCACTCCAGTATTCCTGCCAAGAAAACTCCATGGACATGGATTCACAAAGAGTCGGACACGACTGTAATGACACAACACACACAAACACAGAGACAGGCCCTTCTTTAGAGGGTTGGATAACTCAGTAGTTTATCTGGCTATGGAATCAAAGACTGGGAGCTTGATCCCCCATTACGCCTCCTGCAAAATATAGCCAGCCTGTGTGTCCTTAGAGAAGCTGCACAGCCCTAACCCCAGGCACCCCCAGAAGAAGCATTCAGAGCATTCTCTACCTGAGCAACGCTGAAAAGGATTGCCGTGCTCCTGAATTGACTTGAGGACACAGAATAATAACCATAATTAAGTTCTATCATGTCCACAAATTTCATGTAGTCATTTTGTTTTTTTCTAATCCAAGTCCACATGAGACTGGTGATTCCAATTCATAAATCCATTCAGATCCAGGGCACGAATCAAATTGGTCGGGGGAACAAGTTGTTCCGGAATGAACAGGAATTCATTGCAAAGTCCAGAATTGATCTCCAAACTGAACAAGAGGAACTGCATGCAGCTCTCATGGGTGGTTATCCTAGATAGGGACTTTACAGTGGTGACACCCAGGATCTGGAACAAATTCCCCACAAGGAGAGGAAATGCAGCAGCCAAGAAAGGGTAAAAAGATGTGTGTTTGTGTTTGTATGAAACACGTATATGCTACCTTACAGATTACAGATGCTTATTTAATACAGTAGCTATACTATGATTAGGGGGCGTGGACTAAGGCTCCGAAAACTGTCGGCTGCAAAGTCTGCAGGTGCCACACAGTGGAGCAAGCTCCTGCTGATAACCCCAGATCCTGCCAACCTAGCAGTTCGAGATCATGTAAATGGAAGTAGATTAATAGGTACCGCCGTAAAAAGTGAGAAAGTAAAACAGTGTTTCCTTGCGGCCATGCCGTCCACGTGGCCATGGACTTGCACAACACTGGCTCTTCGGCTTGAATATGGAGATGAACACCGCTCCTAGAGTCGGACACAACTAGTACGCATGTGTGGGGGGAACCTTTTGCCTGTACCATTATGCTGCCTTTAGGTTTAGCTCGTAGGGACATTTCTGGGCAGAGGTGACTGTCAGTCTATCTAGCACAGGGGTCCTCAAAGTTTTTGAACAGCGGGCCGGTCCACCATGCCCCAGACACCACTGGGGGCCAGACCACAAGCAGGTGGGCAGGGTGGAGGAGGAGCAGTGGTGGGGCCTCAGGGCCATGGAGGGAGTAGGAGACCTTGCCGCAGCCTTCCTGTTTTAAATTGCCCCACTCGGCGGCACCCGCTGCCCTGACCATCTGGGCGGTGGGTGGGAGGTGTGGGGGGGACCTTGCCGTAGGCCTCCCACTCTGAATGCCCCACTAGCCAGCATGCTGATCATCTGGGTGATAGTTGGGGGGAGTAGGAGGAGCAACATAGCCCACCGCTTTGAACTGCCTCAGCAATAGAAGCAGCTGTGGAGGCTGGCTTGCTCGCAAAGCAGGGGTAGGGGGGGATTGCAGTTGGTCCCGGGGGCTGGATTCAGGACCTTGAGGGGCCGCATCCATCCCTGGGGCCTTAGGTTGAGGACCCATGATCTAGCATTAACCAATTGTTCCTTCTCTGCCTCTGAATTAAAACCAAGCCCCAGCTCTCTGCTCTTCTTCTCCCCTTCCTGTTGGCAGTTTGTAGTCTCTTGAAAGCAGGTTTTAGTTTGCTGTTTATATTTTCATTGTAAGTAAATAAAATCTTTTTACTTTGTCTACTAATAAAGTCTCAGAGTGAGTTATTGAGACTGTTAGCGCCAGTTGATGAGAAAAAAAACTGACCTGGGGAACTTGAAGCTATTCAGCTCTATCTGTCCCTGCCGTCCTTTGGACAGCTAGTGGAATTTAACAAAAATGAAACTATGCAACAAAAAGGAAGCAGTGTTTGGTTAAAACCTTACATGCATCTCCCATGCACCTTGTTTTGTCTTTCAAAAAGGTGTGTGTGTGTGTGTGTATGTTCGGAAAAATCCCACTCTGACACTCCCAAGATCCAGTTCTTGGTTTTGAATTCTATTCTCAAATAGTTTAATGCTGCTACTGTTTTTTTGTCTATTTTTAGATTGTTTATTGAGGAAACTAGTCAGGAGAGGCGAGAAAATGTTTATTGGTAGCTGGAAGACTGTGGCTGAATGCCACACTTGACAATGTGGATTAAGAGGATAAAACAAGGTCCAGGGGAAAAAGATGAGTTTTGATTTGGAATCTGAAAGAACTGGTACTAACGACATCAGGTTACCTCAGCCTTGCTCTCAGCTATCTTGGATTTCAGCAGCTCCTGTTGTCTCAGTGGCCATGACTGGGAATGATGGAATTTGTAACTGTAATTCAACTCCTCTGGAGGCATCAGACTAAGGAGACTTCACTTATATAATTGGGAAAGGAGGAATACATTTGGTCACCTATAAGGAAGAACAGAAAAGGTGACTCAAAGGGCAACGTTATACAGTATTTCCATGCTCTGCTTCCCATAGTTTATTCACTCTTCTACAATGACCCACGTTAATTGTGGACACAAAGTGAGGGAGGAAAGATATATATTACCCTGATCATCTTGGGAGTAGAGATGGGCACGACTGGAAAAAAATTTTTTTCGAGTTGTCGTTAGTCGGGCCGGTTCCGTTTCGGCTCGTTTCCGTTTTTCGCGAAAATTTGCAAAAATTAGTCGGTTCGTTTTTTCGTTTTTTCGTTGTCGTTAGTACTGGTTTGGGGAGGGGGGGGGTAGCGGGCTCCTGGAGGGAGCTGCAGGAGTCAGCCAGAGCCACAAGTGACGGACTGGCAGACTCTTTGCACCCGCTGTGTCTCACGTACTTGCATGTAGTGCAATGCAAGTAGATCTGGCTTAGGGTTAAGACGGCTTAGCGCAACGGCTAGGGTTAGGCTAGTTACGGGTGAGGTTACGGTGAGTATTGGGGTGCATCTGGGTGCCTCTCTGACCCACTTAGAAGGACAGTGTACTGGCGTATGGGTTAGGCTTAGGGTTCGGGTTTGGGCTACGATTAGTGGGCTGTTTATGCCCGATTGGCACATCCCAGAAGTCTCTGTGGTCAACCTGGCCAAGTGGCCATGCGATTGGTGGAAAATTTGCATGGTCTACTCCCATGGGAGAGCCCATCATTGCAAATGTGCAGGTGTAAAAAAATAAAATAAAATAAAATAAAATAAAATCAACGGAGACTTTTTTTGCAAGAAAAACCCACTGCTGCTACTGTAAAAATTCAAGCATTTAAAATAGCTAATTTTCGCATGTTTCTGTGGTGCTTTGGTGGGGTTTTGGGCAACAATTTCAAAAAAAATATTGCGGTCACCATTTTGGATCCCCCCCCACCGCATGGCAAATGGATGCGCCCTCCCAGCCTGGTACAGTCAGCAAAACCTGGCCATGCGATTGGTGGAATGGCTCCAAAACTTTGCATGGTCCACTCCCATGGGCGAGCCCATCATTGCGAATGCGCAGGTGTAAAAAAATAAAATAAAATAAAATAAAATAAAATCAACGGAGACTTTTTTTGCAAGAAAAACCCACTGCTGCTACTGTAAAAATTCAAGCATTTAAAATAGCTAATTTTCGCATGTTTCTGTGGTGCTTTGGTGGGGTTTTGGGCAACGATTTCAAAAAAAATATTGCGGTCGCCATTTTGGATCCCCCGCACTGCATGGCAAATGGATGCGCCTTCCCAGCCTGGTACCAGCAGCGCAGCAGTAGCAATAGCCAAGGAGAGGGGGGCGGGGAACCCCCCCCCCCAAATAAAACACCCTTCTGGCCTGGTAGGTGCCCTCAGACAGTTTTCGCCTACTTTTAGGGCCGGGAATCGGGTTTTTTTTTAACTTTTAAAAACTTTTTTTCTGTGCCGCTTGGCATTGCGCGATGCAAGTAACGAGCACGACAAATCAGACCAAATTGTTCGTTCGTCGGTTCGAGCTCGAAGTCTGGGGCAGTGATTCCCGTTACCGTTTCCGTAGAGTAACGGAAACGAGTAACGGAAACGGAAACGGGAATACCGCTAAGTCGTGCCCATCTCTACTTGGGAGAAACCTGGGGTAGAAATATACAAAAAAGGAAATAAATAAATATGTGTGTTACATACCTAATATGTCTGTGAAGATTTCCCGGGTGAGGTTATCCAGGAGCTGAGTCATGGCAATGGGACTTCTTTCCTTGTTAGATCGAAATGTTTCACTGCTAATCCAAGTAGCTTCTTCAGTCTGATGAAGGTTGATAGGAGACTTCAGATTTATCCTCCATAATGGTTTCACTTAACCGTATTCTGAATAGGCTCCTTAGATGGACAAAGGCCAGAGGTGTGTGAAAGTCACACTTCTGCAGCCCTTCCCACTCCCATTAGACAATCCAGCAGTGGCCTTCCTGGAGAAGGTGTGAAGTGGTCCTGATTTGTCTTGGTATCGATGAAAGGGCGGCATGATAAATAGAGGATAGGCTGTGCCTAAATTCTCAACCTCTGTTGAGAGAGGGATTTTCTGTACAAACATTTATGACTTCCCTGACCCCTCTCTTGAAACACCTACCAGTATCTACTCTGTTTAAGATGTGTACATCTGAACACTCCTTGCTGCATTGGAGTGCATTGCTCCCCTTGTGTTTTGGTGTCTTGCCTTTTGGGTGCACGGGTCTCTGCCTTAGTGTGTTTATGGATTTGAAGTGAATGGGTATATGGTGTTTACCAAAAATCTTTTTGAGCTTCTCAGACACTCCAGCTATGTAAGGAATGACCAGGTTCTTCCATCGGCTCTGGGCTTCAGATTGTTCCATTGTTTTGCTGGATCAGGACAGTGTCTTGTTAAAGGTTCACTTTTGGATATCCACACAGACCTTATGAGTTATCTTTATATGCTTGTCTTCCTTCTTCTTGGCTTCCAAGCTCCGAGGCACTGGCAGCAGAGGAGGAGCGCCCGTTTGTCCCCCCACCCACCAAGCTCTGGAGCACTCACAGCGGCGGTGGAGGAGCACCCACTCACCTACCCACCCACCAAGCTCTGCGGCACTGGTGGTGGTGGTGGTGGAGGAGGAGGAGCGCCTGCTCACCCCTTCCAAGCTCCGGACACAGGTGGCGGTGGCAGTGGAGGAGGAGCACCTGCTCACCCTCACCAAGCTTGCTCGCTCACCCCCCCCCACAACCCATCAAGTTCTGTGGTGATGGTGGAGGAGGAGGAGGAGGAGGAGGAGGAAGGCCTGCTCACACACCCACCCACCAAGCTCTGCAGTACTGGCAGAGGAGGAGAAGGAGCGCTCCCAGGTTGGTAGGCAGGCGGGAACCTGGTGGGCAACTTCTTAGCACCCCACGGGCTAAGAGTCACTCGTGGTCGATACACTGTTTAAGCCTGTTTTAAAACAACCAGAGGAGGCGAAAGAATGCAGGAGCTTGTTTCCACATGACTTACAGCCGCCAACTACAGACACCCCCTCTTTACAAGAACATGTTTGATTAAGTCATTTTGTCTTTTGTTTTGTTTTTCATGTATAGTGCTGTGCAGTAATGGTGTGGTGCATAAATTTCAGAAATAAATGAATAAAATAAAAATAATTATCAAAGCTAACCACAGAGGGAAAAAGCTTGTTCAAATCCTTCTGTCTAGAAAAATTAGAAGCCCACCAGTGGCAGAGAAAAAAACAACGCAGTTTGGTGTGGAAAGGGCTGGACCATCTCAAATCAGCCTTTCCATCATGTGAACTGTAAAAAAAAATCTTCAAATGCATAAAATTAATAAATAAAATTCATAAATAAAATGAAATAAAAATTAATGCTTAAGATATCTCTCAATTCCCTGTTCTCAATACTTGAACATGTCTTAATTGTACTGAACTGTCTATTACTCCTCATTACTGTAAGCCGCCTTGGGTCCTTTTTCCAAGGAAAAAGGCAGGGTAAAAATACTCTAAAATAAAATAAAATAAAATAAATAAAATTAAACAACAGGATATTCATTCCTTTGTTTGGTTTTACAGCTGTTTTTTTCTTCTCTTTCCCCCAAATATTTTGTGAAATAAAGGCTCTCACACGACCACAAAAAAGAAACAGATGAACAGACTGTAGAGGATGGTGACTAATTTGGCAACACAGAATAAACAAATTGAAGATGCAAATAAGCTATTCACTTTGCCTTCTTTTATGCATGGGGTTAACATATTTATTGTAGCATCTTGTAATTGCCAGATATTTTTATATAACATCTGTGTTTTTTTAAAATAAAGCCAAAGACAGATAATTTGCAAATACAGAGATTCATAGCATCATAATTATCCTTGAGTGGTTTCAGCTATTATGAGTGGGACTTTTTTGGAATAAGTTTGAACACTGCCATCTTGGGGTTTTCTTCTATTTGACATTTTGGTTCTAAAAACAGCTTATAGGCAAGTTTCTCCTTGAATTCAGTTCCTGAAATTGCCAACCTGTTAATTTCCAGTGTGTTCTTTTATGTAAAGCCAAACATACTACAGAATGCCAGTACATTTATAAATGCCAACTAAAACATCACAGAATAGCAAGTTTTTAAGTTCTCTACACTCTCCACAAAGTGGAAGTGGAACAAAATTGATGGGGCGTGTGTGTATGTGTGTGGGTGGGTGGGGGGAGAGAATTGAGCACAATATTGTTGCCTCTGAAGTCCGCCTTCCAAGTAAATGCATTTGAAACAACATTTATTAATCCTATCTGATGCATTTCAGATGTTTTGGACTACAACATCCATCATACACCAGTCATGTTGGGCTAGCTGCCAGGGTGATGGAAACAGGAGTTATGGCTAGTGACAGCCTTTTATTTATTTGATGGTATTTTTGCAAATTTTAAATTTTAAAGTGATTTGCCATGCCATGGACCGCCCAGAGAGTGTTTGCAAGGTATATCAGCTGAAATAAATAAATAAATAAATAAATAAATACATAAATAAATAAATAAATCATAGAAATGATGTCAGAAGGGGATGTCTGCCAGGTGGTTGTCTAAATAAATGAATATGGAAAACACTTCTTTGGGGAGGGCTTTATTGTGTAGATATTAAAAGAAGCTAGTAAAAGAAATATTTATCAAACAAATTCTCTGGTTTAATCTGACTGCTGGTTTCCTTCCAGTACTGTATAAAGAGCCCAGCAGAGACAAGAGGTTACCTTCTTAAAAACTACAATTCCCAGAATCCTATAGGCGGCACCACTATGGTGTTCTAGGAAGTTTGGTTAAATCTGAAGTTGATTCTCCCCACTTATGAATCCTTGCTAATGTCTTTCAACGAGACTGAGGTGGAGATCTGGCCTGTGGGCCTTTTAATAAAATGCAGATCGTTAAAATCCAAGGATGTTTGCACAAATAAGTTTATTGGATGATAAAACCGGACTCTGTGGCCTTCCCCAGAACTGCAGAAAACAGGAGCCTTGTTTTATTTATACAAACGTCTAAGCAGGTTCTTAATGCTGCCGTTCTTTCAACCCAGTTTTACAAAACAAATAGCAACACCTCCGCCATCAAGCGTCACAGAGTATTCCCTCTGCCTTGTTTCTAAAGCGGTAAATCAGAAAGGAAGGAACACAGCCCCCCCCCCCCACCTGAGGTAAGTTCATTACTTCAGAGTTTTTAGTGGGACAAGAGTGCCGAAATCATTAACAATGTTATTTTAAAGAAGGATTGTAACTCAGCTTCAAAGCTAACAGCACCCCTATAAAGGGACTTGTTTACACTTCTTAGCTCCATTGTTTTTAACTTGGGTTTTATGAAGGTTTTAAAATAAAGACAATGGCACATCTGTTGACACTCTTTTTTTCACAAGCCCAGATGGGGTGGAAAATCAGGGCCTTATGCAGAAAGTTTGATGCTGAAGAATCTCTCCCCTGGGCCTCCACTTAAAGGGTCAGGATCTTCAGTCTTTTGAAACCATGCACCCCTCCCCCAGTCTCTAAAAGGCTGTAAAACATTTCTAGGATGGGTTTGCAGTTCTCAGAGCAGCTGAGAGGTAAAGAAGGACCAACACTGAGATTTATAAGGAAAAAAGTAGTGGATGAAAAGACAAGGGCACTGAGGGATTCCTTCGGTCCCATTAAAACGCAGAGCTTGAAAAGCTTAATTGCGTGGACTACAATGCCCCAAATCCCCCAGCCCGTTGGGAATGGTTGTTGCCCCCCAAATCGACATTTTCCAACTTGGTAAAAATGTTAGGAAAGCAAGATGGGAAATGAGTCTTTGAGTGCCAGTCTCAAAGATTCCACCAGGGTCAAATGGCATTGGAAAAGATACACTTACTGTACTGTACATAGACAGAAGAAGTAACTGGTCATTAAAGAACCTGTGTTGTCTCCATACTGACAGAGGAAGTGGGTGAGAGGCTGCAACAGCACACAATCAGGATTGGGCTACCAAGCAACAACAAGTACAGTAGGACCCCAGTATCCGCTGGGGATTGGTTCCAAGCCTTCCAGTGTTTAATGAAAACTGTGGGTAAGAGAGAACACCAAAATGTCCCCAAAACTGCTGTTTTGTGATAGTAACTTGCTTTACAGCTGCTGTTTTGCAACAATAGCTTGCTTTACAGCTGCTGTTTGTGACAGTAGCTTGCTTTGCGGCTGCGGAATTATTTATTTTTTTCCTCTGCCAACCGTGGATAACTGAATCAGTGGATACGGGGGTCCTACTGTACCTTCCTCTGGTTCTATTCTGTAGGTGTACCCAATATGGCAGAAGCCACACCTATTCATGAGTGAATTGTTGTTCAGTTCTCACTTGGCGCAGTCACCTGGAAAGAGGGACCACTTTAGAGATGAGACACATACACTGTATTCAGTTTGCAGTAGAAGCTACCGCACAGATGATTCACAATGGACACCATGTCTCAACTACCCACAAAGTGAACCCTGGAGCATCAGAGCTGCATTTATGAGGATGTTCATTTCAACTGAAGTGCAAGTTCCTTGTGTCATCTTTCACATGAACAGCTTTTGCAGTTTATTTATTTATTTATTTTCTTTTAGAGTATTTTTACCCCACCTTTCTCCTTGGAAAAGGACCCAAGGCAGCTTACAGTAATGAAGGATAATATACAGTCCAGTACAATTAAGACATTGTTTGTCTATATCTATATGAATATCCGCTTTAGCCTTGACTGTCCTTGTGATTCTTGGCTTTGTTCACCTCTTCTGAGCCTTCTGTTCCACGGGGGGCAGCAAACAGCACCAGCTAAACTACAATTTTTATGATTCTTGCAACAGTTAACATTGATTACAAGAAGTTCACATATATGCACTGCCGTTTTAGGGATTATCAGTGGATCTAATTTTGGAAGCGGTTGGATTATTGCAATGCTGGAAGAAAACTGTTCCATGTCTTGTTCATTAAAGGCCATGAAAACACATTCTCTGATTGGTCTGGAGGTACATCTGATCAGCTTGGTTAGAGCTTTGAGCATCATTTTTCTCCAACTTGTGCCCTCCAGATGTTCTAGATGTATTTCAGAACAACCAGAAAACACCATCTTGGAGAAAGCTCTTTTAGAGGACTTGACTGCAGATCCCTGTTTTGTGAGCTCAAAGGCTAGGAAGGGGATTGTGGAAGGTCTGCAGCCTCCTCCCATTGGCCTCAAGGAAGAATCTGAAGTGGACTCTCTAGAACAGTGGTGGCGAACCTTTCACACTCCAGATGTTTTGGACCACAACTCCCACAATCCTTTGTCACTGGCAATACAGGCTTGGAATTCTTGGATTTGTGGTCCAACACATCTGGAGTGCCAAAGGTTCGCCACCACTGCTCTAGAAGTTGCCATGACTCAACTTGCAGAGATTCTGAAGACGAGGAACTTACCAAGAATGTTGCTCTAAAACGTTCTGCTCAGTGGTCAAACCCATGTGTGGAAAGGGACCTTGTGCCTGCAGCTCCCCTCCCCATGCTTTCTTTAAACAGGTGAGGCAATAATTCCCAAAGGGGTCTCCAATCTATCGGTTCTCATGTACACACAAGTGCAAACACATTCATGAGGTTAGCAGATGTGCATTGCCTGGAATAAGCGACGGCCAATGAAGAAATCCAAGCCAAATATTTACCTTTAAAGCTCTGCTTTAAAAATCAGCAACACAACAGCCTGTTTAAAAACCATCACCTCAAAACCAGTGCATTCATTATGCATAGTGGAAAAAAGCAATTAAAATGTAATGGAGCTTGCATGGGGTGCTGAAAGAGTACAGGAGGCCAGGGCTTAGGGAGGCAAAAGTGTTGTTTGAACAAATAAGAGAGAGTGAAAGATATATTTCATTTCTAACTCAGGATTCTCTGGTCCTGTTCAATCATGGATATCAAAATATGTTGTGAAAATAAATAGAACTGTACAGTCTTCTGTTTGAATGGTACAGGTTTTGTTCAGAGGCTGATCCTGCCGTTAAGAAGCACTGAGCCAGGCTCTGTTGTTATGGGTGGGAATTCCTTGGAGCTCTCAGATAAGACTTAATACTCCGCATAGATGTGGATATATAATATATGGAATATGTGGTTGATGGAATCATGGGACAGACCTTCCAGAATCCTCCTGCTTCATACTCTTTGAGCTCACTGAACATTAATAGTTCTCCATCTCTCTCTCTCTTCCTACAACAAAAAACTACTACTACTACTACTACTACTACTACTACTACTACTACTACTACTACTACTACTACTACTGTGCTTTCTAGCCCATTATGACTTACAGTAACCCTTTTCAGGAGTTTCCAGGTAAAGAATACTCAAATTATTATTGTTTATTAGTTTAAACTCATACCGTGTCCGTTTAGTAGACAAGCCATTACTCTGGACTGCTTCCAGAAAATATCAAAAAATACAGGTTTTAAAAATAGTCATATGAAAACACAGAGCCCTTTGTCAACCCATGGGTGGTAAACCCATAAAATTAATATTTCAAAGGGGTGAGGTTTGTAAAGACCTGGGTAAGAAACAGTTTAATGTTCCCTTCTTCTGGGGTCATCCTGGGACTTTGCAGCTTTCACAAGGTCATCTAGGCTGGGCTGTACTTGCAGGACTCTCAGTGGGGGGGGATTGGACTCCCAACCTCTGGTTTCACAGCCAGATACCTAAAGCACTAAGCTATCCCACCAGCTTTAATTCCTAAAGTGAGAACTAATTAGGTAATTAGAGAACTAACTAATAAGCAGAACACTTTAATTAAGCAACACCATCAGAGGTTGCTGGAGCAAGTTAATGACATACACTGTACAGGTATGGTTTTCCCTGAGCTTGGGAATTAAAGTTATGTATTTTCAGATTTTTAAAAATTCATTTTGAAATATAAAAGAGGATGGCTTTACACCCTGGATGTCAAAATCTGGGGGAGGGAGGGAGGGGAAGGACGTGTGAGGGGCTGCAATCCTATACCCTTTTATCTGAATGCACTAGGAAAAACAATGGGTAGGTGCTTGAACATGAACATCCCTGCATAACTATGAAAAGACTAGCTAACAGGGAATTATTGCATAGTCATAACCTTAGAACTGCATAGCTGGAAGGGGAACCCTAGGGCTCATCAAGATGACCTGTCAAGGAGGCCCGGAGGGGACTCAAATTCCCAACTCATGCCTAGGCCACCGAGCCATCCAGCATACCTGTGTAGTTAGTTCCTTTTGGCTAACTCAAGCCGAAATCAAATAATAAGTAACCACTATAGTAGGCCCAATGAATCTATGGGATTGTCAGCCAATGTATGATAATAGTTTATTTAGTTTATATGGTGAGAAAATAAATACAATGGGGGGACCTTTTAAGAATGGGTGTCTGTAGAGCTCCCTGGGGCATGTCTGCATCAGCTATAGAGCTTTAACCATTAACATCAAAATCAACTCTCCATAAGGTAGCTTGTTTTTTTTAACTCTGTTATGCATGGAACTGAACTTACTGTGAATGACAAGATGAACAAAAGAAAGAAGTTTATTGTGAGAGTAATTAACGTCCCAGAATAAACTGCCACTCTTTAAATAATAGATTAAAATTGCTCAGATGTTATCTAGATGGGCAATTACCATCATGAATACTTCAGAGTCTTTCTAACTAAAAGAAGCTTTCAGCAGTTTTCCCCTCAGCCATATTTCCTTAAACTCTTTCCAAGTCAGGAACTGTTTCGCAGTTAGGAAGAGGTTCTGCACAACAGCTATTCAGTGGCCTGCAGTCCTTCTTGTTGTCTCTGGCTACTAGGCCAGTCTCACCTCTGTTCAGATGCCTGTCTGAAGCATGTGGCATGAACCTTTTGCATCCCACAACCTCCCAGTACAGCTGCTTGTACACCTCAGCCACTAGTTGTGGTTTCTAGGTGTTCCTCTGGAAGAGTTTTCCCAAGCTGTTTTTCTCCTTGCCCAGCTCTGAGTGATCTTGCTCCCGTCATCCCACTCCTTCACTCCTCTGGCTGGTTCACCAAAAACATTTACTGTTGCCCATAATTCTCTCACTGACCTGGAGTTTCTCTTTTTATATCCTCTGGTCAGAATCTCTGACCAACAATGTTCCTTATAGACCTTCTAATTGCTGCTAGCTGATCTCACCAAGCTACAGACCTACCCAGTTACAATATAATGTGACAGAGAGGCCATTCACAGCACATAAAAATAGCAAAACATTGGAAAAAGAGATACTGTAAATATACACAAAACAGTACTGCAACAAAGACTAATACAATGTACTTGGCATAAGCTTTTGTGGACTCCAACCCGCTTCTTCGAATGCCTCTAATGATGTGGACTAAAGTCCATGAAAGTCTGCCTATGCAAGATTTTTTAAAATCTATATTTTGTCAAATAAAACTTGTTAGGTTTAAGGTGCCAGGACACTCTCTTGTTTTTGCTGCCACAGATAAATACAGCTAATTTAATCCAAAATATTGACCAGAATATTGGTCAAAATATTGACCTATGTGCATAAAGAGAGTCATGGAATGGATTTCCCCCTTTTCCTAGGCTTTCTGTTGTTGTGCATTCATTCTCACAACCAGTCTGAGATGAAGCACTCAAAAGGAAACCTGCTTGGAGCAGCGTGGACATTTTCTCAGCGGCCCTTTGCTTATCTCCCAATGGGGTTCTCCCCATCTCTTTAACATTATATGGAAGTTGAGTAATAGCAACTGGACTTCTTTTCTTGTGTGATCGAAGTGTTTTGCTACTCATCCAAACAGTCATGAAATGTTTTTGATCTCACAAGAAAAGAAGTCCAGTTGCCATGACTCAACTTCCAGATAACACCTGGATGACTGAGAATCTTCACAGACTCTTTAACATTGTTTTTTTTAAAAACAACAACAGTATTCTCCAGGATATACAGTATGTTCATCTTACTCATTTAAGAACATAAGAAGAGCCCTGCTGGATCAGGCCAGGGGCCCATCTAGGCCAGCTTCCTGTATCTCACAGAGGCCCTGCCAGGCATCTGGGAGCACATGAGACAACTAGATACCTATCTTCTGATACCACTGTCTGGCACTTTGAGTGACCCTCCTTTTAAGCCTGGACTTATTTATTTATTTAGCTTGTATGCCGCCCACTACCCAAAGGTCTCTGGGCAGCTCACAATCAAAATAGACAATTAAAATATCAAAATTAACATGTGTCCTCATCATGGCTTCTAACCCGCCGTGGACTTTTCTCCATTAATCTATCCAATCTCCCTTTAAAGGCATCTACGCCAGATGCCATCAGCACATCTTGCAGCATGATGCTGGCTGGGGAATTCTGGGAGTTGAAGTCCAAAAACCCCAGCATTTTCTCATTGTAGTTAACAGCTGATTGTCTGTCAGACCAGTCTTTCATTTGGTCCAAAGTCTGTTTGGGTACAGTGTTCAAAAATTCTTCTCTGCAGACATGCATAAATACACACCGTGCCCTCCTGATGCTTATACACACCATTCAGAATGTGGAATTAAAGAATCAGAAAAACTGTACAGTTGTACCTCGACTTACGAATTTAATCCGTTCCAAATGCATGCTCTTAACTCGAACTACTCTTAAGTCGGGGTGCCTATCTAAAAAATTGAAAAAAGAAGTAAAAAAAAAATAAAAAACAAAAAAACTTGTAAGTCGAGCAGACCATATCTAAAATTTGTAAGGCAGCAGTTAAAATGCCAACAGTTTTCCGCTTTTAAGTCAAATTGCTCTTAAGTCGAGCTGCTCTTAAGTCGGGGTACCACTGTTTTTGTGGGATTCTAGCTACAATGTCTAGCTTGTTGGTAGTATATAAACTGCTTGCCCTCCTAAGGGCCAAGCTGGATAGGCTAGGACCTTCTCCCAAACATGTTGCAGAATTGTCAACACTGCATTTTGGAGCTTGCCCCGTTTGTTCCCCCTTCAGCTAGGTTGCCTGACCAAACCCGCTGCATGCTCTCTAGAAACCACACACCCCCATGGGTGAATATTTATCAATCTGTGAAGTCAGCAGAGTTGCAGCTGGTTTTTTTTTTTAAAAAGGCTACGCAGGGCAAAACCTGGGTACTCCAGGCGAATAAACGCCAATTCTTTTACAAGCAGAATTTGCTCGCTTCACTAGCTTGTTATGACTTGAAGTGTCTGGTCACTGAACTGTGCATCTGACTCTTTTGATGCTCTGAAAGAGATCATGTCCTGACAGACAGTGGTGCCAGCCTGGAAAAAATAATAATTACCCCCCAATAAATCAGAACAAGAGAGCTTCAGCACTGTTATGATTTTAGGACAGTAACAGCTCGAGCAGGCAGCTTTAATAAGCAAAAGACACAAGCCAGGCAGAGCCTGTGTGTGATATGAGTACTTGATTGAAGCCTCCGATTTCCTGGCAGTGACTGGTTCGGATCACCAAGCCTTCCATCAACCTGTTGTTAGAGAGTTTGCATCAAATCAAAAGGCCATCAAATATATTTCTTTGCCCAGCACGGCACAGAGAAATCGAATCCTTGCAAAGAGAAAAATGACCAGCTAACTAGAAACCTGACATGGATATTGTAAAGCAGTTCGGATTTATCTCAGATTTAGTTATCCAGTATCAGCTGGCTAAGTTTCATACGCTCATGTTTATTTTGAGCCTCAAGGGTTTTGGGGTAAATGGCACGTCAAAATCTTGGCCACCTTTTTATGGCCCAGAAATTCCTGCTTCTGCAGCTGAACCTGCCCTAGAAGATGTCTGACTGTTCTATCAAAGGGTGTTATTTCCTTCTTTTATCAGTTACATCTATTAACACAAGAGCATCTGGCCTAATGTCTTTAATCTGAAGACATCATAAAGTTCTCTATAGTTGTGTGTTCCCAGAAGAACTTGGAAGTAAGGTCCTGGTCAGACGAGGGGAATGTTCTCCAGTTTTCCTGACACTTGCCATGCCTATGCTGTACTGATCTGCGAATCACGAGGTATATATACCAGGGCGAACGTCCCGGCAACTTTTAGCAATACCGATTTATTTCCACCTATTTGAATAGTTATGTTCAACTTCAACATGGCACCATTTGTCTTTTCTCTTGCTTCAAGTGGCAATTTGTTCCCTTGATTTTTATATTGATTTTAAAGATTTATTACAATTGCAAAAATAGGTTACAGGCGATACCTTTATAGGCCACTATGAAAAATAAAAAAGGAACATTGGAAGCTTTTGAGTGCAGTAAATCACCCTTCTTCAAAGCAGGTCCAAGAAGTTCAGACATGGTAAAAGATGTGCTTTACCAGGAGTTTACTTTTAAAGTCCTTAGTTAGATGGTGTTCTTAAAGTCCATGTCTAGTGATTTTGCAGCCAGGGCTGGAGTCTTGTTAGAGGCATAATGGGTAGTTGTAAAAAGCTGCTTCTTAAGTCACACCCTGTTCTTCAACATTTACCACCTGAACACTGATGGCTGATGGCCATGTGGGCGACCAAAATGGAGATGGCAGGACACTGCCAATAAGGACATGCAAATTGTTGACCTGCGCCCTGCAGATGTGGTTGATCAGGCAAAGTAATTTCAGGAGCCCAAAAGTGGACCCTACACTGTGGGGATTTCCATTTCGGAAAGTGTCTTCTGTTGTGCTGGCCCCTCCTACAGAATGGCATTGTACACAGTGGACACTGGACCTCCATCCATGGCATACACTTGGCAGTAAGGGTAGCAGCCCCTGCCTAGGCTGGTGTGCAAACAAGCAACCATTCAACAGGCTGTGAAAGAAAAGAAAAGAAAAGAAATCCATGCGGCAATACTGGCAAACCCTCTCTCCCTCCTCCCGGGACATATTTTCACCAACATATTGATATACTTGTCTATGAACTTAATAAATAAATTAATTCATATGTGTGCTGCAGCGACCGCCTTTCTGGTTTTGATTCTGAAAAGAAGCGAGGCAGGTCATGTACACAGGGAATCCCAGTAAGGAATCCACGGTTACAACACAGGTACAAAATAATACAACCTTCCTAGCCAGAGGTAAATAGTTTCACTTGCACTGCGGTCTAAGAGAATGTTTTGATTTTGACTGGGCATCATTGATCAGAAAAGAAGAACAACAAACTAATTGGGGGGAACTAGAGACCATCTTGTTTTTTATCAGGAGACAGATATCTAGTCTCGTGCGCTCCCAGACACATTTGGTGGGGCCACTGTGAGATACAGAAAGCTGGACTAGATGGGCCTTTGGCCTGATCCAGCATGGCTCTTCTTATGTTCTTATGTTCCTAACCTGCCATATATTTATTATTTATAATTATTGTATTTATTATTTATTTTTGAGTATCTTTACCCGAGGTTCAATCCCAGGTAGCCCGCTTGTATTGCAACTCAGCCTTCCAAGGTCAGTATCAGCACCCAGCTCTCTTGGCTAGCTTGCATAATTAACTTGTAAACATCCCAGAGACTGCTTTAAGCTTCCAGGGGCCGTGTATAAGCAGCACGTTTTGCTTTTTGTGCTTTTAGCAGGAGAGTATGTTTTGTATAACAGACCAGCGGCATTGTCTGATCGCGGCATGACGGACACTGCTGTACACTTCAGGTTCTCCAGCTGGTAAAACAGTTAAAACATGTTGTAAAGCTAGGAGGGGGGGGAAGGAGACAGGGGTGAGAGCTGGTGGATGTGTGCACTTGGGTCCATGATGCTATTTTGAGTCAGGCAGGGGCTGCCAGCATTGGAAGTTGTGAGCTTTTAGGTTACACAAGCTTTGGCAGAAAACAGTAGGACCTGGGTGTGTGTGTGTGTGTGGGGGGGAATCTAGGCTAGCTAGAGTTTTCTAGGCTGTATGTCAGGGATTGGAAAAACTCTACCCATGCACTACAGGAGAGTTATAACCCCCTATTTGGGATGGAAGTATTTGGCCACTTGCCGGTGAGGCAAAATAATACCCCTCTGGCTCTGCCCGGCTTTGTTAGCTGGGTCTCCTCTGGTTAGCTAGATGTTATCTAGAGTCATTATCCATTCTTCCAGTTTCCCGTCTTGAATGTTTCCATAATAATTTCACTGTCGGTTCCTCTGCCTGTGGCCTGCTCTGCTTCTGTGGATATAATAGGAGAGAGGGCCTTTTCTGCCACTGCTGCTGCTGCTAGACTTTGAAACTCCCTCCCACTGGAAGCTAGGCTGGCCCCATCTCTACTGTTCTTCTGCAAGACCTTTCTCTTCAGGCAAACTTTCCCTGAGTGACAGGCTGCCTGAGTGGGGCTTTAAATGGATTGTTGTACCTTACGGCTTCAAATGTATTTTTTTTTGCTTATTTTTTTAAATATGTATTTTTTATCCTTTTGTATTTGTATAGTTTGTTAGCTTTAAATACTGCCTTTTAATATATTGGGTCCTTTTTAATGGAGAAAAGCAATGTATAAACAAACAAACAAACAAAAAGGAGCCATTCCTGTGAAATTATAAGAGCTGGCCCTCTGGCTTGGTTCGTGAAACCCGAGAGAATGGGATGCTACAAACCCAGGAACCGTACAGGGTTTTGGTTTCCTGACATCTCTAACTCTTTTAGTTTTTAGGTGGATTGATTCAAAACTGGAAGCTGCAGCCTTGAGTTTGCACGAACTCAACTGGACTATTAATAATAGGACCTTTGAAGGCAGGCTGTCTAAGACTTCTGATAAAGTCCGGGTGACGTCACATTGTGAAGCCCACTCATTGTTTGGTTTAAAAAAATATTTTTCTAAAAAATGTATAATGTATAATGTCTTATTTTGCTGTATCTCTAGGCTTAGGTGAGAAACAGTTTGTAGCTGCCATTTCAATGAGACGTGACAAAAAGGCAAAGTTTTTTTTTTTTAATTTAATCTAAGTGATTCAGTGCACCAGCGGTGATCTAGCAGAGGCAAAAAAAAAAAAAATCATTTGAATTTGCCAATCTCCTCTAGTGGCTTGCTTATTAACCCACTTCCTGATACCAGAAATTAACAATGAAATGAGTCCTGGCAGCTTTTATAGATGCAAGACTTGATTTTGGTCCATTCCCAGCTATTGCATATGCTGGAAACTGACCAATGTAGACTGCACCTATCTGTACCAAAATAGAGTCTTACAAAGATGCAGAGGGGATGCATGGAGGATACATTGGTTCACTCTATTGATCAGGTTGTCTGATCAACAGAAAAAGAGTAAACCACTCATCAGTACACCAAACAGTGAGACAGTTACCCATTTGAACGAGTCCTTGTTTGGAGGATTCACACACGCAAGATTGGAACACCAGACTTACTTGCTTCAATGTTTAGAAGGTATTTCCTTCAACATATCCCATCGATTGGTTAACGTTTATTTAGGAGATGCACCAGCTAAAGGCTTTGCAGAGAGCCAAAGTATATATTGCATGCATGGTACAAAACAGGATGTGAAAAGCATGACATCATAAAAAGAGATAATATAGCCAGGGTTTGCATCCAGGGCAGTGATTATGATAAATGGCCACAGTATACTGTTTTCTATTTCAGTTACTGTTAATTTTGGCCCATCCTGTGTAGAAGAGGGAATAATTCTCTCTATCTCATACTAGCCATCATTTGTCTCCTCGTCTGGGGCATTGTTCTATGAATACTACTGTGTAGATTTATTGCATCTCTTGAGGTTCTGCACTGGAATGGGCTGCGTGCAGTGGTGGCCATTTCTACATCTTGAAGACATTGCTGATAAGGAACAGACAATTAAATGGTGTTGCTTCCCTCCTGCACAGTCCTCTTGTCTATTCCTGTGCTGTCTTGCAGGGTTCCCAGTTTCTGCAGCACAACTGGGAAATGCAGGGGACTGCAGATCAGATGGGAAAAAACTGCCTTCTTCCCACTTCCCATTAGCAGAAGCTCCGTCTGGATTGAAGTGAACGGACAAGCACCATTGGATGAAACCCAATGCTCCAAACAACTTTGATAACCAGAAAACAAAGGCTTGAGGTGGGGGAGGAGAAAGAGAAACAGCTGAAACAGAAGAAAAGCATGGAAATAAAAGCAAACACAAAATGAATTGGGAATGGTAAATTAAATTTTATGAACAATTCTCTCTCTCTCTCTCTCTCTCTCTCTCTCTCTCTCTCTCTCTCTCTCTCTGTGTGTGTGTGTGTGTGTGTGTGTGTGTGTACAGTTGTTTTCTCATCTTTCCTGGGTGTGAATCTTCACTGCAGCCTAAAACTCATTGAAATAAAATGTCTTCCATCACTCTGACTCAGCTGTTTGGCACTTGGAAACCAAGCAATTCAAGCCAGTGTTTTGCCTGACGGAAACTCGGTGATCGACACTGTGATGTTCTTAGTTAATCAAAGCCAGTCCACTTTCCATTTCATAACCCAGACACAATTAGTTATAAAGGAACAAATTGCAGGAAATTGTGAAGCAGCGTGCATTAGAAGCATAGTTTAACTGTGGATAATTTGACTTCTTGTACACTGTAACTGCAAGTGGGTTTTAAAGTGACATCTATATTAAGAGCTCAGATCCCTGCCTTATCTGGTGCATGAGGCGGACATTTCTCTCAGGCCGTACCATGCTGGTAGATCTTGTCAAATACCTGCTGCTGACCGACAGGAGGGTTTTCTTCCACCAAACTCTATAAAATGTTTGTGTAGAAGCAGAGAGCAGCTGGCAATGGATAGAAAAGAGTACAAAGAGTTTAAAATCATCCTACATGCAAAAATCCCTATTTCAGCGTTGCTTGCCCTGAGATCTGTCTCCATCCCAAGCTTAAAACATAACAAATCCCTGAAACTTTGGCTAGCAGTTTGAGGCCTGGCCACCTTGAGGTAACCCAAAGAAATAGATAATGAAAGAAAACTGCAGGTGAGGGATTGAGACAAGAAAGATCAATTGGATGCAGCTACATCCTGGTTTGCTTCATTTGAAGCCTATCCTGCCCTCAGACCATTGTTGGGTAGGGACCATATCCAACCGTTGAATCCATGGTGTGAAACCAGATCATGAGTGGCCCTCTTTCCCAAATTTTGGGACTACAAGCCCCAGGATGCTCTAACTCACTTGGCTGATATGCTACCTGGAGAATGTGGGAGTTATAAATCCCAAAGCAACTTGCCCAGGCTTTGCTGGACCCATCGTCTGCTCCTTATGCTTGAGGATGCCAAAGCCTGAGCACCAGTGGCCCAAGACGTTTTGTGGTGGACAAACGTCCAACACACCGCTTCCCCTGCCTCTGCAGAGGAGCTAAGTCAGGCATGTCCAAACTTCGGCCCTTCAGCTGTTTTGGACCAGAACCCCCACAGTCCTTTGTCACTGGCAGTCTAAGCTTAGAATTCTGGGAGTTGTGGTCCAAAACATCAGGAGGACCAAAGTTTGGACATGCCTGAGCTAAGTGAACTGGCTAGTTTAATTCTGAATCAGCACTGATGATGGGCACCAGCCCTCCACCACATCTGAGGCAGCAGAATGGTTGAGGAGCAGCAGTCCTGTTGTGGTTGATTCAGTCACTTTGTCAACGGTAGGCCAGGCCCTAATTTTAACCTTCTGTTCACAAAGCTGCTGTGATATGGTTTTCTCCTCTAGCCATGTGGTGACACTTTTCATATTTTCAAAGGGTACAAGCGGACCTAAGCAAGGGGGTTCTAATTTAAAGCCTGCTCTTCCCACCATCATGGCTGTTTAATGCCACTCGACTTTCCCCTGGCACAAGGGGAATGCTGTGTCAGTGGCATAGTTCTTCAGACTGGCCTAATGTGAGGGAAAGGCCGTTCTGTCAGAGACATGGCGATGTTGTGCACAGCTAAAAGTCTCTTTCTGGTCTCCTAAAGTCCTTCATGGTTCAGCTGACACCAAACATAACAGTTAGTACTGGGGATGTTTTGTGGAAACATGGTCTCCTGTGTACAGGAATACATGTTGCTTCCCATAAATCTTCACACTTCAATTGAAAGCACACACAGTGTTTGGAGAAGCAAGCAAAGCCACAGTGGTTCTTAAATTCGGTCAAGAGCAGGGCTCTTCAACTAGATTTTCCACTGGTTTTGCTGAAACCATGAGGGCTAAATGTTGTTTATTCTTGCCTCATAACTATGTTTCAGCGCAGGTTTGCCATCTCTTGTCCAGGCAAATGTCTGTGCTTTTAACAACAGCCCCCAAACATGAAGAAGTGCAACAGTCATTCATATAACATGAAGGAATCGAGCACTCGGACCCGGGCTTTCTCTGTGGCGGCCCCCAGCCTCTGGAATTCCATCCCCAGTGAAGTGCGCTCTGCAGAGTCCCTGCTGGCCTTCCAAAAGGCGCTGAAAACCTACCTTTTTCGTGAGGCCTTTGGCGATAGTTAAAACCTTTTTTTTTTCCCTCTTCCCCCGCCATCTCAATTCGCGCGTTAGTCGAGGTGTCATTTGGTTTTACAGTGTCTAGGGTGTTTATAGGTTTGTCTGTCTGATTATTTATTGTATTTTGCTGGTTTTGCAGCCTTTTTGTAAGCCGCTTAGAGTACCAAGTAGATAAGCGGGATATAAATATAACAAATAAATAAATAAATAAATAAATGATTAGCCCAGTGGAGGCCAGGACTGCCCATCTCTGCTGTCTTTCCGGAAACAGGCAAAGACCTTTCTCTTCAGGCAAGCTTTCCCTGAATGATGGACTACCTATTGCTACACAGACTTTGTGTGTATAACCAGTTATAACTTTGTGTTTATATCTCTCCTTGTGTGATTGCATTGACACTATGTTATCAATTGTTAGCCTTATAATGTTGCCTTATAATGCTGTAAGATGCCCCTCAAACTGATTGTGTCTTAATTGTAATGGGCTATATAGTCTCTCCTTACTGTAAGCCGCCTTGGGTCCTTTTCCAAGGAGAAAGGCAGGGCAAAAATACTCAAAAATAAAAATAAAATAAATAAATAAATAAATGTAATTTTTACAGCTTGTGAACCATAATTCTAAGACTCCTCCAGGACTGCTCTACGTTTACATGGATCTCCTCTTGCTCCTCCCCCCTCAACTGCTGAAGAGCAGTGGTTTCAAACTAAGGTCCATGACCCTAACCCGGGGGTCGGCAACCCGCGGCTCCGGAGCCGCATGCGGCTCCTAGCAACCTTTGCTGCGGCTCCGGCTCCGGGAGTTTAAAACACCATCCCTCTCCTTGCACCGCAACTTCCTTGCAACTTCTCTCTCTCTCTCTCTCTCTCTTACACACTCCCTCCCCCCTTCCCTGCCCCTCCTCCTCCTCCTCCTCCAACAAGGAGGCTTACAAGGCTCGTCGCCGGAGCCCCGGCCGCGTTCTGGCGGCGGCGCGCCACAGGGCTCGCTCAGGCCGCGCGTGAAGCCCTCCGCGGCCGCTCCAGACGGCCCAGGCCATGGGGGGGGGGAGGAGGAGGAGGAGGAGAAGAAGAAGGCCCTTTTCCCTCTTGTCGGTCCCGCCTTCGCAGGCAGGCAGCCGGGCCCCGCGGAAAGGAGGTGGGCGCTCCTGCTGGGTGGCTGCGGCGGGGAGGGAGGGCGGGTGAGCGCACCTCTAGCCCCCACCTACCCACCCACCCCCAGCTCCACGTACTCAGGCCGAAAGGAGGGAGGCATCAAAAAGGGAGGCGGGCTCTTCCCGGTCGAGGGAGGAGGGCATGGTAGATGGAAAGAAGGTGCCGCCGAGCGCTTGTTAACGCGTCGTCCCCTCACCCGGGTTGGAGTGGGGAAGGTGCGAGGCTTTCCCCTCCCTCCCAAAAGCCATTTCTGCAACACACACAAAAAACACACACACACACACACGACTTTCCACCCATTTTTATTGCACACACACAGAAACAACCTGGCTTTCCATCCTTTTTCTCCTCACACACACACACGCACACACGGCTTTCCACCCATTTGCAACACACACACACACGACTTTCCACCTATTTTTATTGCACACACACACAAACAACCTGGCTTTCCATCCTTTTTCTCCTCACACTCACACACACGCACACACAGCTTTCCACCCATTTTTGCAACACACACACACACACACACACACACACACACACTCAAGAAGAGGAAATAATTATTTAAATAAATACATATAGATATAAATATAGATATTTGGAGGGGGAGGGCGACAAAATGCTTGAGGGGGGTGCTATGGGGCCCTGTGATTTCTAATTAGACTCCTACCCCTCGAGCAGCCCCCCCCCCCAAAAAAAAACTACGATCCAGCACTATTGAATATGACTGCATTTGCAGGTATTGTAAGTCAACCTGAGCTTGAGATGGAACTGGCCGATATAGCTGACAAAGATATATGGGCGTCCAAGTTCAAATGCTTGACCGCTACTCTTGAGAATGTTGCCCGTCAGAAGGCCATTCTGGCTCAGAATCATCAATGGAGTGATATTGAAAACGTTCCCAAACAGGACCAACTTGTATTCGAAACATGGAATGCCATCCCCAACACTTATATAAACATGAAAAAGTATGCATTTGGAGTCCTGTCGATCTTCGGCTCCACATATGTATGTGAACAGGTCTTCTCCAACATGAACTATATTAAAAACAAATATCGATCACGCCTCACAGATCACAGCTTGCAAGCGTGTGTGAAAATGAAGGTGACATCTTACAGCCCTGATGTGCAGACACTGTGCACTGAGGTTCAGGAGCAAAAATCCCATTAACCAGGTAAATTAAATATTTTAATTAGCTATTAATTTGCAAAAATATATTTTACATTGTTAAGTGAAAAAGTCCTTTTTCTTCTTCAGATTGACAGCTGACTGCACGATCCTGTATATAGCATTAAGGTAAGAAACAATATATGCAGTGTTATATTTGTTTTAAATGTTGCAATGGTTTTGCGGCTCCCAGTTTTTTTTTCCCCGTTGGAAACGGGTCCAAGTGGCTCTTTATGTCTTAAAGGTTGCAGACCCCTGCCCTAACCCTAACCCTAAGAAGGCAAGCGACTTCGTGATGGGATGTGTCTACTTGGCCTTTTTTTTTTGGTTTTCCTATGATTGTTTGCAAAATCAACTACAATTTCATGATACCAGACAGAAAATGTTGCTTGCAATTTTTACCTAAGAAGATTTCCCTCAGAGCAGGACATAACTCCAGTCCTTACCCACCAATACTTTATGTTTTGTTTTGTTTACAGTGGTACCTTGTATAAAGGAATTAATTCGTTCCAAATGAAATTATATTAAGCAAATTTTCCTTTATACAAATTTCCCATAGGGATGCACTGAAAACAGCAATCCCTATTCACGACCATTTTATGTTGTACGGATTCGCCCTATAGGCAATTCTATTAAGCAAATTTCCCCTATCTCCAGAATTTATTATGTTCTACAGATTTTATGTTATACAAACCGTTTGTAATATGAGGATCCACTGTACAGTACTTGTTTATTCATTTGTTTTCTCCTTTTGATGAAATTAATGATATACTTGGCTTGCCTACTGCATTTTACTATGTTTCTAGTGTTAACAATTGTGATTCATAGTGTTTTACATTTGCTTTAATCCATTTTATTGTATTTCATTAATTTTACGATGTTTAACATACAGTATTTGTTTAATCGTTATATTGTGATGTATGTAATGTTTGCTCTTGTAAACAGCCCAGTGGGGCCTTGCTGCCAGATGGGCGGTCTAAAAATCTAACAAATACATGAAATAATAAATACATTTCCCCTTTGGGATTGAGGTGGTTGACAACGGAGGGAATCAGGCCTTTTTAGCATCCTTTTGAACTCACAGAGGGCAAAATATACACACTCTTAGAGGGCTATCTTTTTGAAGTAAACATCTTTAATTACTACTAAGATAACAGAAGAGTGTGGTGCAGTGGATAGAGCTTTGGATTAAAAGAGTGTCGATTCAAATCTCAGCTGGGCCATAAAAACTCAGTGACGGTCGGCAAGGGTAAAGCATTCCCAAAATATCTGATATGCCATGAAAACCAGATTAAGGTCACTTTAAGTCATTCGTGACTTGGTAGCACAAAATGGTAACAACAGGACAAAATTAAGTGGCCATGGTCAATGCATTCTTCCAGAAGAGTCTGTGAGTGACAAACATTTGTGTTGGGTATTAGGTTTCTAATTTTATGTATTAATAAAAAAATTAGAATTAGAACTAATACTAGGACTGTTGTATCTGTGGGAACCAGTACCCATGGTTTCAGTTGTCCACTGCTTGAAAATATTAAAGAAAAAATCCAGAAATATGTGGTTCCAAGATGTATTACCAGAACTGGCCGCTAAAGTATACCAAAGACTATCCTATGTACGGTGTTCGCTTATCTACAATTTCTGGCATGGGGTGGGGGAAAGCCTTGGAACCTGGTGGATACTGTGGTCTTGTTGTACAGTATATCTCCCATGGTGGGGAAAGACTGGTGCTCCTCCTCCATTTGCAGTTGATCGGCAGCTTGAAGGTAATTGCTTACCTTTTTCTTTAAACTAGACTTGGATTGGACTATTCTTCCATCAATTGAAGCTGCCAAATGCAGTCTGTTCTCTGTAAAGAAGGATATTATGGGATGGAATAAGACAATATAGTTTTCCAGGCAATCAAAGAAATGCTATCTTTTCCTTTCCAGACTGAGTCAATGTGAGACTTATACTCCTGTGATGTAACAGAGAAACAAACACTTGCCACCCACAACTAGTTGTACTTAAGAAAATGGTGGAGGTGTGTGGGTGCTGATTTAAAAACTCTATGGAGATATTGGGTTTTGTGGACAAATATTTGGCATTTAAAATATCTTGAGATATTTCAGTAGGAAAGAAAATCTATTTCCTAGTGCAGCCCACACTACTTCCTGTGTGCTGCTGCCTAAATTCTATGTTTCCTGACAACTTATATTTTAATGTCGAAAACAGGTATGAAAGGGATCATGTACAAGCCTGGAGAAGGTTTGTCTGTTTGTTTGTTTTTATGATGGTTCCAATAATTCTACAGGTTATCAGGTTCTTAGAAGAACTGATAGGTCTCAAAGCAAGTGAGACTGTTGGAGAGAAAGCATGATTTGTGTCTCTGAGTGACGTGTCTTAAAAGCCTGGGCTACCAACTCCAGCTCTTCCCCAGTTTTTGTTCTGGTCTGCTTTATGAGTGAGAAGGCAGTTTGCACAACACTGCCATACAATAAAAGCCAAATGTGAGGGAAGAAAATGGGGAAAGGGGAAGTGAAAACACAGATTTGTGTCTGTTATGCTATCTGGGGTGGGGTAGTGGTGGTGGAGATCCAGCATCAGCACTTATGAGCCTTCTTGTTACATAAGACCTGGTGGCAGCATTACCAGGCCTGGGAAAACCTCACCAGGCGCATAACTGGTCTATATAATGTAGTGAAGTAGGTTAAGTCTAACACAAATGAAGCATTCACTGCATGTTTGGGGGTATGTTTCATTATCTGTCTGGATGCAGGATTATGTTTGCTTTCTTTTGGATTGCTATAGTATCTGATTCTGGGCTCTTTGGTTGGGTTCTTTTTTGTGTCCATTTCCACAATCAGTTCTCCTAAAATCATTTCTGATCTTCTTCCATCTCCTTGCCTACTTTGACTTGACTTCATGACCTGTCCTGTGACAGCACAAAGAACCACCTCCTTGTCTTGGACGTTGGTCCTGAAATCTGAAAGAATGAGAAGCTGCTGAACTGGTAACTCTGATTCTCATCCAACAAATAAACAAAACAAGCATAACAAAATAACTATTCTGAAATCTGGATCAGAGAGTCAACTCATTTATTGTATGTTGTGCTGTGTATTATCAGGGCATAAATGTTAGATCTGCTGTAAGAGGAATTCTGCTAGCCTTCCTGTTTTTCTACAGGCTGAAAAGGAAGTTGAAGTGATTTCAGATTTTTATCTGGGCGTCTCCATAATATCTAATTGTTTTGGACTTATATACTTCACCACTGGCAGTTAGAAAGGATCAGATGAGGATTGTAGTAAAGCTCTGTTAAGATTTCGATATAGTCTTTATTCAGAAGCACTGCTAGACAGAAAAATCCCACAACACAAACACTTCTTTGCTGTCTGTCCTGTATGTTCTGCAGCAAGGAAGCCAAACGCCTTGGAGGCAGGCAACACTGACGTCAGGCCACCATATCTATTTTTCTTTGTAAACATCTTTCATGTCTGTGTGGGATTAAGCAGAAAAGAGCTGTAACCCAGAGACAGTATCACTTCCATCTCTGTCAAGTTTCTAATGTTGAATTGTGGTGAGGAAAGATGCCTTTTGAGATGGCAGGAGAGGCAGGAACCCTCTGTGTAAAAAACTACATCATGGAGAGGCAGGAACCCTCTCTGTGAAAAACTACCTCATGGCACCTTGTACTGATATATGCTGTGTGGAAGAGGGAAGCAACATCTTACCTCATAGACACCGGAGAGCATCTATCCCTGGTCCATGAAGTAAGACCATAAAGAAGTAATATTCCCTACACTTAGTGAACCAGGAATCCAGTACATCTGGGGTGGGGAATGTGTGACCTTCCAGGTGATGTTGGAATGATCCTATCATTCCTCAACATTATCTGTGCTGGATTAGGCTGATGGGTGTTGCAGTCTAACACCATCTGGAAGCCACATGGTCCCCATCCCTACTCTACACAAAGAGCTGGTTTCCATATGACCCAAGTTGTTTGATCATTGCAATGCCCGGTGGTAACTTCTGGTTGTGAATAATCCTAAATTTACTAAAGCATCAAAAACAGCATTCCTTTGTCAATAAAGTCAGTTCATAGATCCATTTAGCCATTTATCTAGGGCACGCTAGTTATGTCATGGAGAAATTGAGAGGTACAGTAGTTCTACTGTATCTGCTGATTCATTTATCCACAGTTAGCTGCCAAAAGATTATTAAACTGCTGTCGCAAAAGGGTGCCACAAAGCAATTTACTGTCACAAATAGCAGCCGCTATTGATTTTTTGGAGTGCTGACAGGATGATTGCTCAGAGTTCCATTTGGGAAAGTTGGCGTGGTTGATAATTATAAAAATTAAATAAAAATAAATTATACGCGGATTTCAGTATTCACGGGGGGCGGCGGCACAGAAACAATCTGCCGCAGATACAGGGGTATTACTATACAGTGGTACCTTGTATAAAGGAATTAATTTGTTCCAAATGAAATTATGTTAAGCAAATTTTCCTTTATACAAATTTCCCATAGGAATGCATTGAAAACAGAGTAATCCCATTTTTTATGTTGTACGGATTTGCTCCATAGGCAATTATGTTAAGCAAATTTCCCCTATCTCCGGAATTTTTTATATTATACAGATTTTATATTATATAAACTGTTTGTCATACGAGGGTCCACTGTATATACATTCCCACTGACTTGGACATGTGGATCTTGTGGAAGAGCTTAGATGATTTGTGTTTGTCATTACCACCACTTGGAAATTATAATTGCGTTATCCTGAACATACTAGATGTTCTCAATCTAAATAGGGTTTAGTATCGAAAACCATAGGCAATCTCCAGGTAGGAGGAAAGTACTATAGCACTAGGATCAATGGTCTGATTTGACATAAAACTGCATCCTATGTTTCTAGAAGTTGCTCTTTGGGACTACACCTTCCAGAATTCTTCAGACATTATCTTCGGTGGGTGCCATTTGCTTTCCAATGTTGGCTTCAGTGCATGCATATCACCATCCTCTATGATTTGCTATGTATATATGCCAGATAAGTGCACACTATCTTTTTCTAAGGAGGATGGATCACAACCAGCCTCTAAAGTGGGAGAAAGATCCCAACTTGGCAGATGGGCAATACTGACAGGGTACGTGGGTGCGGTGTGTACTTGGCTGCAGAGCTAGAGGTTGGGAGTTCGATTCCTCACTATGCCTCCTAGGAGTACAGCCAGTGGTTGTGGCCTTGGTCAAGTGGTGCAGTCTCAGAAGAAGGGAATGGTAGACCACATTTGAGTATTCCTGACCTGGAAAACCCTGAAAAGGGTCAACATAAGTCAAAACGGATGCAATAGCACTCAGTTATTATTATAGGTATATATAGGAGACATTGATATATAGAGAAATATTACTGTTCTATGAGCACAAGGAGCAGAGAGGAAGATTTGTCCCCCTGATCTCATCAGCCCATATATCCCATATATCATGTGTGTGTGTTTGTATGTATGCACACACACACCACACACACACACACACACACACACACACACACACACACACAGAGAGAGAGAGAGAGAGAGAGAGAGAGAGAGAGAGAGAGAGAGAGAGAGAGAGATCTTAAGCACTGTGTTTTAAGCAAAGAAGATCAGGAACGGACTTAGTTCCAAGATAAACAACAGGGTCTTGATCAGTCAGAGAGTCATGAAAAAATCTGATGACCGCCAGGAATCCTCAGTATCCTTTTGCCACTTTTAACTTTTAAGTTGAATTCTGCACATTAAGTTCTGTGCTCATTTATGTTTTACTACGACTTCTTCCCTCTCTGTCTATTTGCAACTTTGTATTGTAGATAGCACACCCCTTGTGAAAGTTTTCTTACTATTTTTAAACCTTTTCTACAAAGCCACGTACGTACATTGCTCTGCAAATAAATGAGTAACAATAATATAATAAGAATTACAGCTCTGGCAAAGTCGAAGCTCAGAATAATTCATTTTAAAAGGAACTCACTGCATTACTTCTTACTTTTTCGGCAGCCTTATTTTTCATTACCATCATTATCCTTCTGATTGCCCAAGTAATCCGATTCATTGTGTGGTAGGATGTTACCAACAGGCCAGGAGAAAAAAGCATAAGTTTTCTGGTACTTTCTATTGGCCAGTTCTGATACTGAACCTTTGAACTAAAGAAGTTCAAAAGGTAGTAGAACCTTTCCATTGCCTTACAGAATGGAAAATGTAATGAACGCTGAAAGTTGCTTGTTAAAATACAGTGGACCTTTGTATAACAAACAGTTTGTATAATATAAAATCTGTACAACATAAAAAATTCTGGATATAGGGGAAATTTGCTTAACAGAATCGTCTATGGGACGAATCTGTACAACATAAAAATGGTCACGATTAAGGATTACTCTCTTTTCAATGCATTCCTATGGGAAATTTGTATAAAATTTGCTTTACATAAATTCATTTGGAATGAATTAATTCCTTTATACAAGGTACCACTGTACTCTTAACATGCCCTTAAAAAAAAGCTAGTCAAAGGGGCCTAGTGTAACACATGAAAAACTAAAGTAAAATAACATTATTAATTGCCCCAAAGTAACTTGGTACCGCCCTGGGTTCTCGCTCGGGAAGTAGGAGCGGTATATAAATGTGAAAATAAATAAATAAATAAATAAATAAGGTTATTTGCAATTAATTTTTTCCAAGCAGTAAGCAAAGCTCACAGAGAATGTCTGTGAAGATTCTCACAGAGAAGAACATGACACAAAGACTACCCTTTGTTGTGTTCTTTTGGTTTTCCAAAATCTTCTGAAGTACATTAGTCTGAGAGAGGATATATACGTTAAATTGACCTGATGCCCTTTATGGGCAAGTGAGGAACTGACAATCAATGCAGAGTAGCTGGGATGTAAATGCAGGTCAGCAGATATACCGTATCCAAAATAGGAGTGCTTGTCATACATTTTAGAACTTAACGCTGACTGATCAAGACACTGAATGGGAGCTCCTTAATTGCTCAAATGAGTTTAGGTCCAAATTGGTTTGTTTTAAAGAATTTTGAGCTCAAAATGGTATTACTGGGAACACAAGTCCTAAAAGGCCTCTTTTGCTAGGGAGCATGGCAAGGCCAGGATGTCTAATCAGCTCCCACCCCCTGTGGGGTTGGTTGCCTTATAATTAGCTGGAAATTCTGTTCTTTGAACTCCCTAATCCCAAATTATGGCCAGGTATTACTAACCTCTGTGCCTGCCCCTGATGCCAAGTTTCCAAACTCTTCGCTGAGTTGTTGAGACCAATTCTACCAGAAAGTGAAGAAGAGGCATGTGATCTCTCTCTCTCTCTCTCTCTCTCTCTCTCTCTCTCTCTCTCTCTCTCTCTCTCTCTCTCTCTCTCTGTGTGTGTGTGTGTGTGTGTGTGTGTGTGTGTGTGTGTGTGTGTGTGGTGAGGGGAAGGGACCCTGGCAACCCAACCCTAACCAGTACCAGTAGAGTTGAGAATCAGGTCTCTGGAGCATAGGATTCTGAACGTCTTAATTTTTACAGCAGCTTGACTGTCGAATCTCACTAATTTACCACATATGCTATTAAAACCTGAGGATTTATGTGGGCAGAGAAGCAAGTCGGGCTCTGGGTTTATGATAGTAATTTCGGAACCCTATAGCCATTCTGCAAAATTTTGTTCTTTTATTCTTTTTCTTGGATTCCACTTGGGTCTGCATCCACTTTAATAAGTACGAAGGCGGTGTTGAGGAGCTGAATGTAGGTCATGGACCTGAATCTAGTCCTTGAGGAGTCTCAGGTCTGGCCCTTGGACATTTCCTAGTGGGACATCACCTTTTCCCATGATTCCAGTCGTTTCTCACTCTGGGAGAGGATCATAGCTTCCACTTTCCAAATATCAGTACTATTTATTCACAAAGTGTCTGATGGTCATCAGAAGCTGGCTTGCTGATTACTCCCACTCCACCATGGGCTGGCAATCTAAGGAGCATCTAAAAATGTCTCGGAAGGAAAACAGTAGTAGCTTTAAGCTGTGCGGAAGGAGTTTGGGGGTGCACTTGTTGCACATGTTGGTTTTGTGCATCCCTCCTGCTTTTGGATGGCCCAAATGGACTGGCCCTGGAGTGGTTGATGATGGATGCACCAAATGGGAGGAGAAAAGGCCGGCCGGCTGCCATTATGTGTAGTTGGAGAGTGAGAGACATGGAGGAGCAGGCAAGGCAACTGTGGCTCTACCTTTTTCTAGGAGGGGGAATTCCGTCCCAGAAGATGTGTCACTCTGTTAAGGAAGCAGACCTTGTGCCTTCCTGCGCGCACACACACACATACACACACACGCACATACACACTCACCCCCCTGTAAGGGCGTTTATACACGACCCCTAAACTCCGGGGCAAATGGCTCCCAGCTCCGGAGCTTAAAAATGTTTCCCCACCAGCTCCGAAGTTTACAGGAAATTAAGTGCGGCCACGCCCACTTTAGTGCGTCCCAGCGCACCTTTCAAGTACCTGCTCTTCCGGGGTGAAAATTGCTTGATGCGGTGTAATTATAGCGAGTGCGGGGCTCTCCTCGCTTCTGTTTGTTGTTTTTTTGGCTCCTGCCCCTTTAAGAGCTACTTTACAGAGACAGGAATGTTGCCGTGGCAAGAGCGGAGGCAGAACGGAGGTGAGCCACGATCTTTTCTTCCTTTTTTTTCTCCCTCCCCTCACGCAGCCAGCAGCCAGGGTGGGGACACAGGAAGAGCAACAAGCCCCTAAGATCTCTGGTCCGAATTTAAGTGGCCAGCAGATCTTAGGGGTCATGTAAAAGCGCCCTAAACCTCCACTAATTGGGATTAAGTGTTATCCTCCCACCCACATGCTATACTGCACCCTCCCTATGAGGGTTGTTCAGGAGAGGAAGGACGCATGGCAGCCCCCTTCTGTTGAGAACGAAGCCCTCCTTTCTACAGAGTGGGAGATTCACGCATCCCCTCTCTCTCTTCTTCCAAGCCTCCCCTTTTCTTTCTTTCTCCAGGGTCAAAAATAACTCGGGGCTCCTTCAAGGTGGCAGGGAATGGGAGCGATGGAGTGGGTAGATGAAGACAGCTGTATTTGGTACCTGGAAGCATGATGACATTCCTGCAGAAGACCAAGGAGGAGTCCCCAAGGCACCCTAGCTGCCTGCCTGGCCAGCCAGGCAAGATCAGCCGCAGGGGTTCCCCTGGTTCCCAATCCCAAGGACTCAGCTTCACAGGGCTGGCTCCTTCCTGTTGTTGAAGGGTCTGAAGTGGCAGTAGAGACTCTGGTTTCAAAAGTTCCACATTTAAAAGTGTATTGTGTGTGTTTCTAGCACCCCCAGATGCTGCGCCTGGGGACAAATGTCCTTCCCCACCCGTGCCCCTAGCTACGCCACTGGTGCCTTGTGGTTGCCAGTCACTGGCACTGGTCCTACACATCCCCTCAAGAGAAGCAGCCTTATCTTTGTGAAGCAAAGAGTGATTGCTAAGAAGCAGCCCCTTGGTTTTGGTTCGGCTTTCCTTCCTGCTGAGCACCATCATAACTCAAGAGACTGGAGTGGATGTTTGCCAAAGCGTAGATGAGATTAAAGTCAGGCTGCACGGCTGGAGCATGGTATGCAGCAAATGTAAAAATAAACAGAACCCTATCAGGAGAATCTAAATGTAGGCCTGCACATTTAACAGCACAGAGACTGTTTTTATAAGAAGCCAGCTGCTTGGAGAAACAACCAACTCCTTCCTCTGTGACTAAGTGGCTCTGAACGCCACTTGGGCCTGCTCGGCTATTCTTTAGGCTTGGCTGTCTTGAGGAAGATTGACTTGGTGTCTTTCAGGGGTTCTTAAAATATCAAACTTTTCCAGATAGGAGCTTTGGACTCTTAAGGGGAAGCTGGAAAGCTGAGATTTGGGTTCCTGTAAAAAAAAAAAAAAAAAAGGTTCCCCCTGCACATGCGTGCTAGTCGTGTCCAACTCTAGGGGTGGTGCTCATCTCCGTATTCAAGCTGAAGAGCCAGTGTTGTGCAAGTGCATGACCACGTGGCCGGCATGGCTGCAAGGAAACACTGTTTTACCTTCCAGCTTTTTGATGGCAGTACCTATTTATCTACTTGCATTTACATGCTTTTGAACTGCTAAGTTGGCAGGAGATGGGGTTATCAGCGGGAGCTTGTCCTGCTGCATAGCACCCGGGATTTGAACTGCTGAGCTGCCGATTTTGCAGCCGACAGTTTTCGGAGCCTTAGTCTGCTGTGCAACCATGCCCCCTCTAGCATCTTATAAAAAAGAAAGGCAAAGCCTTCTTCAACAGAAAGTAAACCCCTTCAGGCATGCAAAGAAGGCTCCTCCATGTAAATAGGTACACAGAGTTTCATACAGTGTTTCAACAATGGCTTGTGTATATGGCTAGTGGGTCATCAAATGAATGCACCCACTAGGTCTTTCCGTAACTCCTGCTGCTGGTTGTGTTTTGTTCTCTTGGTTAGAGGGGAGGTTGGGCACACTAATGTTGGACTCATGTTGCCATTTGGAGCCAAGCAGGAAGCAGTGGGCTACTAGCACCAAGACTCCCAAGCATCAATCATTCCAAAAAGGCTTTCACATCCATGATCTTCCTCTTTCCTCAGTCTCCTCTTACTAAGGGCCAGAAAAGGGATGTAAGCAAAGTGAAAAACAAAGCATGGATACTAATATGCCTAAAACTGCAGACAGCAATTCCATTCTGTACAGGTGCAAAATGGGATATGGGTTTTTTTTTTAACAGAATTAGAGCGCACCTCACTCCAGAGGGGACATTAGTGACTGGCACATCTGTTGAATCTGCTGTCCAGTTGCTCACTGTGGATGGATCTCTTCAGGGTCCCTGATCTCCTTCCTTATGTCCCCTGATCTCCTTCCTTATGTCTTTGACCACAACTTGGACCCCAAAGCCCGTAAAACAGAGAATATATTTAAAATGAGGATTGTCTTCTGGCAGCCCTTTAAATGGAGGACTTGTAAAAGAGTTCATGAAATCAGCCCCCCTCTCTCTTTAAGAGAGCATATAAACATTCTGTCTTACCCAGTTATTGCTCATAATTCTATGACCTCAGTTGAGGACTGAAATGGCATCATAGGGTGAATGCACCATTTAGAAATTAGCTTGTCCACCACTGCAGGAAAGAGTGTTCTGGGGCCAGCATTAATCTGCTCCCATAAAGAGATCCTTAAATTGAAACTGCAAAATATTAACACACAAGTATTTTCAGGCAAAATTAAGAAACAATAATACAAATAAAGAAAATGAAAAATTGGAATGCTTTAAGTTTAATAATTATGCATTGAATTGTATCTACCCATAGTTACTTTAAAAACAGAATTACGGTCATATGCTGTGGCTCTACAATGACAACCTGCAACTCCCCCTCCCCCTGCTGTTTAACATTAAAATACAAGGATCAGGATAATAAAATATAAAGAAGCACAAACATCAGATATCTTATCCGTAGAGCAAGAAGGAAATGAAGACTGGAATAAGTTAGCAAGCGTTGTTAGCCACCAAAAGGCAGATTAAAGGAAGAAACCACAAATATGTACCAAGAATTGAGGAGAAGCCTGATATTTTATACCCTAAGTGTTCACATTATATTGTATTTCATAAAATAATTGCTCAGGTTTGGCTTGCACTGAGTGAAGAGGAGACTTATGATATACAGAGATAATAAGTAGAAAATTGCTGACTGACTAGAACCAACTAGGTTCAGTGCCACCAAGTGATACAACTATATAATGATATTATCCACATTATCAACAGCTAAACTTGCTTTTCCTGCATACCCAAGAGTGCCAAACTGTTGAGCTATACACTATACACAGAATAAACACATGTGGCACAATGTCACATTTTAAAATTCTTAACTAGATTGTATTTAAATTTTCAAGGAAGCATGATCCAGTCTGAATCAGGGCTGCACATTCCAGTGAAGGAGCTTTAAAACTTAATCACACACCCCAAATCGGTGTCTTCAGGTTGAATCAAACATGAAAAAACAAACAAGCCCTCCATTGCTACTAATGCAGATTAAACTCCCCCCCCCCATGTTTTAAACTGGCTTGTGCAGGCTTATGCAAATTTTTATGATAAAAAACAGATGGAAGAGAAGGTAACCCCCTGACATCCCTACATACTAATGACATGTGCACTCGCTATAGAGTAAAATAAATGATTTTCCACCCCTTGTAAGTTATTTACCATAGCCTGGGCATATCCTATCATTTTTACTTAGAACTAGGTGATCATTCACCTGAAGTTTTCAGTTGAAATTCTCAACCTCTTGAATAGCCCGTCATGAATTTCCTAGAATGCTGTCATTGGTACCTAACTCTTACACCTGGCTCTTTCCATTCCTACTAATGTGATGAAGTTTATTGGCCCTTACTGTATTTCAAATTGGAGGACAGCAAAGATGCCCCTTTAAAAGTTCATTTCCCACAGGGTATCAGTCCCTCAAACTTTAGCTAAGGAAGGTTTCACATGTGGTTACACCAATTTGCAGAAGATTTGTCTTTAATCTTCCTGTTTTTAGATTGCTCTCTCCCCACCCCACCCCAAATAATGTTTTACCTGGCTAGTCTTCTCCCAGTCTCTTTTTTAGCTATAGCATTTGATCCCAAGACTGCTGTTACTCAACAGTAGTGTTTGGAGAGACTGGCCACAGTCAGATGAAAAAGAAAGAGACTAATGCTTTTGGTGGTTTTTCATAAAACAGAGATGCAGAACAGATGAACTTATCTAGCTTTCTCCAAGATAGTGCTCTGCAGGTGTGAACTATAGATACTGGCTGGCCAAATTTTCTAGTTGTGGTACAACATATCCAAAGACCACTAAGTAGAGGAAGTCTGTCTTGCATAACCAGACGTCTTGCTCTAATTAGGTTTTTCTAGGCTGCTAATATCTGTAGTAGAACAGGAGAGGCAGCAAAGTAAATGAAGAATCAGTGAAAGGAAAGGACAGGTATAAACATGAAATGCGTATCTCCATGTCTTACTTGGTTGTACTGTGCTCTCTTGGAAGTTGGAAGAGGAACCAGGATCGAATTACAGAAACAAAAGGTAGAAGTAAAAAAAGTGGGTTGAGCCGTGAAACAAAAGGTTGGTGGTGGCTGTAAGTGAGGATGATTTAAAAAAGAGTTGTGAGTTTTTTGGGCTGTTTTTTTTCTGGAACTTCCAGAACATGGTCAAACAGCCCCAAAACTCAAAACAGCTGTCGGATCCTGGCCGTGAAAGCCTTTGAGAATACGATGATAAAAAATCTTTACAGATGTAGGTCACTGGAGTTGTAGCACGAGCAGGATTAAGGAACTCTGATGCATCTGATATGTTCCAAGTAGTCACCCAACTATCAGACAAAATAGGGTATAAGTCACTAAGGGGCTCCAGATAAGTACCAAGGCAAAGTCATCAACTTCCCCATATAGGTGATTCCTTAATTCTGTTTAAATTATAAAAAAATCTGCATTACATTGTAAGCAACATTTCAGATTGTACCTCCATACAGTACATATTAAACAAGCATATCCGATTTGTTGCTCTTTCTCATCTTTGTTTTCCTGATACATGATCTCTCTCTTTTTTTCTTTGGAAGACAGGCTTCACAAAAAGAGAGGAAATGCAGCACTAAAAGAACAGAACAGAGAGCACCAAAGATCTGAATGGAATGACACGTGCTAAATTATAAATAAAATTGCAAAAGGATAAATGATTTTTACACTTTAAATAGAATTACGGTGCATTGCATCACAGAGGGGGAAAGAGTGACTAAGGGCTGTTCAGTCTGTTCTCCAACTGCTTCCAGATACCTCATCTCACTTTCTCCAAGTCCTGTTTTTAAAATGAAATCCTGGTGATTTTGAGTTAAATAGCCAAACAAAGAAGGAGAATGATATTTAATAAATAGCCTTGTTTGCAGCTTGTTAACATAGCTTTCCTGTAGTCTTCCTTTTTTGAAGAAGGCAATGGGAAAACTGCCTTAATCAGCTGCAAACAGAGATCACAAGACAAATTCCTCCTCTCATTCTTCAATTGTTGTCTTCCTCCCTCCCTCTTTTAGTGTTAATATGGCGGAAGATTCCCTATGAAATGGTAAATCTAAATAATTCAGGGGGGAAATGTAATAAGTTGTCTTGATGCCATATAAGGAAAATCACAGGACCTTGTTTACTTGTTAACGTGTCTCCACTGCAGACACTGGTCCTGATCAGTGTCTGCAGTGGAGAAACAACACATGATTAATTTAATCTTGTAGGTGTGCATGGTGCCGTTAATAGAAATATAGAGCCTTGGTGCTCTTTCTTCTCATCATTCTAGATCTCCATGTACATTACTAGACCTCTTTACTACTTGTTTCCTCCTCCTATCTCTCATGTTGTTTTCTGCTCCTATTTATCATATGGCTCTTTCATCTAGCCCTAGATAAATCAGGACTAGTTCACATATCCACCAGGGAGGCTGCTGCTAGGGACCCATGCTTAATTGGTGTTGAGAGAGGTTGCAGAGTTGTGACTTACACACACACACACACACACAGAGAGAGAGAGAGAGAGAGAGAGAGGGAGGGAGGGAGAGAGAGGGAGAGAGGGAGAATCCATCTAATGAGCCTAATTATCCCAGGGTGCAGCGAAACCAGTGTGGAGGATAACCTGGAAGTCTGTTACCAACCTTCGTCAGACTGAAGGAGTTATTTGGATGAGTAGATATCATTTTTGACATAACAAGAAAATATGTCCCTCAGAATTCTTGGTTGCCTTATTATAGGAATGTGTAGAACTCCCCAACAGAGAATTTTATAAATGTCACCAAGCTACCGATCTCAGGATGTTGTAGGATCTACTCATGGCAACTAGAGTGGCATGAAACTACACTTGGTTTAACATTGTCCTAAATTTGTCCTAACAACTCACATGAAATTTACCCACATTTTAAAAATTAGCTTATTAGAGTTTGTACATTATTGTATTGTATTGTATTGTATTGTATTGTATTGTATTGTATTGCATTGCATTGCATTGTATTATTGTATTGTATTGCATTATATTGTGTTATGTTGTATTATGTTGTATTTTGTTGTATAGATTGAGTTTGAACACTTTCCTCTATAGTTCTTCGGGATGGAGGGGTTAAAATACCAACTGAACAAGGACCCTGCTGCTGCAGATTATTTTTTCCTAGCATCAGCATTGCCCTCCTCCCCATCTAGTTCATTTCTGGACAGGGAAAAAGTTCAGCCTAAGAAAGTATCACATTACAGAGCGAACAGTATATGAAGGTTTAAGGCAATGCCTTGCAAGGGAAACATACCTTGGCAGGAAGAACACACAATTTCCTCTTAAGATGTGTTTCTATTTTAAGCAGCTTAAGTTTGTCTAGACGTGACTGGTGCTTTGTTGACACATCTTAAAATCTGTATTTCCAGATAGGCAACTTGCATTTTGGGTGTGACAAGATTAGTTTTTGGATTTCACAGGGCTTTAAAAAAAATCCTGGGAGGGAGATGAAAGTCACAATGCCATGGAATCATAAGAAGAGATGGAGAACCTTGTAACCCAGATGTTGATGGACTGCAATTCCAATAATCTTCTACTTACTCCCATAAGAAGATGGGCTGGTGGGAGTGGAATCCAAGCATTCCTGGAAGCCCACACTTTCCAGACCTGATTTTTAAAAGATTTAAGGCCAGTCCAAATGGTTTGGAGCATCTGCTTTGTGCTTAAAAGGTTATTTGGTGTGATCTATTTTATCTGTCTCTGGAGACGTTTATTCTCTTGTGAGAAGGGCCCACAAAAGTCTTTGAATGCTGGTTTACCTGTGGGTAATAGTTCATTGGTTTACTCATCTGGTTTATTCATGAGTAAGGAGGCAGGGGGAAAGGGGCAAGCTCATGGCAGCAGTACTGAATAAAAGGCTTGGGGTAAAGGTATGGGAGACAGAAAGGGTGAAACCTCCCCTTTCCTCACTGTTCTCCTCAGCAAAGGCTCTGCTGGCGTTGCATTGTCTTGTGGGGTTGGAGCCTGTGTTGGCATAGACCAGTGGTGGCAAACCTTCGGCACTCCAGATGTTTTGGACCACAACTCCCAGAATTCTGAGCCTCTATTGGCAATGACAAAGGAGTGTGGGAGTTGTGGTCCAAAACATCTGGAGTGCCAAAGGTTCGCCACTACTGGCATAGTCTGTCCAATGATGACTAACCTTAGGCACTCCAGATATTTTAGACCACAACTCCCACAGTCCTTTGTCATTGGCAATCTAGGAACAGAATTATGGGAGTTGTGGTCCAAACCATCTGGAGTGCTGAAGGTTCACCACCACTGCAATATCTTAGAAGGCCAAATTAAAGAGATTGTAATAATCCTAAAATCTTTTTGAAATTAAAAAAAAATGAAAGGATGGTTAGCATGGATACATTTGGAGGATGGAGTGGCTTGAGTTTAATCTTTTGCCCCTCAAAGTAAAAAAGAAAAAAGAAAAAGAAAAAAACCAAAGTGTGCTGCTTATATACTGCCCTATAGTCTTACAAGCATTCTCTGGGAGGTTCAGTACAGCAATTTAACCACAGCACCACCAAATCCCCCAAAGCAAATCTGCCACCAGTCACAGACAACAAATCTGTTCTGTTCTCCCTTCTTCCTGTTTGAAGAATGTTTGCATTAGGGAGTCTGTGAAGAAGCAAAGAGTTAATTTCCCCCCTCTCCACATTGAAGGACTCCATTTAGATAAGGGTGAGAAAGAAAGGGAAGAAAATAGATGTCTCTCCAAAAATGAAAGTAGTATGTAATGTCAAGATTGGCTGAAATACATTGTCCCAGGTTGGTGACTTTGAACAGAACTATAAAAAAATCAGGGTCAAAGGACCATCATTTGTCCCTTTTACAGTTCTATCCCTGGCACCAAAAATGTTGGGGACCACTGTTGTGAAGGAGAGTAAATATGCATCAAATAGAGAAGAGGTATAGCCAGGATTTGGAGCGCCTGGGGACAAAGTTCCTTTTTGCGCCCTTCCTGCTGCCCCCTCACATCACTCCCCAGTAGACATGGGCACGAAATGAACTTTTTTCGTTTCCGTTATTCGTTATACATTTTGTTACGTAACGAAATGAATAACGAACATTGTGATGAAATTGGAACGAACCAAACAGAACCACAAAAATTAGGTTCGTTACGTTTCATTTTTCGTTAATGGTGACGCGCAATGAAATGAGCTAAAATGTTAAAAAATGCCCTGGACATCCATAAAAACACAGCGATAATTGTTTATACTGTCTGATAATACCTACCAGGGGGGATTGGGGTCCTTAAAACATTTGTTTTTGTCTTCTCCCCTCGCGATGTATTTTTATTTTCCCTTTAAGGATGACAAAATGGATGTCGCCAGCCACAGAATGGAGGCAAGCCATGTGCTGGGATCATGTAAATTCTTGGACAACTTCAACCAATGGCATGCCCAGGTTGCAGACTGGGCAGGTCTGGCAGCCACAGAGGGCATAAAAAGCTCTGGCAGCCCCAGTCCTCCTTGCAGTCTCCGGAGGGAGTTAGGGTGGGATTGCTGTCTCTGCGACTCGTTATTTTCACTTTAGGCCAGCCAGGCAGGTGTGTGTCTCTGTGTTCCTGCTGGCTGCAGCCTGGCTCTTAGGGGAGAGAAAGAAGAGATTTCTCTCTAGCTTCAGTCCAGCAGCCTCCTTGTGTGCGTGCGTGCATACCTCTTGGTGAGTACCCTCCCCTGCCCCACAGTGCAGTCACTCTGCGGCTGCCTTGCACCCTTGGCAATGCCCGCCGCTGCCTTTGCAGCCTCCTTGCGTACCTAGTCTATACTGTGTCTCTGCCAGCATCATTTTTTTTAGTGTTTTCCCTCTGGTCTGGGGCATTGGGGGACGACCGCACACGGAAATGCTTTAAAAATCGCACAAAAAGTGGGTAAAAATGAAAAAGGAAAAATGAATAAAAAAATTTTTTTTTAAAAAAATCGTGAAAAACGAAAATGAACCGAAACGGACCCCCTCAACGAAAAATGAAAAACCGAAATGCCATTTTTTCGATTCGTGCCCATCTCTACTCCCCAGCAATGGGGGGTGGTGAACCCGGACAGGCATACGTGTGTGTGTGTGTGTGTGTGTGTGTGTGTGTGTGTGTGTGCCTTACACCTCTCCCACCAAGGCGAGGAAGAGGAGGAGGAGGGCACTGTGGCCACCGCATTCCTGCCTGCCTGCCTGTTCACCGCTCGCCTGGCACACGGTGGCGGAGGTGGCAGAGGGGGTGCCATCACCAAGCTTAAGGGGAAAGGAGGACTGCTGGGTGGTGGGAAGGTGCATGGCTTCCTCCTCCTGCTTCCCATCCAGGTGCCCCCAGATTGCTGCGCCTGGGGCAGATGTACCCTTCTGCCCTCCTAGATACGCCCCTGAAATACGATAGCCTTTTGCTCTCAGTTAATTGTCAAGTGAAGCCACAAAGGAGAAAATCTGGGTCCTTTCTATAAATTTATATAAGTATCTGAAGGCTGTACCTAAATCCCAACACTATTTAAATATTAATGCTTACAAAAGTCCATTTCCACCTGATCAGCCTGTTGGGAAAAGTTCCTTGTCATCTGTGAAATAACAGAGTGATGTCTAAAACATTGAGGAAGATGAATCCCAGCTCCTGCCAACCTAGCAGTTTGAAAGCATGTAAATGCAAGTAGACAAATAGGTACCATTGTAAAAAAGCGGGAAGGCAAAACAGTGTTTCCTTGCAGCCCTGCGGACTACGTGACCATGGACTTGCACAACACTGGCTCTTCAGCTTGAATATGGAGATGAGCACCGCCTCTAGAGTTGGACATGACTAGCACACATGTGCGGGGGGAGCCTTTTTTTTACTGCACAGAATATACCTATTCTTTTTTAAAGAACAGCTCAGGGGGACTTCAGAAAGTGAATGTACTGCAGCAACTTGATCATTGGTCTCCTTTCCAGTTAAGGCTGTCTTGTGCAAACTGCACAGCATGCGGATCAGTGGCGTAGCTAGAGTTTGGAGCACCCAGGGACAAAGTTAGTTTTTATGCCCTCTCCGACCCCCCAACCCTGTTTCACCCACCCAGCAAGGGGGCCCAGATCCTGGGGGAACAGTGGGAGAGGGGAAGAAGGGTCTCTTCTTCTCATGCCCTCTTTGTGGGTCTCCTTTCCAGTTAAGATTCTCCTGTGCAAACTGCACAGTGTGCGGATAGTGCCAAGCAGGCAATGTTTTTTTCCCCCAAGCATCACCTCCATAGCACACTTCCCCCTCCTCCTTTCCCCGGCTAAGGCTAGGCGATCGCTAGCCTGGGGAAAGGAGGAGGCAATGGGATTTTTTCCCCAAGCAGCATCTCCGTGGCATGCTTCCCTCTCCTCCTTTCTCCAGGCTAACGATCACTAAGCCTTTGTGGGGGGAGGGAGGGAGAGCAATCAACAGAGATGCTGCTTAGAAAAAAACATTGCCTGCTTCCCTCTCCTCCTTTCCCCTGACTAAGGATCGCCAAGTCTTAGCGGGGCGAAAGGAAGACTGCTGGCGGGACGCACATGGCTTCCTCCTCCTGCTCCCCCTCCAGGAGCCCCCAGATTGCTGCACACCCTGGGGCAAATGCACTCTCACGCCCCTCCCTAGTTACACTAGTGCCCAGGACCGAACAATATTCCAGCATCCTGTCAATTTAGCCTTTAGCCCTCTGGGATTGTGTATGTATCTTCTCATGTTGCAAAAGCAGTGGTGCTAGTAAGTTTACCGTATTGTGCTGGCTGTCCCCCCCACCCCCCCACCCACAACTCTCCCCTCGCACTCCGAGATGATCTCTAATTCCATTTATATCTTTGCCATGACTGGAGGAACAGAAGAGCCAGACCAAAGTCTTCAGAGGCAGAAGGAAGCAACTGTGAATGTTAATAAGGAAAAGCTGAATTTTTTTGCAGCCTAGAGTTGCTTTTTGTTTTCAGTGTTCATTGATCTGTAGCTCTAGCCTTTTCAAACAATGTTATTAAAGAGAAACCTTGTTTGGAATCTCGTGTCAACCCCTCTCCCTGTGATTAAGCAATGGTTTTAATTGCTAGCTTGACATTTAAAGGGTGTGAGATGTAAATCAGTTTGGGATCTGGCTTTAATCACAGTTGGGGCATGTTTCTCTTTTCAGTCTAATGAAGTCCCCAGGTTAGTCTTCACACAGCCCATTTGGATTGGTATAGATATGTATCACACACGTTTCCTGGACTGCCAGCTCTACCTTCCTCGTCTCAAAGGAGGAAGAACATAAAAAGAACAGAGCCTCTTGATTCATAATATGATAGTATATCAGCAAGTGGAGGGGGGGAGGCAGATAGCCGTACCAAGCTGACTTGTCCCTTAATCTGGATGCTATGGAGGCAGCCCTTCAGCTAGAAAATGGTGTCACTCTTGGATCTGAACCGACTGGCAAGGGAGCCAGGAAATCCATGCCTCTGTGATCTCCTGGAGTCTCATTGCCTTGATGAGCATGTCCTCCAAATCATTGAAGTCCTGGGCGACTACATTATCAACCTCTGGGCAATCTAAGGAGGGCTTGGGGAGTTAGATACCCTTATTTTGAGAAACCAGTGGGGAACCTGGTCCTCTCCCACATGCTTTTGGACAACAACAACAACAACAACAACAACAACAACAACAACAACAACAACAAAAAAAAAAGGCTAGGGTTCAATGGAAGTGGGGATCCCGACCACATGTGGATTGGGTTATCTAATGTAAAGCACTTCCAAAAAAGGGGTCTTAAACATATGTATATTCAAAGAACCTCCCTACACTAGCTGGTTTGGGGCTACTCCCACATACCAAAAGCATATGGGGTTGTCATCATAGTATAAAAATGGGATTCCGTACCTAGGTGGAAATTGGTTTACAGATCATAAAGAAGCCAATAGCCATGCCTGGATCTAGCACTGCATTAATATGTGGGCTTGTTCTTCCCATGGAGTGTTGAATTCTCACATACAATTTGTGCAGGTACATGGACACTCATAGACAAAGAAAATAGCCTTAGGGGGAGCAATAATATGGAGATGAAAATATGTATTAAACATTGTCTTCTACTGGACCATCAGTGGCTAGCCTGGCTGGGGAAGGCATAGACTACAAAATCAACTTTGCCAAGTCCTGAGATATATATTCAACCTACCTTCCAACCAGTGTTGGTCTGAGAAGGGGTTTTTTTTTTTTTGCTTGCTTGTTTTGCATTGATAATACAGTAATTTGGAAAATGAATGTGCAGCATCCTAGGGAGAAAATGGAAGAGTCAAGTACTACCTAAATGCAAAAAACAGATTAGGAAAACCAGAATTTGATATGTCCATAGTGATGTTGGTGCATGTCAATAAAACTGTAAAGATTCTCAGTCATCCAAGTGAGGGTATCTGGAAGTTGAGCCATGGCAACTGGACTTCTTTTCCTGTGAGACTGAAACGTTTCACCACTCATCTAAATTGGAGGCCTCACCACTAAGTTTCCTCAGACTGACGAAGCTGCTGAGATGATTTGCGAAATGTTTCGATCTCACAAGAAAATAAGTTCAGTTGCCATGATTCAACATCTAGACATGTCAATAGAAGTATAACAATAAGATTTCAGTTGCAACGCATAATCCAACTTTTCAGAATAAAAGAAGCACAGGGATAAATCCTGCATTAACTATACCCAGTGTAGGCCAATTGGAATACATGGGATTACTTTCTCCCATCCATTTCAACAGGTGTAGAATGTACAGGAAACTCTTGTAGAATTTTTGATGCATGCAGAGTTCAGTACACTGGTCAAGAATAACATGAATGCATTGTAGTGCAGTGGATGGAGTGATGGACTAAGAATCAAGAAATCTGGATTTGAATTCCCACTCAGCTCTGGACCTCCCCCCTTGCAGTAGAGAAGGAAGTGACATTTCTTTAATGTACCATTTACTGTAAAAGTCCTGTTAGGGTCACAATAAATTGGTTCCACCTTGACAACATATAACATAATAAACCTAACAAAGTAATTGAATTGCATAATTTTATATGGATAAAAGGCCAAAATAGAAAACATTTCATTTTGAAAAATAACTGTCAAAATCTCCCACCCAGAGTTTTGACATTCTGTGCACTGTAAGGACTTTTCTGGGCTGGAAAAACTGTCAATCTATCTGACACTAACCAATAGTTATTTTCAACCTCTGAATTCAAAGATAACTCCATCTCTCTGATGAGTCTTCCTTACCCTCTCTTTAGTCTGTTGGAAGTAGTATGCACTTATTTCCCATTAGTCTATTCACAGCTGAAAGTAATGAAACTTTTATTCTTTCTCTTACCAATGTCTCAAAGTGTGTTACTGAGACTAACTTAATGAGAAACGGCTGGACTATTTGCAACAAGGTTGTAGCTATTCTTTCCTGTGAATCTCTGTACTGCTCTGTACTTCTACTTTTGGTGTTTTTAGTATAGTGTTTGTTTGATCCTTTTCAGTAATTGAATACTCACTTTTGTAAGTTTTAACAAAACCTTGGTTCCTTGTAAGTAGAAAGGTGGAGTTTGTATGTATGTATGTATGTATGTATGTATGTATGTATGTAGGTAGGTAGGTAGGTAGGTAGGTAGGTAGGTAGGTATGAACAGATGATAGATAGATAGGTAGATAGATAGATAGATAGATAGATAGATAGATAGATAGATAGATAGATAGATAGATAGATAGATAGAGTGGACCCTGTATATAAAACAGTTTGTATAACATAAAATTTGTACAAAATAAAAAATACTGGAGATAGGGGAAATTTGCTTAACAGAATCATCTATGGGGTAAATCTGTACAACATAAAAATGGTCGCGATTAGAGATTACTCTGTTTTCCATGCATTCCTATGGGAAATTTGCATAAAGGAAAATTTGCTTAACATAATTTCATTTGGAATGAATTAATTCTTTTATACAAGGTACCACTGTAGATAGTGCAAAAGAAGCTGCCTGGATAGCTCAATGGTTTAGATACCTTCCCCCAGAAGAAGGAAATAGTAAACAACTTCTGAGTATTCTCTACCTGAAAAATTCTGAATAGGCTTGCTGTATGCTGTAAGTCAGAAATAAGATGATGATGATGATGATGATGATGATCCCCTTGCTGTGACAAGCGGGTCATCATCATCATAGTCCAAAAAAGTACATTTCTAGCCAAGTACTGTATTAAGTATAATGTGTAGGTATTTGTCTGCCTGTTTCTTCCATGCATCCTTTTGCTGCATTCCTTTGCTATGGTTCCAAACTCCCCCAAACTGAAATCCAATCTGCAGACAAAACCTGAGGCTTTGGTGGAAGCTGCCAAAGAACCTCCTCCTCAAGATTCCCTGGCATGGGGCTTGAAGCGGCCCAAGATCTCCTGGGTTCTTCCCTCCCTCCAAGTCACTGGGCGGCTGATTGGCACAGGAAGCGGCCTCTGTTGCCGTTTCCAGGTAGCCCTGGAAATAATCCCTCTGCTCCTCCTTGCCCCCTCTCTTCTCTGTCCCTTGAATCAGGAAGGACACTAGCAGCATAGAGGGAGGCAGTTGGCTGTAGATGAGACTGCTCCCCCTCCTCAGCATTGCTGTTTTTTGGGTAACAAGAGTGACATTTCTGAACAGTAATGGAATGATAATATCAATAATTATTAGTCAACATTTTTTTCCTGGAAAGAAGGGGCAGGATTATCTGGAAAAGACAAGAATGCTGGGAAGGGTGGATTGCAGCAGGGAAAGAGGAAGACCAAATATGAGGTAGACTGACTCCCTAAAGCAGGGATGTCCAAACGTCGGCCCTCCAGATGTTTTGGACCGCAACTCCCACAGTCCTTTGCCATTGGCAATCTAAGCTTAGAATTCGGGGAGTTGTGGTCCAAAACATCAGGAGGGTCGAAGTTTGGACATGCCTGCCCTAAAGGAAGCAACAGGCTTGTGTCTACAAGAGCTGAGCAGGGCAGATTAGGACAGGCGATGTTGGAAATCCCACATGGATAGGATAGCCATAAATTCATAGGATGGCACATAGCAACAGCCAAGAACTTGTCTATTTCTCTAGTGACACCCAAGCTAATACAGTCTGTGAGGTAACGTTCACATTTCCTGTCACAGCTAGAGGGCTTAGTTAATAGAGCTGATCCCACCCCTCTTGTGCAGGAGTATTTTGATAATATAGGCATATATCTGCAATTGTTTCTGATGTGTTTGCGTTGCACCCGAGTCCAGGAAGAGTAAATTAGATTTTTTTCATACTGAAATTTGAATTGAATGATTGTCTTTGGTTTTATTGGTAGCCCCAACTGCGATTCAAAACCCACTAATTAGAGATGGGCACGACTTGAAAAAAAAAAAATTCGAGTTGTCGTTAGTCGGGCCGGTTCCGTTTTGGGTCGTCTCCATTTTTCGCGAAAATTCGCAAAAATTAGTCGGTTCGTTTTTTCATTTCCGTTTCTGCCGCGATTTCGCGCATTTTGACGTCCGACCGAGACTTGCGGCTTGCGGGCGCAGCGCGGGCGGCGGTGGCGCGGGGGTACATGCGTGGGCGGCGGCAGCGGCAGCGGCAGGGGGAGTGGCTAGCGCGCGGGCGGGCGCGCGGGCGCGCGGGCGCGCGGGCGGGCGGGTGGGCGTGGGTCCCGCAAATGAGCAGGCGAAATACAGTTTAAACCTGCCTGGGTGATGGACTTGCTGCTGCACAACAAGGCTAGTGCATCCTAAGCAAACAAAGTGGGGCAGAAACAAATTTGCATTTCTTTTTTTTTCTCTTGGTCTGCTGTGCTGAATCTGCTGATGCTGAACCAGCCAGCCACCCTACTTGGTCTGGCTGACATGCCTGTTTGTTGTACTTTTTTGTTGTTTGGTTTTGAATCCATCCCATCTCCCCTCCACCTCTCTCAGAGGCAGCAGGAGAAACAGACATTCCGTTCCTCCCCAAATCTGGATGAGGGGTCTACTACTCTACTCCTCTCAAATTGGCCCCCCATCACCAAGGTCCTTCTGCCTTCACTTCACATTCACCGTCAAAGTCACACACACTTAAAGGACAAGCAATAAAGCCAAAGCCAATGCAACCCTGCTTTTGGTCATGGTCAACAAAAACATTAGCAGTTAGAGCCTGAGGTGGTTAAGCTACGTACCTAGCTAGTAGCTGCTACAGTCAGGAATAGTTTTGGTAGGGATGGGAATGGAATAGGGCTCTGGGTTGCTCTGACTTAAGTTTTACAGCCCACAGCCCAGCCCACTAGGCTATACAAGGAGGAGGACTATCTCTGGTCGACGCGTCCATAAGGCCAGAGTAAGGGCGGCCACTCCGGCCAGGCCACAAGGCAGAGTATGAGAGCACCACAGCACAGAGCCAGAGTGCGGCAGGCTCATTGCCAGCTCCAGTATAAAAAGGATGGAGCTGAATGGCATGACAGGAATTTAAATGCCACTGGCCTTGGGTCACAGTGTCTTGCAGCCCAGAGGACTGAGTTGCGGAGGAGGCCAATCACCTTGAGTCTGGTCTGGCACCACACTGCCTGCGATGCACCACATGGCACTTTCTGACAAACTCTTGGGTGGTGCTGTACGTAGTACGAATGCTGTTCAAATCAGTACCCCCCTTCTGTGTGAAACACGGCGTCTTGCAGCCCAGAGGAAAGACTGGAGGAGGAGGCCAATCACCTTGAGTTTGGTCTGGCACCACACTGCCTGCGATGCACCACCGTCCACCACATGTCACTTTTTGACTAAGTCTTGGTGGTGCTGTACGTACGAACGCTGTTCAAATCAGGAACCCCCTTCAGTGTGAAACACGGCGTCTTGCAGCCCAGAGGAAAGACTGGCGGAGGAGGCCAATCACCTTGAGTTTAGTCTGGCACCACACAGGCTGCAAAAAGGACAGCAAGCCACATTCTGAGTCTGACTCTTCCTCCCTAAGTCCCCAGCTGTGTGCTGGTAGACTTGCTAACTGCCGGCCCGGCAGTCTACTACCATGCCCTTCTTTGTGAATCACAGTTGGTTCCCACACAACTCCAAGAGCCAAGCCTGCAACTTTGCAATAAACTAATGGAGTGCTGGCACCCAAGTCCTCTTCCCTTCCTTGTGAGGCACAGTGTCTTGCATCCCAGAGGAAAGAGTGGAGGCCACAAGCTGGAGTAATTGAATGCTGGGCCAGCAATCCACGACCATGGCCTTCATTGTGAATCCCAGCTCCTACAACTCCAAAAGCCAAGCCTGGAACTGTCAGAGAAACTACTGGAGTGCTGGCACCCAACTACTCTTCCCTTCTTAGTGAGCCACAGTGTCTTGCATCCCAGAGGAAAGAGTGGCGGAGGCCACAAGCTGGAGTAATTGAATGCTGGGCCAGCAATCCACGACCATGGCCTTCGTTGTGAATCCCAGCTCCTACAACTCCAACAGCCAAGCCTTGAACTTTCGGAAAACTGTTCTATTTATAAATGGTGGTGCCACCACCACGCAACTGGTACATTTTCCCCTTCTTTATGAGCCACAGCTGGCAGCCCAGTGGAAAGAGTGGCGGAGGAGACAGAGCTAGGTCTGTGTGAATTAGAAACTCCCCGCAAACTACTACCATGCCCTTCGTAGTGAATCCCAGCTCCAACATAACTCCAAGAACCAAGCCTGGAACTGTCCGAGAAACTACTGGAGTGCGTGCTGCACACAACTACTCTTCCCTTCTTAGTGAGCCACAGTGTTTTGCATCCAAGAGGAAAGAGTGGCTGGAGGAGGCCACATAGCCTGAGTCTGAGGCCACAGGGCCTCCGTAGGGGAGGATCATTGCCAGGAAGCTCCAGCTCCCCAGCGTAGCTGAATGGCCTGAGGGGGATGCCAGGAAAATGCCCTTCTTCGTGAGCCACAGTGGGTTGCAGCAGATGGAACCCAGTCGCCCTTCCCTCACAGACTCACAGTCAGTGACTCCAAGTATCCATCCACCAACAAGGGCCAGGCTGCACCTTTCCGACAATCTGTTATGTACGCCTACGCAGGCTTCCCTTCTTCGTGAGCCACAGTTGGCAGCCCAGTGGAAAAGCAGAGTCCACATGGTGTCTGACTCTGAGGCCTGAGACCACTCTGAAAAAAGGACTGCAAGCCAGAGGGTCTTCCTACACAGCTGTGTGCTGCTTTCCCGGTAAACTCCTAGCAGGCCAGCACAGCCATGTTCCCTTCTCAGTGAGTGACATAGCTTTGCAGTCCACGGAAGACAGTAGGCCTGAGAACCACAGGCTCACTGTCTGTGTGAGTCAGAGTACCCACAAAGAACCAAGCCTGGAGGCTTCCTTGCTCCCTCCCTTCACAGAGAGCCACAGTCAGTGCATTGCATCCCAGTGGCATGCCCTTCGTAGTGAATCACATTCCCCACAACTCTAAGAGCCAAGCCTTGAACTTTCTGATAAACTGTCCTATTTATAACGGTGACAGAGGGCCACCAGCACGGCAGTAAGTTGTCCTTCTTTGTGAGCCACAGTGTATGGCAATGGCAGCCCACTGAAGACTAACTGGCGGTCCGGAGGCTGACAACACTCCCACACTGCGGCACTCCTTCCTGCAGAGTCCTGTCACTGTCCCAGGCAGAGTCCAAGGGTGCTTTCGCATGAGGTGGCTGCGCAACCACCTTGAGGAGAGCAAGGCAGAGTTCTGCCTAATCACGGGCCCACCCCACGGCTGTTTTCTAGCACACAAGCACAATGCCCTTCTCTGTGAGGCACAGTGTGTGCAACCCAGAGTGAAGGGTAGGGGAGGCCAGAAGGCCAGACTAGAGGGGGTTGAAGGAGAACCACCGAATCGCCCCTCCCTCAGCCAAGGGATTTCCCAAGCTAGACTGCGTGAAGAACCCTCCCCCCCAATGTGGGATGACAGAGTCCACCAGTTCTTCTAAACAAAATAGTTGATGAGTGAATGCACTGTTACAGTTGGTCTTCAAGTGGTTTTCTGCCACGAGGCGGGCGCAGCCGTGGTTGCTGCATGGGCAAGTTGAGGGCAGTGGTGACAGGGCTGAACTTGAAGCACTAACTGGACCATGATGTTAGGGTGAAGGAGAAGCGGCTGGAAGGCCTCCTCTAAGCCGGAAGTGGGGGGAGCCTGACAGGCAGGCAGGGAGAAGACACAGAGCTAGAGTGAGTCTGAGTCTTTGACCACACAGGCTTCCAAAAGGACAGCAAGCCAAGCTTTCTGACTTTCTTTCCCAGCTGTGTGCTGGTAGACTGCTCCTAACTGCCGTGCCGGCATTCCATCTCCATGCCCTTTGTAGTGAATCACAGCAGTTCCACAACTCCAAGAGCCAAGCCTGGAACTTCTTCCTGAAAGGCTCTTCTATTTCTAAGAAACAAACGATTATTGTGCAGAACTGTGGTACGCGCAAGTACATTCCACTCCAGCCCTTCTTAGTGAGACACAGTGTGGTGCAGCCCAGAGGACAGAGTAGCGGAGGCCTAAACATCCCCCCTAATCCTAACCCTAAGCCCACCACCAGCTGTTCCTGAAGAGTGTTCCCATAACTCAATCATCATCATCAATCACAACCTAGATTTGCAACCAGTAACTTTTCTTGTCCGGCAGCCTTTGTTCCGGGGTTAGGGCAGAAATGATTATAAAATGTTTAAGCACTGAGTGTGCACACAATGAGTCACACAGCACAGCACTAAGATCCACACAGGGGACTTTCGGCCAGGAGTACGCACACACAACAAGGACATTTCCCTTCTTTGTGAGCCACAGCTGGCAGCCCAGTGGAAAGAGTGGTGGAGGAGACAGAGCTAGGTCTGTGTGAATTACAGACTCACACAGTCAGTGTGCGTCAGAGTATCCACCAAGCACCAAGCCTGGAGGCTTCCTTGTCCCTCCCTTCACAGTGCATTGCAGCTCAGAGTGAAAATTAGCGGTAGGGGAGGCGGACAAAACTCCCACACAGCAGCAACACTTCCTGCAGAGAGGCCTGCCTCTTCCCACTAGAAGCGGAGCTCCTGTCTTTCCCTTTCCACAGCCCTTCTTAGTGGTTCACAGACCAGCCCAGATGACAAAGTATGGGACTGGGAGGCCAGAAGGGCAGACTGGAGGAGGTTGAATGAGAAGCAACTTGAAGGCATGCTCAAAGCCGGGACTGGTGGAGTCTGACAGGCAGGCAGGTTGGGAGAGGGCTGGGCAGGCAGGGAAGCATCTAGTCTGGCTTACAGGTATGTGTGTGTAGCCTAGGCGCATGCTTAGAGGATACCATCCTCCAAGGCTAGGGATTGGGAAGGCACTAAGCCAAAGTGCCAGTAGGGAGGATTGTTTCCGCCTTGGCAGGCAGAGTTTCTATCACCACCCCAGGAGACCGGGTTTTGGCAACCAAGGAGACAGAGTGGAAGCAGGAGAACTGGGTGGGTCTATTTCTTTAAGGCTGTAAGGAGGGGAGCTTGCCCCCTGATACTCAGTCTTTGAGGTAGGTGGTTGTAAAGTGCTTCCTCACCACTTTGTTAGCAGATTGGCGCCTAAACCCCAGGGAACGGTGTGAAGCACCAAGGAAGGCAGGTATTAGGGTCTCTCTCAGACCAGCCATGGCAAAAGGGGAAACATTGGGCCAATACAGACAGACCCTTTCCAATGACACTTTGAGTGGCCCTGCCTGGTTTGGAGACAGGCCAGGGGTAGAAAAATTGGGCTGCTAATAGTACCCTTCAATTGTGTGTGAGAGAGAATACAGGTAGGCAGGCAGGCAGGCAGTCAAGCAGGCAGTTTTGCAGGCATTAGGCACTGGAGTCGGCAGGTAGTCACAGGGCCAGGCAGGCAGGCAGGCAGGCAGGCTCGTAGGGCCAAGGGGAGGCAGGCAGGCTTGCAGGCGGGCATGGAGGATTGCAGGCAGGAGGTTAGGTTACAGGCAGCAACTTTGTTCTTGGAGTGTTGGGGTAATCCCAAGGTGGAAAGGTTGAAGCGGATGAAAGTCAACCTTTCCACCGTCTCCGGGTCCAGGCGACAGCGGCGCGGCCTCAGGACATCTCCCATGTGGGAGAAGACACGCTCACTCTGGACACTGGTGGGTGGGATAGACAAGAGGTCCAACGCCAGAGTTGAAAGAGCGGGCCAGAGGTCTGCCTTTCTGGCCCAGTAGTGCAGTGGGTCCGAGCTGAGGGGTTGGAGGGGCTCGGCCATGTACTCCTTCACCATGGTCTGAGCGGGGTCTGCTACTTCTTCCTCCCTTGCCTCCACTGAGGAGGAAACTGCCATGGCTAGGGCAGAGGCCAGGTAGTTGGCTGCTGGAACGGAACCTGGTCTCTGGGTGAACGCTCCTGGAGTACAGAGGGATGTGGATCCTTGCGAGGACTCCTCCTCAGCATCGCTCTGGCTTCCGTGCGCCCTCTGAAACGCCTGGCCCTCATCGGAGAGAGCCCTGACTTGACGGCATAGCTCCGTCTTCCAGGATTTCAGTTCGGCAGTGCTGGCCGCCAGGGAACCCTTGACACAAGGGTCGCACAGGCAGGCCATCTGGTACACGTTTTCCCTTCTCAGTGGGCCAAGGCGGTCAACAGCCTGTCTGCCAATGCCCTGCTCTTAGGGAGAAGATTGCCTTCTTCCCGGATACTGGTCTCTAGGCGTTGGCGAAGGGCATTGACCAGGGGGAGAACGTGGCCCAGGCTGGCGTTGTAGCTGCTGAGGACGTGGGTGGTCTCCTCAAAAGGCTGCAGGATACCCGCCATCTGGGAGAGGGCGAGCCACTCGGTAGCACCAAGGTCCAATTCCCTCCCCTCATGCAGGACTGGGGTGGTTGACATGATGTATTCCACCACTTCCTTTTGCTCCACTAGACGCTTGACCATTTCGTGGGTGGAGTTCCACCGGGTGGTCACGTCCTGGATCAGGACATGCTCCGGTCAGCTTGTCTCCGCCCGCCTCTCACGCATCATCCTGGCTGCCTTGACACTGCGAGCGAAGTGCCCCACGATCTTCCGACACTTGTCCAGCAAGGCCCTGGTCTCCCTGGTCCCCTCACTCCAGGAGTCCTTTGGTGCACCCAGGCCAATGGCATCGCCCACCACTAGATGCAGTTTGTGTGCTGCGCACACGATGCCCTGGAACCCTGCCCCAAGAACCGCGTTGGTCATGTTACGGCCCGCGTCTGTAACCATGACTCCACGATTGACCTGTCCCTCTGTCCCCAATCCCCACTCTCGTATTGCTGTCTTGAGAACGTCAGCAATGTTGATCCCTGTGGCGTTGTCCTCCATGCTTTGTGCCTGGAGAAGCACCACCCTATACCCTCTTGGGGTGCTCCCTTGTGCCTCCCCCTGCAGCTGCTCATGGGCTGACCGGGGCTCCAGGACCTCCTTGGGTTGCCACCAATGAGCCGTCAGTGAGAGGTATCCGTGGTGCCCAACGGTCCAGAGGTTGGAAGTGAAGTGGATCTTCCTCCCTCTGGCCGCCTGCAGCAGGGCCCGGATCCTGTCCCTGACAGACTCATAAAGGGAGGGAATCACCCGCCTGCTGAAGGTACGCCGGGATGGAGTCTCATACTATGGTGCCACGTGCTTCATCAGGTGCCTGAAGCCTGATGACTCCACAAAGGAGAGGGGCAACCCATTCATGGCCACCATTTCACCCACCACTCGAGTGGTGGTCTCCTGTGCTTTGGCCCTATTTCGCGGGCTGACAAAAGTCCCACTTCCTGCAGAGTGGCCTGCCTCTTCCCACTCTCACTAGTGGAGCTGTGTTTTTCTTTCTCTAACCCTTCTTCCCCTCTCTTCCTCCCTGAAGAGCAAGGGCCTGACAGGGTTCCAGGCAGAGTCCCAGGGTGCTTCCTCATCAGGTGGCTGCGCAACCCACTTGAGGAGAGGTGTTTGGGGTCATTCCCCCTGCGCAAGACCACCCCGCATATCTTGCACACCGCCATCCTTGCGTCTTGGGGGCTGTTCTCAAAATGCTCCCAGAGACACCCTCGTGGCTTACAGAAAGTAACGCCCCCTCTGTTATTGCCTGCCGCTGCTGCTGCTGTGGTGCTGGTGTGGCCTCTGCCCTGCCGGGAAAGTAGAGTAGTACTACTGCTCTCACTGGTGGTACTCTGGGTGGAAAGAGGGCTGCTCCTTCCGTCACTGCCTGGAGCCTGCCTTAAGTCTGTCCCTGCCAACAGGTCCTCAGAATCTGGCATGTTTAGATACAAGGAGCCCAATTCTGATTCTGATGCCATTTCAGAATCAGAGCCCTTGTCTTCTTGCTGATTAAGGGTGGGGCTGTCAGGTAACGGAGATGGGATTTGGTACGCCTCATCCATGCTTCCCTCGGTGACAGACGATGGCACAGTGCTGCTTGTGCCACTGGCACTGCTACTCGGGGAGGGAGTTGCACCAGTATCACTTTCTGCACTACTTCCTGTCCCTTCCCTCAGAAACGTGCCCCTATTTATCTTAGTAGGGGTCCCCCTCCCCTGCCCTCTAGCTGTGCAACCCCTCCTCATTTTTCTCACTTCTTGTGGCTCAGGCCAGGGAATGTATAATGTGATAGTAAAGAAAAGCACCAAGGAACTGTGCAAGTAAATGAGTGAGATGGACTCACACAACAGCAACACAACAAACAAGGTAATAGGAGCAAGGGGTTTGCCAATCCTGGCAAACAAGTCTCTCAATGCCCTGCACAGGGCATGTGTAACAAAGAGAACTGTAACTTCTTCACAGTTGTAATTGGATTGTGTATGTAGACTGTGGTGGCAAGTAAATGAGTGAGATGGACTCACAACAGCAGCACAACAAACAAGGAAATAGGAGCAAGGGGTTTGCCAATTCTGCCTACTCAGTCTGTACTCTGTATAATATTTTTAAAATAATTTAATCCACAGCCTCCAACCTCCCCTTCTAAGCACTAGTACTGGACCTTGGCTGTTGCTTGCCACTTGCTAATAAACTGTAGAATAGAAAATAAATGGAATAAAACTATAAGCTGCTACTAGGGTAGGATAGGGTTGCTGGATTCCCTTCCAAAACCCCAATCGCAACAGCAGCAAAAAAGCTGTAGGCGCAGGGTAAAAGGACCTTGGCCAAGTAAATGAACTTGGTGGGAAATTGGGATACAAAAGAAATGGTATGGTAGTGTAAAATAATATATTTTCAAAATAAATCTGCAGCACCTCCCCTCCCCTACCGCTCCCACTCAAATCTTCCCTCCCCCTTGAAGCAAATATAAGCAAATAAAAAACGGAACTCTTCCTCAAAAATGCAGAAAACAAAAAAGAATAAACACTGCGTTGCTATTCCCCACAGGGAATAAAAGAAATTATTATGTTTTGCGAATTAAAATCAATTCAATTCCCTCCCTGCCTAGCGAGACCGCGACTGCGACCGCGAAATCAAAACTAGACTGAGCGCAGCAATCCAGCCCTGACCACCCTCCACAAGATCCAAGCCCAGACTGTGACGGACTGGAACTGCCTCGGCTTTTTATGCCCTCTGGCACATCCAGAAGTGTCAGTCAAAACCTGTCCATGCGATTGGTGGAATGGCTCCGAAAATTTGCATGGTCCCGTCCCATGGCCAGCCCATTGTTGCGCAGGTGTAAAAAAATAAATTAAGAAAAAAATAAAATAAAATCAACAGAGACGTATTTTGGCAAGACAAACCCACTGCTGCTACTGTAAAAAATCAAGCATTTAAAATAGGTAACTTTCACATGTTTCTGTGGTGCTTTGGTGGGGTTTTGGGCAAGGATTTAAAAAAAAATATTGCGGTCGCCATTTTGGACCCCCCCCCCGCCCGCACACCGCATGGCAAAGGCAGACGAGATGATGCCCCCCCCGGCCTGGTACCAGCACAGCGCAGGAGTAGCACTAGCCAAGGAAAGGGGGGCGGGGAAACCCCCCCCCAAAAAAAAAAACCTTCTGGCCTGGTAGGTGCCCTCAGACAGTTTTCGCCTGCTTTTAGGGCCGGGAATCGGTTTTTTTTTTTTTTACTTTTAACAACTTTTTTTCTGTGCCGCTTGGCATTGCGCGATCGCCGCATGCAAGTAACGAGCACGACAAATCAGACCAAATTGTTTGTTCGTCGGTTCGAGCTCGAATTCTGACGGAGTAATTCCCGTTACCGTTTCCGTAGAGTAACAGATACGAGTAACGGAAACGGAAACGGGAATACCGCTAAGTCGTGCCCATCTCTACCACTAATTTTTCACAAAGTGCCAATACATCAATGTAACCTGAATATGGGTGGCTGTGAAGGGACGATGCCGGGTGCCCACAAAAAGGCCTCTGGGTGCCACCTTTGGCACCCATTCCATAGGTTCACCAACACTGCCCTAAGAGCTTCGTTTGGAAGGTAAAGTAGGGCACATACATTACGATGAAGGGAAACAAAAGATAAACTATATCTGTTTTAAAATGCTTTAATTAGATCCTATAGGCAGCAAGGGAGAGAGTTCCATTTCAAAAATCTGGTAACAATAAAGGAGTTTTAAAGAATTACCTAAAACTCCTGGGATGGGCTCTGTTTTACTGTGTCACTCTAATACTCTTTTTATGAAACTGGAGTTCTACTTCTAATTAAAGGAGTTGGGGCGGGGGACCCTTTCGTTGCTCTTTTTGTTTTATTTTAAAGGATAATGTAGCTCTTGGAGTCTGTGCACGGGCCGTTTTAAGTTAACTTCTTATTTCAACATTCTGCCTCCATTTCCTGCAAGAAAATATTTTATATGAAAGCAACTTTAACCTTTCAAAAGAGTTCATTTACTATGTTTGGTATCAGCTTTTGGGGAGAGGGTGGGGAAGGGCAAATTGCAGCCAGCTTTTTTAGAATGGTATACTTTCTGTTTTTAATATTAAGTACTGGGTGGGGGTGGGGGGGAGAGAGAGAGATTGAGAGAGAGAGAGAGAGAGGCATGCACAATAAGTTAGAAATGAAATAACCTGCCAGAAGACTCTCCCTGCATGGATTCAGCATGTGAGCAAAATGAGTAAGTGGTTTAGAATAACTCTCCTTGGTGAAAGCCAAGAGCTAGGCTTGATCTATCCAGGAGCATGCTGGTAACAAATAACACATTGAATCCCTTGGCCATGAGAAAATGTCAAGCCGTCCTTTGATAGATGACTAAACTCATCTAGCTTTCGGATGCGGGAAAGAAACATATGATCATTAAACTATTAATCCCACAGAGGGGGAAAAGAAAAGCCGAACCCGAGCTTTAATTAATAATATCCCCCCGTTTGTTTGCTTAATCAGCTTTTTCATGGGTTATTGGTGATTGGAGTGCATTATTATCCTCACTTTGTTGATAGTGACATGCAGAAAAACAGACTCTGCTTTTAAAAAAAAGTTATTTAACTGTGACAGAAACAGCCAAACTAGAAACGATTTCAAATGAGCAGGAGCGGGTAATGTGCTGAAATTTGGCTCTTCCTATGGCAAGGGGATCCCTCTCAGGTTGTCAAGCTGTCATCAGCCACTCCGTTAAATTCATTGACTTTTGCTACTGGACAAACTGGCTTTAGACCCACTAAGAACTGGGTTTGATTTCAGGTACTGGTGTGTGACCCTTTACATGTTGGTGGACTGCAAATCCCAGCATTCCTCCACATTTGGATCCACCATGTTTTAAGGGAAGCATCATGTCCTTCCATCTTTGAGCTTTACTTTAAAATTTGTTGGATCCTGCTTGATTGTTCATGATGATGTAACATAGAAGAACCCTGTTTGTATGTCTTGAAGATAATTGTTCATACTGAAACATATGCATTGATCTCAGGCTCACAAGTATGCCTATCCTTCATTCATGCAGCCTGATACAAGGTCTTATGGGTACCATGTTTGGAAGGTAGGATGCAACAGGGTCTAGCAGCTTGTATAGCTAACTGAAATTGTCATCATATCCAAAGACAATACTGCTCCCAAACCAGATGCTAGTGGATAAAAACAAGAGACTTTACATCACCATCATGACTTGAGCACAAACCCAACAACTCCTAGGATAGTGGTGGCAAACCTTCCTCACTCCAGATGTTTTGGACCATAACTCTCACAGTCCTTTGCCACTGGCAATACAGGCTTGGCATTCTGGAAGTTGTGGTCCAAAACATTTGGTGTGCCAAAGGTTCACCACAACTGTCCTAGGAGAACCTGCTCTGCATGGCGATGGCAGCCTTCTGAAGTACCTTCAGACCCTTGATCCATTCTGCTTTCCCTGATCTAGAGATTAGATTATCCAGAACAAGGAAGGCTGATTCTGGGGCCTTCTTATTCTAGCTGAGCTTTGTTTGAATAGTGTGGCATTACTGAGGGGTTAGGAACCTTTGACTATCCAGATATTTTACACAACCCTTTCCACAGCTTCTTACCACTGGCCATGTAAGGTGATCTGCAGGCCAAAACATCAGGAAGGACCACACCCCTGAAATTGCTAACAGTTTGCCTGTCCACACTAGCCAGTAGAGATGGGCACGGATTGAAAAAAATGACGTTTTGGTTTTTTGTTTTTCGCTGCGGGTCCGTTTCGGTTCGTTTTCATTTTTCATGAATTTTTTGAAAACATTTTGTTTCGTTTTTTTCATTTTTCATTTTTCATTTTTACCCGCTTTTTGCGCGACCTAAAGCATTTCCGCGCGCGGACGTCCCCCAACGCCCCAGACCAGAGGGAAAACACTAAAAAAATGATGCTGGCAGAGACACAGTATAGACTAGGTACGCAGGGAGGCTGCAAAGGCAGCGGCGGGTGTTGCCCAGGGCATAAGGCAGCCGCAGAGTGACTGCACTGCGGGGCAGGGTAGGGTACTCACCGAGAGGTACGCATGCACACAGGGAGGCTGCAAGAGAAATCTCTTCTTTCTCTCTCCTAAGAGCCAGGGTGCAGCCAGCAGGAACACAGAGACACACACCTGCCTGGCTGGCCTAAAGTAACGAGTCGCAGAGACAGCAATCCCACCCTAACTCCCACCGCAGACTGCAAGGAGGACGTGGGCTGCCAAAGCTTTTTATGCCCTCTGTGGCTGCCACACCTACCCAGTCTGCAACCTGGGCATGCTATTGGTTGAAATTGTCCAAGAATTTACATGATCCCATCACATGGCTTGCATCCATCTTGTGGCTGAAATCCATTTTGTGTTATCCTTAAAGGGAAAATAAAAATACATCGCGATGGGAGAAAGACAAAAACAAACATTTTAAGGACCGCAACCCCTTGGTAGGTAATAATTTCAAATAATTATCACTGCATTTTTACGGATGTTCAGGGTGTTTAAATACCCAAGAAATCAATATTAGTCATCTAACTCCCCTTAAAGGAAAAAAAAAAAATACAGCGATCTGAGAAAAGATATAAATGCACGTTTTAAGGACCCCAGCCGCCCTGGTAGGTATTATCAGGCAGAATAAATAATTATCACTGGGTGTTTATGGATATTCAGGACGTTTTTTAACATTTAAAAACAGCTCATTTCATTGCGCGTCGCCATTAACGAAAACGAAATGTAACGAACCTAATTTTCGTGGTTCGGTTCAGTTCGTTCCAGTTTCATCACAATTTTTGTTATTCGTTTCGTTACGTAACAAAATGAATAACAAATAATGGAATGAATTTTTTTTGGTTTCGTGCCCATTTATACTGGCCAGGCATTGCAGTCTACCAACCCCAGCATCCCCCTCCACCATAAGCTATTCAAAATCCTGTGTATTAGATGTCTTCAAAGATGGCTGTTGTGGGGTTTTGGGTTTGGTTTTTTTTTGGCTGTTTGGCCGTGTTCTGAAAGTTTTTCTTCCTGTCATTTTGCCAGTTCCTATAATTGGTATCTTCAGGGGGCAAGGAGCTCAGGGGAGCTAGGATCCCGGCCGTGAAAGCCTTAGAGAATATGTCTTCAAAGATGTTATTCTGCACTACATGACCAACGTACCAGCTATAACATTTGGGAAATAATATTAAGTCTAGAGACGTAAGTTGAGAACATCTTTCATTTGTTCTCCAGAGATGAAAGGCTCCTGGACACCCTCAACATCCTTAGCTGGAACTAGGACTTTTATGACCTTTCTTTATCACAATATATTTCTCTGTTAAACACAAGGGATTGATAACAGCAACCTTCCTTAAGAGTACCAACAGGATAGTATTCTCCATTATAATTTAGACGAGGAGACTATCTTACAGGGTGCACAGCTTCTCTCCTCCAATGCTATGCTTCTCCTTTCCCGTAGCAGGAGGTGGCTATGTGACTTCACCTAAGAGTCGGGCAAGGCCTGAAGATGACCTTGGTAAATGTGCCTGGTTCTCCCAAGGATTCCTTTGGACCTCTCTGATGGACCTGTCAGTTGCAGTGTGATGCAGCGTTTAAAAAAAACAACCAGCTTTCAAGAATCTGTGTTAAATTCTGAGCAGCTGCTATTGTTCCTTCTGCCAAGAAAGGGATGCTGGTAAATCTTTATAATTTTATAAAATGCAGCCCTCTCGCTGAAGCCAAATATGCACTTGTTATGAAGAGCTATGTGCATGTCTAGTGTCATGTTTCAAACATCAGCTGTTTTTGTGCTCGATCCTTAAGAAAAGAAAAGAAAAAGAAACGTAAAATCCTTGAACATTTCTGGTTAAAATGGACCTTTTTACCATCGGAAAGTGTGCATCTCAATGTTTGTTTCCCGCTGTTGCACAACCAGGAGCAGCTGTTTCTTTCTTTTTTTTAAGCCCTGATCCTGTTTTCATTGTAGCTTTTTTGGCAGCAATAAGTTTCTGGAAGTTTTGTTTTAAAGAATGCACATGTAAGCAAGAAAACATTGTGTAGTGGCTTTTGTAACAGCAACTTTGCATTTGCAATGAAAAACATTAAACAAACGTGTTCTTTCTGTGGGATGGTGTTGGTACAGATGTGTGCTCCAATTATGAACATTTGCGAGACCAGGAAGGAATGCAAACCGCTGCTGTTAGAAGCATTACTAAACCTTCTCCAATTAAAAACTGGCTACATTCTGGGTTACGAGACATAACTGTCCATCTAACATACCTTTTTTAAATACTTGATCCAATTATTCCCAAAGTATAAACACAGAAAAAGACCTGCTAACACATACTTAATTTTCCTCCCTTAAGGTTTAAGAGTCAAATGACACTTTACACAAAATGCATATTGCCTACTATCACGAGATTTTTCCTTTGAGACACACAGTTACTTCAAAGCGCAATCATACTAACAAATGAAGGCTGTGCTTGCCACCCGATGACCAATCACAAAGCAGAAGCAAACATATTTTATTTATTTATTTATTTTGAATATTTTACACCACCTTTCTCCTTGGAAAAGGACTCAAGGTGGCTTACAATACTGAAGGACGATGAACAATCCAGAACATTTAAGGCATATTCAAGTTTAAGAACAGTGAATTTGAAGAAGCATCTTAGGGCCTTTTTACACGACCCCTAAGCTCCGCCGCAAATGGCTCCCAGCTCTGGAGCTTAAAATTGTTTACCCACCAGCTCCTGAGTTTACTGAAAATTAAGTGTGACCATGCCCACCTAAGCGCGTCCCAGTGCACTTTTCATGTACCTGCTCTCCGAGGGTGAAAAATCTTGATGCGGATGTGCCGGGCTCTCCTCGCTTCTTTTTGCTGTTGTTTTTTTGCCTCCTGCCCCTTTAAGAGAAGGAATCACAACGACGGGGCGGCGTCCACCGGCACCGGAGGTAAGCCTGCATTCTTTTGTCCCTTTTTTTCTCCCTCCCGTCACGCAGCCAGCAGCCAGGAAGTGCGGAGGGGTGGGGACGTAGGAAGAGCGACAAACCCCTAAGATCTCTGGTCCGAATTTAAGGGACCAGCGGATCTTAGAGGTCGTGTAAAAGCGCCCTTACAACATTAAAAGGCAGTATTAACGCTAAAGACAGCATGTGAACAATTAAAAGAAAATAAATCCATTATGAGGGATGGAAACTAACATGGAAAACACCAGAATTATTATGAATTCAGTCTAAGCAATATTGCATGTTAATCCATCTAAAAGTCGCATAATAAGTAGTCCATCATTCAGGGAAAGTTTGCCCGAAGAGAAAGGTCTTTGCCTGTTTCCAGAAAGATAGTAAAGATGGAGCAGTCTTGGCCTCTAGTGGGAGGGAGTCCCAAAGTCTGGGAGCAGCAACAGAGAAGGCCCTTTCATGTGTTCTTATCAAGGACACATAGTTGTGTTAGATCAACCAGATTCCTGCTGCCATTTCCAGTATAGAATCTTGACCAAAAAATTATTCATTTGAAATGTGGTCCTGCAGGAGAACTTTGTGGATATCCTGGACTGCCAAAAAAGATGAACAAGCGGACCCCAGATCAAGCCCAATCGCTCTGGAGGCAAAAAAATATGTTTAAGCGGAGGCTGTCTTATTTTGGGCACACAATAAGTCAGGATTCACCAGGAAAAAGACAATAATGCTGGGAAAGGTGGAAGGCTTCAGGAAAAGAGGAAGGCCCAGTACAAGATGGACTGGTGCCCTGATGGAACTGCCGTGTTGGGTTTAGGGCAGTTCCAGTGTTGGAACTGAGGAGGGCGATTGAGGACATGACGCTTTGGAGATGGCTCAATTAGGGTGCCGGCCGACATGAGTCAGAGGTGATTTGATGCCACATAACAACTGCTTCTAACTATGGCTCAATGGTCATCCTGTTTGCGCTTCAGCCTCATGCCTTTCCTGTTTACTCCCCATCAGTCTTGTAGTAGATCTAGAGCTTGCAGAGCTGATGTGCCAGGACTGTTTGATAGAGATGATCATGTCATCTGTCGACCCCTTCCCCAGCAACCCAATGCAGTCTTTTGCCCAATCAGTGTGCGACGACTTTTAACTGATCCCAATAAATTGGACATGCTGCTGCTGTTTTGGACGCGTTTTTACAGTACACACACACACTAATACTTCTTTCAATTTTGCTTTTAACTGTGTTTATAGTTTGCTTTGATTACCTGTTGTGTGTTTGTAACTGTTTCAGTTCTCTTATTGCTATCTACATTGAGTTGCTGGGGAGAAGACAGATTTACAACAAGTAATTAAGTAGGTAAATAAAATCTACATCTATAGCTAAAACTCTCCTTTGATTGATAATAAAACAATTTACTTGAGCGCTTTGTGATGTATACTGGAGGTGAAATCCAGCAGGATGCTAGCAAAACAGAAATCCCTTCTTGCACCGTTGGACCGAATCACACTCTTGCAAACAATTTCATAGGAGATTGTGCAAACAGTTGTCCAACAACAACAACAGGCCACCATCCCTTTCACTAATCCTGAAAATCTGCAATCCCAGGATGGCTGAAGGTCTGGAAGAAATGCCTTATGAGGAACGGCTTAGGGAGCTGGGAATGTTTAGCCTTTCAAACAGAAGGCTGAGAGGGGATATGATAGCTATGTTTAAATCTTTGAAAGGATGTCATATTGAAGAGGGAACAGGTTTGTTTTCCATGGCTTCAGAAACGAGTTCTGCTACTGCACTTCAAACAGCAACCACTTTTTGTTTTGAATCGGCTTTTGCCCTCCCCCGTCACATGGTTACTGAAGCAATTCAGCATTCCACACTTGGGTGTTTTCTCAAGAACCGGTTTCCCCGTCCACACTTTGCTAAACTACTTTTTGTTCCCCTTTAGTCCGACATTTTCCCATTATCTGGTTCAATTTTGGAAATTAGTTTTAGGATACCGTCATGATGTTGTTCTTCCATTCAAAGTAATGTAGCTACTTTTCCAGTTCTCCCTTTAGATTACTTATAATGTGGCTTGATAGTCTACTTCCATGACCGTAAAAAGCAAAATTGTACCCAAAAGAGGAAGTAGAAGGACTGGAGAAGTCGGCAGAAATGATTACACTGCAGGAGGTTTTCTTTTTTGGCTTTTCTGATGGCAGGATAAGGCATACAGAGGGGGAAACCTGGGAAAAAAACGGTGCATGGTGTTCGCAGTTTGAGCCAAATCACTTCAAAAACCGGTCTAGAAATCAGTTTTAAAAAATACCACCCCTGGTGGCCGTTGCAAGAAAAACTGACACAGTGGCTAAAAAGGGGCATGGCCAAGGGGTATCCGTGGAAAAAGCGATTGGAAGTGTGGCAAGTGATTTTTAAGGCATTTTGACTTTAAGCAAAAGGCTATTCAAAACCTAAGTGCGGACGCAGGGCCATGGTTTCAAACTACAGGAAAGGTGATTCCATTTGAACATTAGGAAAAACTTCATGATGGTTAGAGCTGTTCAGCAGTGGAATATGCTGCCATGGAGGGTGGTGGAGTCTCCTTCTTTGGAGGTTTTTTAGCAGAGGCTGGATGGCCATGTGTTGGGAGTCCTGTGATGGGGGTTCCTGCATGGCAGGGGGTTGGACTGGATTGCCCCGTGAGGTCTCTTCCAACTCTATGGTTCTGTGATTCTATGAGCTCTCTGCATGTTGACCTTGTGTAACAATATCACTAGATATAGGACTTTGCATGCGCATTGCTATCCATCAGTTTGTCACATCTCAATCTCATCCTAACTAAATCTAAGACTGTATTGTGTACTGTGCACAGGGCATTTGTGGCAAATTGTGAACATTTATACATGAGGCATATGTTTTTAAACACTGCCAGACTGAGCGAATGACGTCTTCTGAGATCCTTGGAAAATTCTCCTTCAGTGCTATCCATATACTCACTCATCAAGATGTAGCGGTCCTTTTGTACCAAGCTAGCATTCTTTTCGAAGAGCTATCTGAGAAGCAGGATGAGTGCCTGGGGACCACTTAATTGGGTCTATAAAAAGACTTTGTGGCAATAAAATCCTGTGAGATCGCTCTGCAAGGACCATGGTTACAGAAAAAAATAAAGGGACAGTTACTTAATGGGACTGTTATCTTCAGGCCTGTAATCTTCTCACACATGTTCATATTCTCCCAGATTAGGGAGATAAATAAATAAAGAGGAAAGCAAAATCTATGCAGGGGTGTTGTTGAGACTGTGGGTCAGTGATTGAGAGGGAAGGCATGCTTATATTCCTTTACAACCGAGAATTGTTTTTTGTACATTTTCCTGCCTAGGTAAATGATGGCCATGGTTACTCGGCAAAGTTTGTTCCGAGAGGAAGTATGCAGCTATGATCCCACAGGGTGGGAATCATGACCACTGAAGATTATAAAAGAGAAAGGGCACGAGGTCAGAGGCAGATGAGATACGGCGAGGAAGTGTTGTGATCTATCGTGTGGCTCTTGGCACATTGTGCATGGGACACTTCCTTTCAGGCCGGCCCGGAGGACAATGGGAGATTATTTGGTAGGACATCAACTGTATAAATAAACAAAATATAGCACAGAAGGGGAAAGTTTGGGTTTCCCTAACTGGCATTTGCAGCTGACTGATTTGTTCCCAGCTACAGTTCGAAACATGATTCCTACACTTTTGGATCATAGCTGGCTGGATAGGTCAGTGGTTTAGGTATCTGGCTGCAGAACCAGAGGTTGGGAGTTCAGTTGTGACCCCTGGGAGAGAAAAAAGCAAAGTATTCACCTAGCGCGTTGTTAGTCTGTGGAACTCCCTGCCACAGGATGTGGTGTTGGCATCTGGCCTGGATGCCTTCAAAAGGGGATTGGACAGATTCCTGGAGGAAAAGTCCATCATAAGTTACAAACCATGATGGAGATGTGTCATCTCCAGGCTTAAAACCGGGGTACTTCAAGGGCCAGATGCAGGGGAGTGGTATCAGGAGACAGATATCTAGTTTTGTGCGCTCTCAGACGCATCTGGTGGGGGCACTGTGAGATACAGGAAGCTGGACTAGACGAGCCTTTGGCCTGATCCAGCATGGCTCTTCTTATGTTCTTATATACTCCCCCATACCACTTCAAGTAGTCTTTGGGTGGTTTACAGTTTTTAATTACAGCATGCAGACTACACATTGCTGTCCCCGCCCCCCCCCAGCAAACTGGGTACTCATTTTACCAACCTCGGAAGGATGGAAGGCTGGGTCAACCATGAGCCTGCTATCTGGGATTGAACCCCCAGGTCGTGAGCACAGTTTTATCTGCAGTGCACGCATTTAACCACTGCGCCATGGGGCTCCTTAAAAGCCAGCCTGTGTGGTCTTTGGCAAGCTGCTGTTGTTTTGATTTACATACTGTACCACCTCATAGTGCTAAAGCCCTTTCTGGATGGTTTACAGTACCATAAAACTTTTGCTGTTTTTTTTTTTTTACCCAATAGATTTTGAGCTTGATTGAACCTGGAAAAAGAACCCTAGCCAAACTGATTTGGCTGGTTGTTTTATAAATTCCTGAGCACACAAACCATGGCCAAGATCAAGTCATTTTCCAGGCCAGTGGTTCATTTCCCCCTTGCCAAGAGGGTGGTTTTAAATTGTACGGATGATGTATTGATTCATTCCTTACATGTATAGCATACGTGCATGTTTCTATCAATTTCCCCCTCCTCCTAAGTCCCTAGGGAAGGTAGCCACGATGATTGCCATGAATCTGCCCTACCATTAAGTTTTTCCCCATGGCTGGTTCTGTATATCAATATACATTGGTAATCTGAGGTCTATGGCTTTACAGAGACAATTCATTGTGGATTAACTTCCGCATGCCATTTGTCTTGTTTACGGTTTTGATAACTCTACCTACTGTGGAGGCTGAGACCATGGAGGACAATGCATTAGTTCCAGAAACGCAGGCACCACTGATCAAACATTCCCAAATGAGAATCCCGTTCTACTATCTTGATGCATTAGTCAGGGCTTTTTAAAAAAGTATGAAATATCAAAGGAAAATAAATAGATTCCATGATATAGCTGGCAATAAAGTTTTCAGACTGGAATAAATGAATCAGTATTGTTCAAACCAATAAAAGCATTCCCACCAGTATATATACCATGCGACTGCGAATATAAATATATTGATACAACAGAGGTATGGAAGGAATCATTATAACTGGGATTCATTTCACGGGAGTGATTAGGATCCAGTATAACCCTATCTCTATTGTTGTGTTACCACATAAAGAAGGCAACTAGACTCCATATTTACTGGATTTTGGGAGAATGGGGGAATCCCGCCTGTTTTATCACATGTTTGGAGATTATTAGTATAGTAATTAAATGGCAAGGTATTTACTGAGGGGTTATACACATTGCTTTTTTGAACTACTGCTCCTGGTGGCCATGCTGACTGGGTTGTGCTCCTGGTATCCAAAAAAGAAGGAACTTTTCTGAATACAAACTTTTCTTTGTATCTATTTCATTTGAATCATGGTTACCATTTGCAGGAATTCAGAAAAAAGACAGGTGACTTAAAATCCATACAGGATGCCCTCGGTAAGGCGCCTCCAGATAAAATGGTATTGTTCTGTTTTGAGAAAAGAGACAAGAATCCCAGAGAATTTACTTGTAGAGCCAAAAACAGAGTGTTGTATTGAGACAGAGTGTGCTTCAAATTGCCATTGTGTTGTCCTTATTTCACGGTAATTTGTGCAGGCATGGATGAGAGGAAAGAATTTGGGAAGCTTCTTTATTTCAAGAATAATTCCATTGTGAAATCAGCTAGGCTAATTGACCAATAAAAATTCCACTGGGTGAGTGTAATCTTCAGGCTCCTTCTCTCCCTGGTTCAAATCAGAGGGGCCTCCATCCCACAACACAAACTGTAGCCACTAGCCAGCATACAGCTCCATGGGGAGACCTCACAGAGAAGAAGAGATATGGAAGCATCCAGCCAAAATTAAATTTACTTGTAAAGAATGCAACAGAATATTGCCACAGATACAGAGAGTCAAGGTCTTTGACAGAGTGACTCATAAGACATATGAGGCTGAGTCACTGTTTTGAACTTCATCATACATGCACACATTTGTTGTCATTTCTTTATAATGGAGGTTAATATTATGGAGCCCACATGCCATGAGTGGAATGGATAAAACTAGTTGTGGACAGAGACAGAGCCCAAAATTTGAGGTTCCTGTAATACTGCAGGATTATATCTCCCTCCTTCTGTGTCACAGCTTCTTCCCTCTCTTCTTCCATGGCCTTTCCTTCCTTCCTTCCTTCTTTCTTTCTTTCCTTCCTTCCTTCCTTCCTTCCTTCCTTCCTTCCCTTTGTCACTCCATTGTTGCAAAAATGCTGTTTGGTATCTTCTGGCAGGTCCAGTTTACTACATCATCTCCTTAGGTCACGTGAAACGTGAGATCAGACTAACAGTGGGACATTTGTAGAAATCAGGATGTTCTTGAGTTTGCAGTTCTTATATCTCATTATTAGTGGCACTTGCTTAGGCTGATGGGAACTACAGTCTGTGAACATCTGGAGGGTAATAAGTTACCTACTGCTGGTGAAGACCTGGCTCCATACTGCCATTTTGTGTCAGCATGGGTTGCTCTCCAAATGGCTTCATTCAAACAAAGCATTATTCATATAGCAACATGCCTCCTTGGGGCCCTCCACAAAGGAAATTACTTCTAGCTACTTCTGAGACTTCATCCTATTTTCAAAAATTACCTGGAATCCTTCTTAGACCTCCTAACTGCCTGTGGTTTAGTTGAGAAACTTCTAAGAATGGCTAACTTTCTGAAATGTAACCCGAGAGCTATTTTACCTTTTTTTAACATTGAAAATTGAACATAATTACACCATGTGATGGATTTTGATGCTGTAACCGAGTACTAAGTAAATCTGGAATGGCCAAATAATGGCATGGAGGACAATAGAGTAGTGGGCCTGTAGAATTGGCTCGCTGACATGTTTGACACATTCTGATTCCCTTTGCTTGACACTCTAATTTGGTGTGCAGTGCTCCCTTTTTCTTTGTACATAACTACCAATGGATTTAAGAGATCCTCCCAGTAAGTCTGGAAAGAGGCTGGTTAGAATGTTTTTGTTCATTGACTGCACTCCTGTAATGCTGCTTTACTAAGGTACACAAAGGTGTTATAATGTTTTTTCCTAATTTTAACCTGAAATCCGAATGACTCCAGAGAAAGGGGGAAAAGTAAGAGAAAGAGAAAGTGAACACGGCGAAATAGCAACGTTCCCATAATATTACTCACAGAGAAGTGAAATGTTAGAACTCTGAGTTGGACTATGGCTATCCACACTGTTGTGGACATCCTAGGAGTTGTAGGTCAGAAAAGGAACTTTCTGTCTTCCTTTACTAGAAGCACTGACAAAGTTCTTTCAGCTGGAAAAGAACTCCCAATGGTGATCAACAAAGCCTGACTTAAATCAGAGGTGAACTGTGATCCAAACTAGGCATGGGCCATTCATTTCGGAATGGGTCCAGTTCCAGAACAAAGCACAGCAGCACAGGCGCCATTCAAGTATGGACCCAATGGAAGACTTCAAATCTGGCCAAGGATCAGCGTAGTTATTGATGAGAGCCATAAATAGAAAGATGGGGATCAGATGACAGACACGCTATAGCAATGATATGTAGAACTATTATAGTCCGCAATGATTGTAGATCTTCACAGCATTTAAATATTGCCAGCGTGGTTATTTGTAATTGATCCTATTTTTAAATTGCTGTATGTATGCTATTTGTTTGATATTGTGAACTGTGTTGGGCATAGGCCTGTGGCACAGCAACATACAAATAATTGGGGTAGAGGTGATGATGATGCTGGTGGCCATCTCTGGAAAATATTTCCCCTTTCCCCAAAATGGTCCAGTTAACTTTGTCTCAATAAAAAGAAGAGCCTGTTTGTGGGGAGGGCGTAGTGCAGCAGCTGTGTGTTCAAATCAACTTCACCCAAGAAGAGCCATGCTTTGTAAGAACTGGGTTATCTGAGCGTGTCACAACCTTAAGTCCCCAGATGCTCTTATAACAACCTGAAATCCTGGCAAGCACAGCTAGTGGCAAGGGCTTCTGGGAGTTTTAGTCCAAGAACATCTGGGGACCCAAGGTTGGGAAGCACTGGACTATCTGTTCCAACATTCTGTTGGGCCATCAAGTTGCCTTTGGGAATCCCAACAAGCAGCACACGCAAGCATCTGCATCCTCCGCTTTATGTTTCACGACAACACTCGAGAGCCCGGCACTCACTCCCTTAAATCCGCATCAGGGATTTTCACCCTCCGAGAGCAGGTACATGAAAAGTGCGCTGGGATGCGCTTAGGTGGGTGTGGTCGCACTTAATTTTCTGCAAACTCCGGAGCTGGTGGGGAAACAATTTTAAGCTCCGGAGCTGGCAGCCATTTGCGGCGGAGTTTAGGGGTCGTGTACAAAGGCTCATAGAGAGGCAAATTGCCTCCAATGCTGGAGGTGACGTAGCCATTTTATGGCCCTAATCTGCGCCACCCTTAGTAAGTAGTACCACTCTTTATTTCAAACTCCAGGCTGATTTTGTAGGGCCCTTATCATTGTGTAGCTCAACAAATGATAATTGTGTGCCATCAAGTCAATTTTGTCTTATGTTGACACTTTCTAGGGTTTTCTAGATAGAGAATAGACACATTTTGCCATTTCCTTCTTGACTGTGCCCTAGGACAATCTAGCTTGCCACAGAGAGGCTGGATCTTCTCACAGGAGACTCAGTGGAGAATCAACCTGCTAACCTCAAGATCTGCAGCCAAACAGCTCAGTGTAGGAAAAAAGGCACTCAAAGGCAAGTCTGGTATTTTCTTTGGATTGTAACTTAAAAGAACGACCAGGATCAGTTCTAATCTGGTTGCTTCATGGAGGCCTTGTGAAGAATATAGGCTGCTGATCTTTGTTTCTTGATGCTTTCCTGTAACTTTAGAAACAGAACATGTGCTGTCCAGACTCCAGTGGTCTCTCATCCTCCCCCCATGCCATGCAGTCAAATCCAGCAGTTCGGTCTCTGTTCTCTATGCCTCTTCCAGATGTGCAGCTAAGTGTAAAATAGCAGAATCCCAATTATGCTGATCTTTTCACATTTACCAGTCATTCGTTTTCTTCTTTATGTGTAGTCTGAAAACATGTCTCAAGCAAGTGCAATAAAAACCCCAGCCACAGACACATTATTGGGTTTATTCTGCCATTCCATTTGAATTATTCTGAGTTTCCATTGTGCCCTTCTGCTTACTAGCTGAAGGATGAAAGAAATACACAGCATGCAGCATGGAAATTGCATCCATTTAAATTTGTAGGATGGTTTATGGACTTAAAACTGTTTTTAAATTATAAATATGATTATATTAAGCCATATTTACTGGATCCAGGACAGATTCCTGCAACTCCCCACTTATCATTTCCTTCAGGATGATGGGAAATTTATTGGCATGCACTTTCTGAATACAGCCCATTATCCAGCTACAAATCTACTTACTGAGAACATCTAGCCCAGTTTTATTACTTTGTCCACAAGAATAAAGAAGACATGGGGAACTCTGCTGAAGGCTTTGTGGAAATCAAGATACAGTACATCAGCAGCATTCCCTTGATCTGCTAGGCTAGTAAATCTATCAGAGTTATACCCTGGCTTTCTTCCAATGAATCTGGTTTTGTCTCTACATCATTTTTCTTTCACAGCAACTCTAGGAGAGTTGAGTGGAGAGAGAACAATATTTCTTTTTTTTTAAAAAAAGTTAAGTGTTGCCCCTAATTTTATTTGGTAAACAGTTGCTTTGAGACCTATTAGTGGAAAAGCAGGATACTAATAAATTGATAAAGCTGAAGAGGATAAAATGAGTGTTATCATTACAACATTATCAGCATAATTCAAACATACCAAACAGAATAAATCAATATTTTTTTTAAAAAATTGATTCATATTATGTACCAGATACAAGTTTTAACCTAAAATCTATGTTGTTGTTGTTACTTAGTAGTTTGTCAGGATCACGTATGCCAAGCATAATGTCAACATTTAAAAGGGTTGCTAATTGGATATACCAGTAATGAGACACCTAGCATTGTATTGCTTTTGGCCATCTGGAAGATGGGTCCCAGCAGGTACATGTAGGTACTAGAGATGGGCACGACTTGAAAAAAATTTTTTTCGAGTTGTCGTTAGTCGGGCCGGTCCCGTTTCGGGTCGTTTCCGGTTTTCGCGAAAATTCGCAAAAATTAGTCGGTTCGTTTTTTTCATTTTTTCGTTGTTGTTAGTACTGGTTTTTTTGGGGGGGGGAGCGGGCGCCTGGAGGCACCTCTGTGGGGTGGGTGCCTCCTCTGGCCCGCTATAAAGGGAAAGTGGGCTCCTGGAGGCACCCGTGGGTGCCTCCTATCCTCACCCACTAGGAAGGGGAAGCAGGCTCCAAGAGACCCCTCTACATGGGGGTCTCCCTTCCTCACCTGCTGCTGCTGCAAAATGCTATGCAATAGCCATATGGATATTGCATAACATAATGTGCAGACAGTGAGACCAGTGTGAGAGTGATAGAATCATGCCTTCCCTGCACAAGGCTCTCGCACCACCATGTCTCACACAGAAGGGAAGTGTACTTGCTGCATGTAGTGCAATGCAAGCAAGTAGATCTGGCTTTAAGGTGGCTTAGTGCAAGGGCTAGGGTTAGGCTAGTGACGGGTAAGGTTACGGTGGGCTAGTGGGTTGCACCTCTGGGTGCCTCTCTGACCCACTAAGAAGACAGTCTGTGACGTATGGGTACGGAGTCAAGGGTTAGGGTTAGGGCTAGGGCAGGTTTTAGGGGGCTTCTAGGCACATCCCAGAAGTCTCCATGGCCAAGTGGCCATGCGACTGGTGGGATGGCTCCAAAAATTTGCATGGTCGTCCACTCCCACATGGCTGGCCACTCGGCCAGCCCATCCAATGCGCAGGTGTAAAAAAAATAAAATAAAATAAAATCAATGGAGGACAGAGGAGGAGAGGAGAGACATTTTGTTGCAAGAAAAAACCCACTGCTACTGTGAAAAATCTGGCAGTTTATAAATTTTCGCGTGTTTCTGTTGTGCTTGTGTGTTTTTGGACCACGATTTCAGAAACAATATTGCGTTCGCCGCCCCATTTTGGATCCCCCGCCCGCACCGCATGGCATGGCGAAATGGCGACTCGCGAGTCCAGCTGCCCAGGACGGGGGGAGGCGGGAACCCCCCTCCAGAGACCACCCCTCCGGTAGGTGCCCTGCGCCCTTAGTCAAGCAGGCATTTTTCCGCCTGCTTTTTTGGCCCGGGAATGGGTGGGGGGAGAGTTTAAAAGTTTTTTCCTGTGCCGTCCGTGCCGCTTGCTTGCGCTTTAATTGCGGCGGCCGGCGGCCGGCGAGACTGGGCTTTTTGCTGGCTGCGAGCCTGCGGCGAGTCCCACAGAGCAGCCCACTAGGACGGGGGATGGGGGGAGGCCGGGGACCTCCAGAAACAACCCCTCTGGTAGGTGCCCTGCGCCCTTAGTCAAGCAGGCATTTTTCCGCCTGCTTTTTTGGCCCGGGAATGGGTGGGGGGAGAGTTTAAAAGTTTTTTCCTGTGCCGTCCGTGCCGCTTGCTTGCGCTTTAATTGCGGCGGCCGGCGGCCGGCGAGACTGGCCTTTTTGCTGGCTGCGAGCCTGCGGCGAGTCCCACAGAGCAGCCCACTAGGACGGGGGATGGGGGGAGGCCGGGGACCTCCAGAAACAACCCCTCTGGTAGGTGCCCTGAGGCACGGCAGGCATTTTTCCGCCTGCTTTTTGGCCGGGAACCGGTTTTTTTAACTTTTAAAAACTTTTTTTCTGTGCCGCGTGGCATCGCGCGATCGCGCGATGCAAGGAACGAGCACGACAAATCAGACCAAAATTGTTCGTTCATCGGTTCGAGCTCGAAGTCTGGGGGAGTAATTCCCGTTACCGTTTCCGTAGAGTAACGGAACTGAGTAACGGAAACGGAAACGGGAATACCGCTAAGTCGTGCCCATCTCTAGTAGGTACATGTAAAGAGAGTGGGTGGAGGAACAAGCAGGAAGAATATGAATGTCCAGGATCAGTTCTAATCTGGTTGCTTCATGGAGGCCTTGTGAAGAATCTAGTTCTGCATCTGTATTTATAAAGGAGCATATGCAATTCTACGCCACACTTCCAGTACAAAGGGAGGGTGAACCAGTACTGACATCCACCATGGGTAATTATTGCCATGTGCTGCCAAATCACTTCCAATGTGTGGTCACCCTAGGGCTTAGTGATCTCCAAAAGGCTCTGGCATAATCAGTCCTGCTCAACTTTGGAAAACTTAAAACTGTGGCTTCATTTATTGAGCCAGTCTATCCCCACATTTGGTTTCCTTCTTTGCCTGCTGCCTTCAATTTTCCCCAGCATTAGTGCCCATTTTAACAAGGCTTGTCTTCTTACAATGCGCCCACAGTATGATGGACTTAGTTGACAGCTGAGCAGCTGTGGAAATGAAAATCCCACAGACATTCTGAGAAACATGGAATTTTCCACAGTGTTTCTCACACAACATCACTGTAAGGCATTATGGGAATATCAAAACATGCGAAGCGCACAATGGGGCAAAGCCTACAACCAGACGGAGTGTAACGGGGCACAATTAATTAAGGGCCCAGCCTTAATAGCCTCTCAGAAATGGGATGCTTAAAGTTAACAGAGGGCAGGATTGCCTCATTACGAAACCTCCAACTGGGCACAAATGTTATTACATTTCCATATCTTCTTGGATGTTAAGGGCTTTCAATGATAAAAATGGTGGATCTAAATATTTAGGGACCTGTAAATGCACACATATGTTATGGACTGCAGAGGTTGGTACATCAAGCAAGCTTACCATCACCACACAGAAGGAGGAAAATATAATTTTGCAAAGATAAATCAAAGCCAATCTTTTAATTGGCATTTGTCCCTGCAGAGTTTTCTTTGTTAAACATTTCAGTACCACCAGATTGCTGTTATTTGCTCAGTTTATATTCCAGCATGATCTCACTGAAATGTAGAAGCATTACTACCAACACGTGGTCTACCATCTCTCTCTGTATTTACATTTTAGGTAGTAATAATTTGTTGGTATGCACTGCTAGCTTTGGAAACATGACACCAATCCAGTTTAGGACTCTATGCTCCGATCTTTTATTCAACATGGGATATATTAACGTCATCTTCAAAGACTTCTAATCAGTAGGAAGCTGGGATCACAGTTGTGAGTAGGGAGATTATTTTTTAAGATTAGGAATATCTCCCAGTTATGATCACCTTTAAACTTTCTTCCCTTTTGCTCCTAGCCAGCTGTAAATGTAATGTTTATCAAGATATGACTCTTCCAACACCTGCTTTGGTATTAGAAACTATGAGTTACAACTGTGTTAGTCTTCTTTACAGCAGACTCATTGATATGTATGGAGCCCTGAAGACTACTGACTTCAGTCCTGTGAGTTTCTATGAGTTTACATTAGATCAGGCTTAACACTAGATTTAATCCAATGGCCAGGATCCCAGTTAAGCGTAGATTCATCAAATCAATTGCTAAATGGTAAGTGATATATATATAAATCACATTGAGTCAATGGGTGTACTCTTATTGAAACTAGCAATAGGAATATGCCCAACGACCCTGACCTAAGTCCTCATAACAGTCATCTGGATGCAGGTGTTGAGGATCAGTTGTATAGGTAGCAGTCTATGAGTGTTGAAGGTTAGAGCTGAGGGATAAAGCTAGTAGTTCAAAAGCACAGATCTGTCAAATAATGTAGGAGCACAGGAAGCCGAGAATTGCTTTGTTGGAATAAGAAGTCTTTTTATACTCCCCCCTGTCGAGGAGAATCCAACAGCTAACTGCGTTGGCAATCACTATATTCTCCAGCAGCCCTCCCCTTAGGTAGGTCTTGGTCACATAGCACCTTCCACTGGGAGAAAGTTAGGAGTATGGAGATTACACTTTATTTTTCTTGCTTTTCTCATTGCTTAGTCTTTACCAGACGAGTGGCAAATAGAGATGAGCATGATATGAATGTTTAATTCATTTTGTTATTTGTTATTTGTTTCATTACAGAATGGAACAAATAACGAACAGACCTATCAAAGAAAAACTAAACTAAACAAAATGGAAATTTTCATTTCGTTCACTTTGCTTTTCATTTTCCCATAGGAATGCATTGAAGCACAACATGGGGGAAGCTGCAGGCTCCCCCCCCGCCAAACCCACCGCCAATCAGCTGGATCGTGGGGCTTCGGTGGAAAAAAAGTTTTAAAAGTTTGCCCTTTGCCCCACCCCATTGGGCACAATCGGGGGGGATAAATAAATAAATAAATAAATAAATAAATAAATAAATAAAATGTGCCAACCCAGCCTGCGGGCCAGCTGGTCGGCGTGAGAAAATAAATAAATATTTTTTGTTTAAAACAATGCACCAACCTGCCCCCCAGGCTGGTTGGTGCGATAAGGGGGATTTTTTAAAAAAAAAATTAAAAAACATGCCAACCTGGCCCGCTGGCCAGCGGGTCAATGCGATAAGTGGAAAAAACGCACCAACCTGGCCCATGGGCCAGCTGGTCAGCACAATAAGTGAAAAAAATAATAAAAAAATAAATAAAAATCTGCACCGACCCAGCCCCTGGACCAGTTGGTCAGTGCAAGTTTAAAAAATGAAAACATGAAAAATGAAACAAAAAAATGAAATGAATATTTTTTAAAAAATTGTTTTGTTTTAAACTACCCCAAAATAAAGTAAAAAAAAACCCAAAACACCATCTTGGCATTTCGTGCCAACTCTAGTGGCAAATAGAGAGCAACAACTTGTCCTGCATCAAATAATCCATCCTGGGCCTACTTTTCTTTTGGCTTTCAAGTTCCTAAGTAAATTTACCAGGTGCGATCTGAATGTCATCCTTTTGCAGGGCTGGTCCAGGATATTTTGTTTCCTGGGGAGACTGCTGAAATGAAGCCTTTTATACATTCTGTTCCTCACGCAAAACCGGATTTAACAGAGTGTTTCCCAGATCTTTTTCAGATACTGCGGAAGAGACAGCTGAGGTTGACAAACTAGATTGGGGATACAGAGTGCATACAGGGCTCCTACATTTTTGTCTTTCACCACACCACTGTTGCCCCTGCATCAAGCCAAGCAGTATCTCTGTGCTAGTCTTTGCATATTATAGTATTTTCCCCTGCACAATACTATATTTTTGTTTACAATGGTTAGACTAAAAATTGAGGATTGTCTTATAACTCAGAAGTAAGCTGAGGAGAGACCTGCACGGTTGCGAAATGAATTTTGGGTTGGAAAGGTAGGGATCATCTTATACCTGGGGGTGTCTAATAGACAGAAAAATATGGGTAGTTACATTATTGAATGCCTTCCCTTTACTCAACTCCCCCAATTAAAAAAATATCAAAACCAGTAAAAGGAAAACTGGTTAAAAACAATTTAATGAAAATGCTGCACATTTTCTCTTGTTAGAAAAATCTGTGGTTTCAGCCATAGGTCCCAAAGAGATGAAGAACATCCAGTCATTTCAAATTATTTTAATAGAAGTTTATGCCAAACTGGAATTTCCTCAGCTTCTGACCATGCATGTTACAGAGCTGAAGCCACTGAGTGATCAATTCAGCACAGCACCATTTCCGATTCCATAGAAACAGTTCTTGGGAGGGAAAGCTTCCTGGTTATTTTCTTTTTAAAGTAACACTGCTCATTTTAAAACACTATCTTCCATTTTTGACTCTCTGGAGTCAGTTACCGTGGGGACAGCAGTGGCAAATTGTCTGCCACACAGGGCCGTCATTTTTTGAACTGAGGAAACGCTGACAAAAATGCACTTGTAGCCTGTTCATCTTGAAGGGAGCCTAAGTTGGAAACATTACGTTCAGTTCAGCATTTTTCTGGATGTAAAATTCATGGGAAACAATGAAAACTGAATCAGAAACCAGTGGAAACCAAGAACAGGAAAAAGAAATAAATCTCACACAGCACATTTATAGTGGGAAAATGACATTCAAAGGAATCCTGTTTATTTGTTTGCAGTAAAAATTAGAAGCCTTTATTTCTTAAAAAAATTAGAATGTCTATAAAATTATTTAAAGCAGTCAAAATAGAGGGAAGAGATGGTACAAGCAACTGGTTTTCATGCCCCCCCCCTTTTTTAGAGAATTCCAGTTAAGGGAATTCCATTTGGAAGGCAGCTTCATTCTCTTTGCAAATGGACCTGTTTTTCTTTGCCAAAATATATTGCAGGTCTCAGAAATAAATGCATGCTAATATTTTTCCGTGTACAAAACTATATTTTTGTCTAAAATAGTTAGACTAAAAATTGAGGACTGTCTTATTGTGCTAGGATGTGTGGGATGGGCATTTTCATAAGGGGAATACATGTCCAATAAACTTCTCTTCCATCTGTTTTGAGGCCCCTCCTGATTGTGTGTGTGTGTGTGTGTGTGTGTGTGTGTGTGTGTGTGTGTGTGTGTGAGAGAGAGAGAGAGAGAGAGAGAGAGAGAGAGAAATATATAAAACTCTGAGAGTCTTAGCATTTCTAGAAGATGCTGTATACAGAACCAATTGACGAATCAGAAACCAGTCTGAATGTGGATGCAGTGGCCCTAGCCCTTGGCATGGCTGTCCTGCATAGGTGGCTAAAAAAGTTCATAAGCAGCAGTGGTTCTTGGATCACGATTGGTTATTGGCTTAAATAGTTGTCTAATATTAAGGATCTAATGAATGTACAGAAATCCAGATTTGCATGGAGATAACGGTATCCTAACATATCAAGACACCCTGTTGACTGCTGTGAGATCGATCTTTCATTTTTGCATAAGAGTGAAAAGACCTGCACTTTTTTGTTGTTAGCAGAAATGTTACCAAAAAAAGCTGTAGCTTGCACAAAAGCTTTGTACTTGGCAAGAAACCTGGAAACTGGCAAACAATATAATCATTTTACACAAAAATAATATGTCCCCAATTTTTTTGAAAAAAAAAATCAAAGTGCAATGACTGTGAAAAAATATTTGTAAGCCTGCCTAGTGGAAAGGAAATTATGAATAATAATAATAATAATAATAATAATAATAATAATAATAATAATAATAATAATAATAATAATAATAATAATAATAATAATAGTTGACAAAGTCACCATCAGTAAGCGGCAGAAAGCCGCCTTACTAGGATCTGCTCGCATAATTCGCTGATACATCACATAATCCTAAACGCTTGGGAAAAGCGTTCGACTAGTGATTGGTAAATTAATACAGAATCCAGTGTAGTTAGCTGTGTGGTGGTGGTGGTGGTTATGATGATGATGATGATAATAATAATAATAATAATAATAATAATAATAATAATAATAATAATAATAATAATAATAATAATAATAATAGGACTATCAAAAACACTGAGCTATCTAGCAATTCTCATTCAGAGGTGAATAAACAAAGATCTACATTTTTTGCAAGGAATTTGCCTAATATAATGCCCTTTAAAACATACTGTTCACAAACCTATGCATTTATGGGCACTTTCTCATAATATATAACCTTCTGCAAGACTTTTGTAATTGGAGGGCACAACTACAACTAAGTAAGCATCAGTCTTTAAGAGATAACAGTGTTCAACAGATGCAACAGTGCTGGCTCGAAAGTGCAGAATTAGGTGCATTTGCTTTAAAATGGAAGTCAACATTTCAGTACTGCCCCTAATACAAACAGAGATGCGTTGGTACAACAGCGTTTTCATATTCAGTTGTGGTTCAGGGCTAAATTCGTGTATGACTGGTCTTTGTGATGCCTTTTGGAGATACTCCTGCTCCCTCCTTGTTTCTCACAATAACACTGCAGTGAGTGAATCCTTTGGCAGTCATGCTGACTTAGAATAGGAAAGCAAATATACAACTGGATAGGAGATGATGTCAGCATCCCAGCTTGCCCAGGATACAGCAAATAATATGTGCTTGGAAGCCGGAGGGAGACTGGCTTTGAACCCAAGAGAGCCAGCTGTGCCTCATGTGCTGTTCCAATTTCTGGGTCAGGACTGGAAAAAGAAAAGATCCTTTGGAACCTCAAACAGTGCAGCTGTCAGAGAAAGGTCCAGGCTTCCTGCAAGAGTTCTAAAGCTACATCTTTTGGGGCTCAGCAGAGACTGGTGGTAAAAGCAGAAAACAGCAGTTGAAGAAAGCTTAAAAACAACATTCTTCCCCTTCATTCTCCCTTCCTCCAAATCCCCTTCCAGTTCTGTCTCATGTTTAACTAGGTGGCAGTGGAGCTTGAACTCTGCAACCGAATATGTGCCTAATGTAATATTTGTTGGGTTCTTGCACACAGAGTTCATAGCCAGGATGAACGTCATAGGCGGGGTGTATGTGTGTGTCTTCAAGTTATGTATGTTCCACAGAAAGAGGTCTTTCATGGATAAACACTGTACTTTTCAGAAATAAATAGCTAGAGTGAACCATTAAGCTTTGTAACTCATGACGGATCTAGCACATAACTATTTGGTAGTGGCTCTTATTTTGTTTAATTTTTTAATTTTTAATTTTTAATTGTTACCTTTGTTTCATTGAGTTCAAAGTGACACACGAGATCCCCCCACCCTTACTTTCCCTCACAACAATAACTTCTATGTGAGGTTGGTTTGACTGAGATGGAGGAACAAAAAGCCCAATGTTTAACCAACATCCTTGGTGGCTTAGGCTGGACGTAATCGCAGAACCCTTGGGATTCCTCAAATTCAGGAAGTGGAAAATGTCGGACAGTCTAAGGGCCTTTTTTTGGCCCTTTTCTAGACCTGGATAGGTCATACCTGGAACTGAATTTCTTTTTTCAGAAAAATGGCAGATAGCATGCCCAGAAAAAGAGTAGGTGGGTGTTAGGCCTTGAAAAAGATAAAGCCCCCTCCCACGTACATGTGTGCTACTCATGTCCAAAATCTAGGGGCGGTGCTCATCTCTGTATTCAAGTCAAAGAGCCAGTGTTGTGCAAGTCCATGGCCACGTGGCCGGCATGGCTGCAAGAAAACACTGTTTTACCTTCCCTCTTTTTACGGTGGTACCTATTTATCTACTTGCATTTGCATGCTTTCAAACTGCTAGGTTGACAGGAGCTCGGCTTTTTCCGGAGTTTTGTTGATTGTTGGGATGCCGATAAAACCATGTGTATCTACCTCTATTTCTAATTTCCTTATAGAGCAGTCTATAGGCTAGAATTCAGTGGTTCTCATCCTGTGGGTCCCCAGATATTTCTGGACTGAATCTCCCGGACGTCTTCATCACTAGCTGACCAGGATTTCTGGGATTTGCAGTCCAGGAACTTGCAGGGACCCACAGGTTGAGAACCACTGGGCTAGATGGAGCAGTATATAAGTCCAATAAATAAAAAGTAAAATAAAATGGGGCCAAGCATGGCCTCCTGTGGGAGGGAATTCCAAAGTCTGGGAGCTACAACGGAGAAGGGCCTATTCCCCTATCCCCACCAAATGCACCTGTGAAGGTGGTGGGACAAAAAGAAAGGCCTGTTATGATGATCTTAACACCTGGGCCGGAATCTTGAAACTGTAGTCCAAAAATGAACATTCCCAAGATCTGGCCAGGAACCATGTCCATGAATCATCAAAGCCATTAAGCACAACCCCATATCAACGCACAAAATCCACAGCTAAGTGACAAGTGTACCAGAATGTGGAGTCCACCCCAAACAGCTTGTATAACATAAAATTTGTACAACATAAAAAATTTCGGAGATAGGGGAAATTTGCTTAACATAATCGCTAGAGATGGGCACGACTTAGCGGTATTCCCGTTTCCATTTCCTTTACTCGGTTCCATTACTCTACGGAAACGGTAACGGGAATTACTCCCCCAGACTTCGAGCTCGAACCGATGAATGAACAATTTTGGCCTGATTTGTCGTGCTCGTTCCTTGCATCGCGCGATCGCGCGATGCCACGCGGCACAGAAAAAAAGTTTTTAAAAGTTAAAAAAACCCGGTTCCCGGCCAAAAAGCAGGCGGAAAAATGCCTGCCGTGCCTCAGGGCACCTACCAGAGGGGTTGTTTCTGGAGGTCCCCGGCCTCCCTCCCCATCCCCCGTCCTGGGCTGCTCTGGAGGGACTCGCCGCAGGCTTGCAGCCAGCAAAAAGCCCAGTCTCGCCGCCGGCCGCCGCAATTAAAGCGCAAGCAAGCGGCGCGGATGGCACAGGAAAAAACTTTTAAACTCTCCCCCCACCCATTCCCGGGCCAAAAAAGCAGGCGGAAAAATGCCTGCTTGACTAAGGGCGCAGGGCACCTACCGGAGGGGTGGTTTCTGGAGGGGGGTCCCGCCTCCCCCCCGTCCTGGGCAGCCGGACTCGCCATGCCATGCGGTGCGGGCGGGGGATCCAAAATGGGGCGGCGAACGCAATATTGTTTTTAAAATCGTGGTCCAAAAACACACAAGCACAACAAAAACATGCGAAAATTTATAAACTGCCAGATTTTTCACAGTAGCAGTGGGTTTTTTCTTGCAACAAAATGTCTCTCCTCTCCTCCTCTGTCCTCCATTGATTTTATTTTATTTTATTTTATTTACACCTGTGCAATGATGGGCTGGCCGAGTGGCCAGCCATGTAGGAGTGGACGACCATGCAAATTTTTGGAGCCATCCCACCAATCGCATGGCCACTTGGCCATGGAGACTTCTGGGATGTGCCAAAAAGCCCCCTAAAACCTGCCCTAGCCCCCTAACCCTAACCCTAATCCTTGACTCCTTACCCATACGTCACAGACTGTCTTCTTAGTGGGTCAGAGAGGCACCCAGAGGTGCAACCCACTAGCCCACCGTAACCTTACCCGTCACTAGCCTAACCCTAGCCCTTGCACTAACCCACCTTAACCCTAAGCCAGATCTACTTGCATTGCACTACACGCAAGTACGATTCCCTTCTTTGTGAGACATGGCGGTGCGAGAGCCTTAGGCATCACTTAACCCTATGGCTCTGGGTTCACTCACTGGTCTCACTGTCTGCAACTGGTATGCATATCTATATGGCTATGCATGGCATTTTGCAGCAGGCGGCAGCAGGTGAGGAGGGGAGACCCCCATGTTGAGGGGTCTCTTGGAGCCTGCTTCCCCTTCCTAGTGGGTGAGGATAGGAGGCACCCACGGGTGCCTCCAGGAGCCCGCTTTCCCTTTATAGCGGGCCAGAGGAGGCACCCACATCACAGAGGTGCCTCCAGGAGCCCGCTACCCCCCCAAAACCAGTACTAACGAAAACGAAAAAATGAAAAAATGAACCGACTAATTTTTGCGAATTTTCACGAAAAACGGAAACGACCCGAAACGGAACCGGCCCGACTAATGACAACTCGAAAATTTTTTTTTTCAAGTCGTGCCCATCTCTAATAATCGCCTATGGGGAAAATCCATACAACATAAAAATTGGATTACTCCATTTTCAATCCATTCCTATGGGAATTTGTAGAAAGGAAAATTTGCTTAACATAATTTCATTTGGAACGAATTAATTCCTTTATACAAGGTACCGCTGTACAGGAAACAAGAGTTTAGTTAACATTAAGTCATCGAACGTACTGATGGTAAGAGCTGCTTGAAAATGGAGTGGACTGCCTAGAAAAATCAGGAGTCAGACTCGCTTTCACTGGAGATGTTTAAGCAGAGGTAGAATGTCTATCTGTCAGGGATGCATTAGCTATGGATTGCTTCCTTTGGCAAGGGGTTGATGATGACCCTAGGGGGTCCTTTCCAACTCTATCATTCTTTAGAGCAGGTGCCTATTATATGGTGCCAGCCACATGCCATATGGCAAGTGAGACTGAGAGACACATGCCCATTTATTGGCCTGGCAAGGCCTAATTGCCATTTGACTTCTTGTAGGACTCTTTCCATCTGTAGTTATTCAATGTGGCTGCTGGAGAGTGAGCAAGTGGACACTATGTACCAACCCTAGGTTCAGCTGCTGCACAGACTTTGCCTGCTTCCCATCTCATACAGCAGCTATGGTGCCTGAATTGACTTTGCTCCCTCCCCCCCCCCCCATTGCTTCCCCCCCTCCCTTGGCTTATGGCTATGTAAAATGGGAAGCCACCCATTTAAAGCCTGAACCACCTTCAATTCATACAAGGTAAACTATCTGCATAAGCAAGGAAGACACTGGCTGGCACCTTCTTAGGGGCAAATTGGGCTGCCCCACCTTCGCTAAGGGCGCACTGTCACTTCTGATATTTAGTGGCTGCTGTCAATATTCTGAGCCTTGACAACGGCTAGGAGAGCACAGCAACTTGGTCCATTAGTGCTCAGATGTGTATCCATTCTGCCTAGTCGCTCCCATAATGCAATAAGACAATTCCATGTTTTCTAACCAATGCATTGGATCAAGGCATTAGAAGCAAAGTTATTTTGGTCTGTAACTATTAATGGTCTTGAGGATAATTTGTATTTGCAGCTGAACCCATTTGCTCTTTTTGCTCACTTGTTATGGTAGAGTTGTCATGACTGCTGCACACCTCGTTTCTATGACATCTCTAGCCTTAAAAACCTTTCAACAAACCACACAGTATTAGAGAATGACTGTTTAGTCAACTGGTGGCTGGAAGAGGTTGTCTGGAGATCCACTTATCACTCGTAGAGAGGTGGGAGAAATGAGTCATACAAACGGTACCCTTTGTATATCTGGTGGCTGCAAAGCTATAGGTATGAACTCAGTTGAGTTGTGGCATGGTATCATCCTCTGATAGCTGCTTGTACACAGTGGGAAATATGGTTGATAAGCTTGACTGCACAGCTTGTTCTTTTCTCACTTGAGTTTGTACCGTGGCATGTTTAAAGCATAATAGATAATTAACACTCTCCATTGTTCCACTTCCAGAGTGGACTCTATTATAGTGGACTCTAGAACTCAAAGCCAGTGTCTTGCAAAAAAAAAAAAAAAAAGTGACACAAGGCCTAGGCTCCTGTGATGCTGATTTTGTACAGAGAAGCAGTATGCTCTTTAACAGGAAACAACTGTCTGTTTATGCTAACATGCCTTGCCTTAGTCAGTATTTCAGCTGGGAGACTGCATGTCTGATTTCGCAGGCACGTAATGCGGAAATATTTGCATATCCGGTGGGATAAAATTATAAGAGGAAGAAACGTGTGTTCAGACTCACAAACAGGAATTGATGTGATGTGGCCTTTTACTGTTATTTAAGGCTCGGTCCCACACCCCTTTAAAAGCAGTTTAAATTACCAGATAAACTGTGTCTAAAAATGCCGTTCCCATGGCCACCGGGCTTTTTGAAAAAAAAGAAAAAAGAAAACTCGGTAATGATCCCTTAAGCAAGGCTTCTGTGACTCACCCAGGAGGTAGGGAATTTTTTGCCTTGCTTTGAAAATCCAGCTTTTAAGGAGGCAGACACTGTGGGACCACGCAGATGATCCAGGTTTCTTTTTCTTTCTTTTTTCATAGCACTGACCGGCTGTTCCTGGGGCCGATCGGCTATGTTTTTTTAAATTTCCCTGCACATTGGAGCAACAAGAAGTTCAATCGGGTGCTCTAAGCATTAATTTCCCCCAGCCAAGTGGTCCGTTTTTTCAAATGCTAGCGCCACCTGCTGGCCAAGGGGGCTGAACTGCACTTTAAAATAAAAAAACCAGCTTTGCTTGTGGGAACTCCTGTCCCACTTATTCAATCACCTGATGGGACAAAGAGGAAAAGCTGGACCTTCAGAAGGTCAGGCTCAAAACCCAGGTGAGATAGCAGCCTTAGGTTAATCCTTACAGTTTTATCCTCACCCTCACAGGGTATTTTCCCCTTTGATTATATTGTAGGGTAGCAGGCTCAAGGTTGACTCAGCCTTCCATCCTCCCAAGGTTGTTAAATGAGTACCCAGCTTGCTGTGGGGGGGGGGCAATGGGTAACCTGCATACTTGAAGTGGTATGGGGCGGTATGTAAGCAGAACACTTTGCTTTTTGTTTTCTGACTCCTTAGATAATTCCAATATCTTCACTAAACAGAACCGGACAACCAGTAGGTATCACTTTCATGTCGTAGTATCATAATTAGAGGTAGGCATAAAACAGAAAACCGATGGTTCGGTTTGTTCTGTTTCGGGCTCACCCTCAGTTCAGTTCAGTTCGGTTCAAACAAATTTCTAAAACAAAAAATTCATACGAACCGAACCGAGCCAAACTGGTTCAGCTCACCTGGATGATGGTGGTGGCAGAGATCCTGGTGGCGGCAGCGGTGGTGGCCAGGAAGGCCCTGGCAGCAACTGTGCTGGAAAGCGGGAAGCCTTGCCCTGGCGCAGCTCCACCGGGTGGCGGAGGCCCAGCGCTTATTTAATTTGTTTTTTTTTTAAATCAATTTTTTATTTTTAAAAGTCCCCAACACCAGGGGCTTTTTGAGGCACTTGTTCCCTGTACCTGGGTTTTATTTTTACTTTAAAATTTTTTTTAAATTATTTAATTATCGTCCAACGAACAACAACACAACTTGAAGTCGGAGATGAGTTATTTAATTATTTTATTTATTTTTAATTTTTAAATTTAAATAGCTGATTGGTAACCAGTGGAGCTGCTTTAATAGGGGTGAAATGTGATCTCTGTACCCTGCCCCAATCATCAATCCATGGGCAATTGAACCTCCTCCTGTAGACGAACCCCGAGAATAGACCCACTGAATCATTTGTTGCTTGGTAAGGCAACATATTTTTAGATCTTATGAAACGACAGATCTGCTGTAGATGGCAATTGCAGTGACACATCAAAAGTGTAATCCCCCTTTGCTCTCATTTCCTGGGCCCCTCTGATGGCAGGTTGGAAATGAAGGGGCTTCTTTTTATTTGCCATTGATGGTGCATTACAGCCACTTCTATCTATTTACATTTTTTTTATATGCTTTGATTACCGGCATGCTGGGTTTCTAGTTTTACTGCTCGAGGACATGACAAACGTATTTTATTTTTCCCTGTACCAGTAATCCACTTTATATTTTAAAGAGCAAATACATTTAAGAAAATATCAATAAATTGAGCAGAATTACAAAAATTGTGCACTAACAACACCTCCACTTACTTTTGATGTGCACTTCAATTCTCCGAAAATGCGGATCTAAAAATTACTACCGGAGGGGCAAGGATCAGGAAAATGTGGTGGGGTGCGCTTCAGGAGGCGTGGCAGAGGCATGTATATTTTTTTTGAAGCGTATCACCATGGGGACCAGTACTCCAGGTGCAAATTTAAGAAAGAAAAATGCACTTTTTAGGTGCAGTGTGATAGAGGCCCAGCACTATGCATTGTGTGTGGAGAAGTGGTGTTTTGTTTCCAGCCTCAGGCAGTAGAATATCTTGAGCCACTCCAGGTGGTACAAAGGACTGGATCCGTTCAGAATGATCATCGGAGCAGGATAAAAGGATGTACCACTTCAGACCACTTAAAAAAGCAATGCAAAATGTGTTTTGAAAAGCCCAAGAAGTAAAAAGCCATCAGATGTGGGAATAAGGATTAAAAAAAAAGGAAATCCAATGGATCCAACCATCCCGGTGAAAATAATGCTTTAATACTGTGATGAACCTGGGTTAAAATGCTGCCACCACTGAAATACCTTAAACCTTTATGTAATATGAATGGAGTCTGACATGGTGTTTAAAGGTTTAAACAAAAGAATAATTAGTTTATTGTTTACACAGACGTGGATAAATATGGATTGAAAATATTTCATTTAAACAAGACTAAATCAAGGTCTTAGCTTATACTTTCAACTCTCACTGTTATAAACTTTACCAGACATTAACCAGTCCCTTCTATACTATTGTCTATCTTAATAGACAACAGAGTCCTAGCTCTCTAACAGTTTCTACCAGCCACTCCCTATCTGGTCCCTATCTAACTGACATGAGATTGGTCACTTGCTTTTGGTCTATTCTGATTGGTTCAGCGCCATTCCTTTATACATGTTCATGAATTAAATTAGCATTTCACCACAAATACCTTCCAGGATTCATTGCTAGAAGAAATGCACCTAGCCTTGGGTCAAGGGGACGCAGATCAATGCACATTTTAAAAAGTGAAAAGCTAAAATGCATACAGTTGAAAAACAGGCACAAAGAGGAAAAATGGGTTGATTAGGTTAAATGTTGAAATAACTGTATATGCTAAATAAAATTGATGGACAAATGCAAATCTTAGGGAGAATGTAGGAAAAAGTATATAGATTTCAGTTCAGAAAGGGAAAAAAACCACCCAGCAACCAAAATCTCAGAACAATTACGTAGGGGAAAAGGATGGGAATGAAACAGGATCATTCGTAGTGTCTCTTCTAACTATGCAGTTTTAAAAATGATGATGATGATGATGATGATGATGATGATGATGATTATGATGATGATGATGATAGAATATAGCAGTGATGGCGAACCTATGGCACGGGTGCCAAAGGTGGCACTCGGAGCCCTTTCTGTGGGCACCCAGCATCGTCCCGTGATAGCCACCTGTATACAGGTTAACTTACTGTATTGGTGGCACTTTGCAAAAAAAAAATTAGTGGATTTTGATTTGCAGTTTGGGCACTCGGTCTCTACAAGGTTCACCATCACTGGAATATAGGGATTCCAAGAAATACATTGAATTTGGAGCAGATTTTCACCTCCTTATCTGACATAAAAGATCTGGCTTATTCCTTGATTCCCCCAGAGGCCCCTGGAATCTATTTCTTAATAATAAATTCCCTTCCACAAACAGATGTTTTGGATCACAACCCCCATGCACCACAACCATTGGTCAGGCTAGATAGGAGCTGCTGTCAACAACATCTGGAGAGCACCAGATTGGGAAATCTGTTTGCTTTTGGGTATCTCTCTTCCTTATTCCCCACACTCCCAGTATGTGTGTGTACAGGGAAGAGGGAGAGAAAAATAAATATATATATTTTCTTTCAAGACGCTAGTGGAAAATTGGCTGCCTGTCAGCAATTTTTGCTTAGGGCAGATCATTTCTAGATACTGAAACCTGAAGTCTGAGGAAAAACCATGCTGCCAGAAATAATAAAAGAGACGTTGTAATGAGACTTTAATTTTTATTGAAGCTCAGCAGCTGCTGATTTCTGTGGAGTGTGATGACGTCTTTATGGTATATTTTATGATGAGCGGATGATGGCTATCTACCGCTTTGCACATATTATGGTTAAAAATGGCTTTATACAAAACTAGTTTTGAGGCCATCTTGGCCTAAATACAACTCTGAACATTCCAAGGCATCTTGATTTTCTTTTTTAATTATAAAAGGAGCCTAGCAAGCTACATTAGAAGTATGAAGTCTCTACTTGTACATTTGATTTTGAAAAAGAAAAGAAAGCTTTAAAAATGTTGAGATCTAAAGTACATTGGTTTTTAAAGGCTCATCATTCAGATGCCAAGGAAAAAAATCTGAAATGAGGAGAAAGATCCAAGATCTTCGGGCTTGGATACAAGAAAGATCAATACCCTGTATTGTTTTTAATTAGAGTGAATCAAATCTTCCTTCAGATTGTCCCTGGGCATTATATACTTTTGTGGGAAGTTTCCTTCAGAGAAACACAGAGAATTTAAGGTACTGTACTTGTTATTTTTGTCGGCCATGCCTCCTGAAAAATGTATACATATATTTGTGCCTATATGTGTGTGTGTGTGTGTCTGTGTGTGTCTTGGGATCAGTACGTCAGGGTGAAGCCAATGATCAATGGTGCTCAAGAAGCACTTATGTATATGTCTTATGTATACTTAGATTAACTGATTAAAATGTATGTATTTTCCTTTAACAGATTTTGTACTCTTTCAGTTTGTTCCCCCTACTCTGTCCTTCACCCTTCTCTACATCCTGGAAGAAAATCATAATGGGAAACCTTCTCTCTAGCTTTGCCAGACCTCTGCCATTCTTGTTGCACAGTATAATCACAGAACATTATGTAAATGCAGTCTGTCTCAACTTATGGCATGCGGCCTGGGCCATCAACTGCTATTCCGTCTCCTTTGGGCTATCCATTATTCCGGTCCAATTTCCCAGTCTTGAAACATTTATGTGTCTATTTCCTTTCTAGGAAACAGACACATTTGCTTTCTCTCCAGTGCCAAGTAAAGTATCAAACAAATGATGTTGCCTCCATATGGTTGGTTTGGATCTCTCTCCCTCTCCAGGCTTGGATACAGCTGATTTTAAATAGAAATTAGAATACAGAAAAGACTGTCCTGTAGTTAAATGGTGTGTCACTACCTTCCTCTGCTGAATGTTCTACAATATCCCCCCCACCTACTTAAGTGTGCTTATTTCCCTCTCCACGGCATGACATATACAGGACCAATTGTTTTAGCTTAGCTTTCTACTGTATATGTGCTTTAAAAGGTAAACAATGCAGCATGTAGAATTTCCCGGAGATATTCTGTGTTTTCTTTATTTTGTCGCATGGGCAACAGTGTACTAACTAGGGAAAAAGACATTAAAAACAAGGTACACTTGGCTTCATAGAAAGAGGAATACAGTACAGTGGACCCTTGTATAACAAACAGCTTGTATAACATAAAATTTGTACAACATAAAAATTCCGGAGATAGGGGAAATTTGCTTAACATAATCATATGGGGGAAATCCATACAACATAAAAATGGGATTTTTTCAATGCATTTCTATGGGAATTTGTATAAAGGAAAGTTTGCTTAACATACTTTTATTTGGAACGAATTAATTCCTTTATACAAGGTACCACTGTATATATGGTGATCCCTACTGAGATGGCAAGCTGTGTTCTCATCACCTGTAGGGTGGCTGTTTATCCATTGCCAAGAAAGATGAAATGCCTCATCAAAATTAAGGAGAAAAGGAAACACACAGATGTGCATTAAATCTGCATAGGCTAATTTATAGGTACTGTATATGTGAAATAATGGATATAATTTCCAAGAAATGCAAAAGATCTTATCATAGAGGAATAGAGGAGAGGACTGCAAAGAGGTGACAAATGCCTACACTTCTCCATGTGTTAAACGTTGATGGGCAAATTCAAGGCATCTTCTTCCCCTTGTTGTTGTTGAGGGTTTTTAAGTTATGCCTTTAAAAACTTGGACAAGACAAGGTACACTTTCAAACAGAGAAATCTCTCTAATAGCCTGTCAAAAAAACAATGGCCATGCAGCCATGCATAAAATATGACACATGGGTATCAAAAATCACTTGCCCATGACATCAAGGGACATTCAGTCAGAACCACTTTTCCAACATATTTACTGTCTGGTGACTTCATCAACAAAGCATAGAACAAAACAAGACAATACAATGCAATAAAGGACAACAAGAGGTGACCAGAATCTCTTTTTCCTGGCCTTCCTTCCTTCCTTCCTTCCTTCCTTCCTTCCTTCCTTCCTTCCTTCCTTCCTTCCTTCCTTCCTGCCTCCCTCCCTCCCTCCCTCCCTCCCTTCCTTCCTTCCTTCCTGCCTCCCTCCCTCCCTCCCTCCCTTCCTTTCTTCCTTCCTTCCTTCCTGCCTGAGATACCCCGTGGCACAGTGGTTAAATGCCTGTACTGCAGGTAAAACTGTGCTCACGACCTGGGGATCAATCCCAGGTAGCAGGCTCAAGGTTCACTCAGCCTTCCATCTTATCCTATTTATTTATTTTATTTTATTTTATTTTATTTTATTTATATACCGCCCCATTTTCCGATGTTGGTGCCATTCCAAAGCATGAAGGTGAAAAAATCAACAAAAACACAAACAAAACTGCTTTTTTCTTTCAGGAGGAGCTTCTACCTGTATGACTAGCATCAGAAATGACAGAAGCAGGCTATGCAGAATTTAATAAATTCTTACTGGTGGAGACACCACTGTGCACATAGAACTTTGTTGATGGTTGTTTTGTTGCTTGACAGAGAAGGAGAAAGAGCAGGGTGCAGGGTGAAGAATGAGGCAGAGAGTGATTAAGGGTCCCGCCTTGGGTCCCTTTGGGGAGAAAGGCGGCATAGAAATAAAGTTATTATTATTATTATTATTATTATTATTATTATTATTATTATTATTATTATTATTATTATTATTATTATTATTATTATTATTATTATTATTAATTATGGGAACTTTGCCAAACAATGACATGAGAATTATTGTACTTATATCTTCCAAGTCCATCAGGTAACATATTTAAACTGGCAGCGCTATAATCCGAGATGCTGCTGAGCAATCAGTATTCCTACCATGTGGCAAATTAATGGGCAAAAGCCGTAAATGGTAACAAAGCTTCTCTCTCGCACGAATTAGAAGGCATATTGAAGCCTGAAAGAAAGATGGCATAAATCAGAAAGGATTGTTATGAGACCTCCAGCTAAGAGCTCCCAATGAAACCTAAGACCAGGCTATTTCCTTATGCAGAAAAAATAAAGATCAGGTTCCCTGTGTGTTTTGTGCAGGCTTGAGAATTTCTGAGAAAACCAAGACCTAATGAATACTTAGAAATGTTGACAGTGGCTTCACAATACCTGTTCAAAGCACTTTTTCAGATATTAACTAATTCAGGGCCATGGTAGAAGTAATCCCTACCTTAAACCCGGGTGAGTGACTGGCTCACAGATTCAGCTGCTCACTGGCAGGTCCCTGTTCCACCAAGAACAATCCTCAAAGCAATAAATAAATAAATAAATAAATAAATAAATAAATAAATAAAGCACTTTAGAAATTGATAATTTGGACAAAAGGAACTCAGTGATCAAAACCATGGTTTTACATGTAAACATTTTTAAAATCTTTTTTAAAAAGAAATCTCTCAATGCATTAGAATTGGCAGATATTCTTGGTGGGGTGGTGGTGTCGAAATGGACCAAGGCTGCTACAGAAAACACCTGTTTCTGAATTGAAAATAACACTATTGTAACTCTCAGGGGAAAAACCCACCAGAAGAAACCAACTATGGTATAGTGCAGTGGTTTTCAGCCTCGGATCACCAGATGTTTTTGCGCCAGAAATCCTAGCCAGCACAGCCACTGGTGAAGGCTTCTAGGCTTCTGGGAGTTTTAGTCCAAGGATATTTGGAGACCAAAGGTTGGGAGCCGCTAGTGTAGTGGTTAGTGTTGGACTCAGATTTGGGAGACCTGAGTTCAAATCCCCAGTTTGCAAGAGGTTTATTGGGCGAACCTAAATCAGCCATCTGGAAGTTGATCATGGCAACTGGACTTCTTTTCTTGTGAGACTGAAACATTTTACTACTCATTCAAGCAGAACCCAAGCCAGCCATATTCTCTCAGCCTGACCTACCTTACAGAGGACCTGTGAAATTACAGGGAGGAGGAAAACAGATATTTATGGCACCATGAACTCATTGGAGGAAAACCTGCGTTTCAATATAATAAATTTAAAAAGTATATATCCCAGGCACAGGTCACCTAGGAAATCATTTAAGGTGCAAATTATATTGAATTTAGCCTAGAATAAATGGATAATGGCTAAAATCCTGTTGGAGAAGCTTCCAGATGATGACATCATCAGCCAAAGTGGTTTTTCGAAATTAAAAGTTTCCAATCCATCACCTCTAGGTTCTGAGGCTCCCTAAGGATCCCTTTCAACCTTGGGAAGCTTTACGGGGCCAAGGGATGAGAAGAAGTCTTTCACGCCCCAAACATCATGTTTTTGATTTTCTGATTCCAACCTCTTCCAAGGCCCCCAACGTTTTCTCCAGGGCAAAGAGGGTCCTTAGAGTGTGTGGGTGTTGGAATTAGAAAATTTGGGTTAGTGATATTAAAAAAAAAACATGGCTAATGATATCGTCAGCCCTGTGAAAGCAGATCAATGCCAACAGAATTTCAGGGGTACAATTTTTCTTAAGAGTTGTGAGTGAATCTGGATCCTACTCTTCCTTCAGGGAGCTCAAGCTATACACATGTGCTGAATCATTTCCCTGTCTATATACCACTCCCAAGGAACTGAAAAATAAGAGCATTATTTATAAACAACAGCATTGCACTGGGTTATTAGGAAATCAAACACAATGGCTGAAATCCTGTTGCACAGTTATGAAAGTGATGTAAGGTGTAACATTTTCAAAGCAAACTGCTTGAAATGAAGAAATCTGCATAGACTTTGTATGCAGTACTGTGTACTGACGCATGCGACAGAATGCCTACAGAAATGTTCCTCTAAAAATTATGCTATTTACGTCAATGCACAACAGGCTTTCAGCCAATGAAACCAAAGCCAAAAAGTTAATTAAAAAGTTAATAAAACAGTCATGACAATAAAAGCAGTACAAAGAAGAATAAAGTTAGTAAAATAATCAAAAAATACAGTTCATTGAAAACAATTAAATGGTAAAACCAAGAGCAAATGTCAGTGTTAATAGTTAGAAAACAATAAGGAAAATTTCCAGGGTAAACCAAGTAGGTCTTTAGTGAAGACTGGGATCTTATCTAATCTCAGCAACAAGGTCATGCCACACAACAGAGAATACAGAATTGCTGATTTTTTGTACTATATAAGCATTAATATTGAATCATAAAGAATACAGGATTGTTTGAGCATGTCTCTGAGTAACCAAGTCTTTTAAACTACACTCCTTATGAAGGCTGGCTGGTTTGTGTCTAAAGAAAGTTTGTTTCTGTTATATCCAAGGAATAGTCACAACAGTTACAATAGCTTATTCAGAGAGAGAGAGAGAGAGAGAGAGAGAGAGAGAGAGAGAGAGAGAGAGAGAGAGAGAGAGAGAGAGAGGAAGTTCTATGTAGGTTCCAGCGAGGTTGTTTTTCCTTAGGGAAGCAGTAATTGTCCTTCCTGCAATGATTACTCTTGTTGGGATGATATAAAGTCAAATTTGCTGCCTTGGGTTTTGATTGATAACTGAAAGAAAGCTTGCAGCTGTGGACTGTTGAGGTCAAGGTGTCTTGGGAGAATATTTTAGTACTATACACGTCTGGGTTGACATGAGCAACATTAGTAACACTTCCATAACCTTATACAGTAGTGGAAGTCTTGGCAAGTAGAAGGACTTTGTGCAAGATGTTGGCAGGGTCAAATGAGCTCACTTACAGCTTTTCTTATGGACAAGAACCTGGAGTGAATATGGTCTTGGTTCAGAACAGGGTCATGAATTCATAGGATCGTTTTAAATATGAGATGGGTTCATGGCAAAGTTGATGCGACTGCACATTTCAAGTAGAGATGGGCACGAAATGAACAATTTTTCATTTCCGTTTCCGTTTTTTCATTTCGTTATGCAACGAAACGACAAACGAATTTTATCTCTAAAATGAAACAAAACGAACAGAAACATCAGAAATTTTGTCGTGTGTTTCATTTTCATTACGGCAATACATTGAACTGCTTTAAAAGCTAAAAAAATAACAAAAAATTGAAATAAATGGAAATGAAACGGTAACGAAACGAACGAAAACAAAAATGAATTTTTTTGCAAAAATTCACGAAAAATGGAAACGAACCGAAACGGACCCCCTAAACGACAAACGACAAACGAAATGGCATTTTTTAATTCGTTCCCATCTCTAATTTCAAGGATAGTTGGGCAACCATTGTTTTGGCGGAGTGCTTTAACAGCTTGTTCCAACTCCAGTGTACCGAGATCCTCAAAATATTTTGGTCTGTACAAAAAATAAACAGAATCCTATGGATTGCCCTCTTGAAATTGTTTGGTACTTACTGGCAGAGTGCATTGGCCTGATGGAGCTCATGTGATGATGATGATGATGATGATGATGATGATGATGATGAACCACCACTCCAAACCAATATGAAGAAAGCTAAGATTCAAGGAATTAGTACCAACAGCAAATGTCTGCTAAGAAAAAGATGAAACTGTACCACACCTCATTTGTGAATGTTCAAAGATTGCAGAAACAAATTACAAAATTAGACATGATAGGGTGGCAAAATTACTGCACTGGGCATTATGCAAAACAACAACAACAGCAACAGCAACAGCAACAACAACAACAACAACAACAACAACAACAACAACTTGCCAGCTATGGGAATATCAGGTGGAAATGTCAAGCTCTTGTAGGATTTCTTGATCCAAACTGATGGACACCACATATAGAATGAATAAATGTCTGGATCATTGACATTGCAGTTCCAGGGGATGCCAGAACTGAAGCCAAAGAACTGGAAAAACTAACGACATACAGATACTTGAAAACATTTCATTTGTGGGTGAAACACACTTCTGTGGTCCTTGTAATCATCTGGGCTTTGAAAACAAGGACAAGAAATTTCACACAGTGTTACAAGCAGTTGCAGATCTCAGAAATAATGTCACCAGAGCTAAAAATAATGGAAATATTAGTAACAGCACAAACACACACACTCTCTCTCTGTTGTCCCCACACTTGTTCAGATCATTTGCTTTGTGCATTACTGCTGAATTGCAAAATATGTGAAGGTGAAAAAAGAGCAGTAATGATGACTAACAATTTACTCTTGAAGGATCTCCTGTAGTTTACTGTTTAAACCACAGTTTCTCATCTTGGGGTGTGTGACCCCTAAGAGGGTTGAAAAGTGTTTTCTGGAGAGTTGCTACCGTTATATTTAGACACAATTATTTTAATATTTCTTGTATTAAATATGGTGTAGATAGATAGATAGATAGATAGATAGATAGATAGATAGATAGATAGATAGATAGATAGATAGATAGATATAGACTGTTTGACCTTAATCCTCTTGGCCCACAGATCTGAACTGGAATTGCAGTCAACATAGGGTTCATAGTTATTTCTGTACCTTTTGGATGGTTTTTGCTTTTATGCATTCAGAGCACTCCTACTTCCTCCAAAATAGCTGAACTAATTCGTTTTTCTCCATTTCTCTGCATCCAATTTGAAGGACTGATGTCAGCCCTTGGGATTTGAGAGATAGCCCTGCATAAAGAAGCCTGAATGAGGCAAGCATGCAGTGCATGCCAGGAAGGCTGCTCAGCAAAATGGCGGCAGTATTGAAAAGTTGTTGCCATGGCAGTGGTTCCTTTTGCTCCACCTGTCTTCAGCAGTGGCGGTGCAGTGAAGGGAGAGGGGTCCCTTCTCTGGATCCTCCCTGAGTCAAGGAGGAAGAAGGCAAGAGGGGCAGAAAGGTGAAGGAGGAGAACCAGGGAAGGGGGCATGGGGGAGCCATGAGAGAGGTGTTTATTAGGGCTTGAGGGTGAGGGGCTCCTCAGAGGCATTTTTGGGGGAAGGAGACATGAAGGGAGGGTAATTTTCCACACCCAAAAATGTAAATTAAACTCAAAGTGTATTGCCTTTATTTATTTTCAAATTTTATCTGGTAGAGTCAGATTTACAGTCCCTATAATTATATATTATTATGTACAGTACGTATTATGTTAGGGTACAATTATATTCTGAAAAATCTATTTTACTGTGTTTTTTCTTTGCCCTGTTAATAGTGCCTTTTATACAAATGTGTCAGCAGCAATGGTGAAGGGCTGGGAAAGGGAGTTTATCTCTCTATTGTCTTTCCATAAGTCTTAGCAGCAGTGTAGGGAAAAACTCCCAGTGTGTCCGTGTTCTGTAGATAGTGCAATAGCAGCAACTGTGTGAAGGTTCATTGTGGATGGTTAACGGTCCCGAAAATGATGCAGCTCCAGAGATTCAGTAAACTTTTATTAACAAAACGGTCAAATATAACTTCCGTGGCTTCTGTTTCCTTCTGTAACATGTCAATTTCATCAAACAACACAAACGTCTTAGTATCATGAAACACAGGGGATGAAGTAATTTCCTCTCTTGTGTATGTAGGTTTTTGGACTGACTGGTCCAAAACACAGATTCCCGCAACAGGGATATCTTGCCCTTGGTGTTCCCCTCCATCCAGGGATCCTTCCAGATGAGTGAGCCCTTGGCCATTCTACACCATAATGAGGTGTCACCTGTATGGTCCACTCTAATGGCACTGGTGGTGGAAGAGGCAGCCTGGTATCCCTCTCCCTCTCGGTCTGCATGCCCACTTCCCACCTGTGAACCCCTTTAAGTCCCTCCTCCGTCTTGCTAGCGCCCCATTTGTCCTCTTTCCCTTCAGTCACATAAAAGCTCTCTACTATTGGTTCTTTCTCTACAGTTGTCCCCCCTTCCTTGCATACTATTGAATTCTCTTCTCCTAATCCTTTCTTATCTGTCTCTATAGTCTTTATATCAATACCAACACTAGACAGTCCCTTTTCATTGGACGACACACACTGTTCCGTTCCTCTCCCGTCCTTGCTCCTTTCAAAATCTGCTAGCCATATTTTGCTCCATGTCTGGTTAGTGAAAAAAATGGATGGTTTTGCCATACTCCCTGGTTGTCTAGGTGTGATCCGGGCCCATTTACCTGTATTTCCCTTGTGCCTGTTGTCAGCTGGCTGAGACGTGGCATCGCTCCACTCCCAGCTTTCATCTCTCCTGCCTCGGTGATATCGCAAGGGCCCATCCCGTGATATCACAACAGTTCTTTAATGACCTGCAAAATGCCATCTCAGGTCTTCGTTCTGGAACAAGGAATGGGATGCTACTGATCTGACAATCCTGAGAAGCAGGAACGGTGCTTGCTTTCCAAAGGGTTGTAGAGACAGGGGAAACTTTGAGCTTGACTTGCATAGAAGCCAAGTGTCCTATATTGTCCGGGAAAGTCCTGTTTTTTACCCCACTTTCCCACCATCTTCCCGGATTATTATTTTCCCAGGAATGTTCCATATTTTTTTTAAAAAACCTGGTACCCGCCAGGCAGGCCATTCACAGTTGGCAGACTAATTCCTTAGTTAGCTCCCAAAACTTGGAAAACAGCTTTAGAAATGCAGATCTCTGGCTGCCTCTGCCAGAAAAGGACTATTGTTTAGCCTGCCTATGTTACAAAAGGAACAACTTGAGAAGGGAGGGGGGAGCGAAGTCCCCTCTTTGACTAAGAAGGAGGGGGAGGAATTGAGCCTCCTCTGCCTAGAGGAGGCTATCTCATTTGAAATCTACCTATGCTTAGAGACTAAGACATTTTATTGCAGAGTAACAACAGATGAAGTAGACATATGTTTTTGATGGAAAGAATAAAAGATTATAGCATGATGAATGTGGGCATGAGAACATTGTAAGCCCTGTAAGGAGAAAAACTGAATCTAGCTACAGTTTCCTGTTGAATTTATATCACATCAGGTTTCTTTACATCCTTACATACAGTATTCAGAGATAGTTTGTATACCTATCTTAAAAATTGAGAGATACTGGAGCTTGGTTGTGGTGGTGGGATAGCTCGCAGCGGGTTTTGGAAAATTTCCCTTATTTTCAAATCCAAAACTTGACAGGTATGTACTTGAGAGGTGCATTTGTTTAAATATGATTTCCAGAACAATGTGAATGTCTCATCATTGCTTTCTAGGCCAATGCTGTATGTAAGACATGTAAAACTGGATGGCTCATCCTCGGTCAGTTTCACTCTAGAAACCCAACAAAGACAAGCTGACTGTTGCAAAAGCATAGAAACCTATTCTGTGACAAAAGCTGTTCGAGGAAATCATCCACATTGTTGCCTGAAATGGAGTGACGTATATTTTAATCTACTCTATATTTATTCTGCCTCTGCTTTATCTTTACCTGGCCTAGACATTGACTTGGCTGGATCTCAAAAGTGATGGGTAACAAAAGCTTTACTGTGAATGGTTTTTCTTGCTTCCCACCCAACCTCCCACCTCCTTTTCTGTGAATGCTTGTGCCTGTGTCTGCTTAGTCCTTTGCTGAGTCTTTGCCCAGAAAAGCTGATGACAAGTTGGTGTCTGGGTGGATGAAAAAAAAGTCGGTAAAACAGTGGGAAATGTTCTATACCTTTTTGGATGTGCCAGTCTTCAGTAACTTCTGTAAACCTAATACAATGTGTAGATTAATCAGCTTATTTTGGGTTGATTAATTCCTGGGGATCAATCTTAATTACAGAATGTAGTGGGTAAGGTTCAAGAATGGGAGTGCTCCACCACAAAATGGAGGGACGAAGCCCTTTCCTGCTGGAATCCATGAATTACTTATGACAGAGTAACGAGACATCTACTTTTTCGATGAACCAGGTTTGGGTGTGTATGGAATGAAAAAGGTCTGAACTGTTTCCAGATCTGAGGAAGTACTTGGTAAGGATGTGTTCACTGCTTCAGACCTAACTTCTGAGACTTGGCTTTAATGCTTCCTAGGAAACCCAAGAGATTTAGGAAAAAAACAAATGGTAGTAAGTGACTCTGGCAGCTGCACTTCCTTCATAGGGACTGGTGGTGAGCTAATTAATGAAACAGACCACACATGGGCACTTACACATTACCAGGAAGGAGGTAAAAACTTGCCCGAGCAGTTATTACATTATTGCATGCATGTGATTTGGAAGGATAAATACAAAATCACATATCATTTTTGCAATTTGTAAAAAATTGTGGTACTGTAGTAAGACAAGGTGGCAGCATACCTGAAGGAAGAAATAGTAAGGCCATTTTTTGAAAAACCTTCTTGTACCCCACTGTGTTAGATAATTATTGGCCAGTTTCCAACATGCCGTTTATGACATGGAGCAAGTGGTAGTTTCTCATTCCAAAAGGTTCCTGGATAAAACAGATTATTCAGGTTGTCTGGGAGTTGAGTCATGGCAACTGGACTTCTTTTCTTGTGAGATCAAATCATTTCACTACTCATCCAAGTAGCTTTGTCAGTCTGAGAAAAGTTGATGTGAGGCCTCCAAGTTATAGTTCACCTTGGTTTCATGCCACTTTGGTCTGAATAGGCTTGTTAGATGTACAATGTAGTCTGGGCTGTGTTAAAGTCCCACCTATGCAACCCTTCCCAGCACCCATTAAGTATGGGTCATTAGTTGTGGCCTTGCTGGTGGAGATGTGGAGTGCTTCTGATTTGTCTAGGGATTGATGAAAGGCCAGCATGATAAGTAGTGGGCAGATTGTGCCTCAGTCCCCCACCTCTGTGGAGAGAGGGATTTTCAATATGCACATAAATGGCTTCCTTGACCCCCCCTCTCAAACCACCTCTCTTTTCTGTCTAATATGTGTGCAGCCTCATATTTGAATGAGTGTCCTTTGTCCTTCAAATGAAGGTACACTGCTGTTTCTGGTCCTGAGCTGTTGCCCCTCCTGTGCTGGGCTATCCTCCTCTTTAGTGGCTGTTTGTTTTCTCCAATATAGAGTTTGGCACACACCTCACTGCATACAGTACATATCATACCTATTTACTTCAAACCCACAAACACACTAAGGCAGAGACTTGCCCACCCAAAAGACCCAACACCAAAACAGAAGAGATGCAATATAGTGTATGCGGTCCAATGCATATACCTTTTAAATAATTTAATAATTTATTTATATGTATTTAATAATTTAATAACTTATTTATATTTTGCTTAGTAGTGGAACAGAAATTGAAAAGTTCCATCCTTGCTGTTAAAATGTTACCTGGCACAGATCGTGGATCAGACCATGAACTGCTAGTGGCCAAGATAAAGCTAAGATCCTGCAATGTCAAATGACATTGTTAAATGACCAAGTATGACCCAAAAATTTAATGTTGAGATGATTCCTCCTCCATATGCTGTTGAAGTCAGGAACAGATTTGAGTTGCTTAACATCCCAAAAGGACAACCAGACAAATTATGGGAGGAAATAAAAGCAACTGTCAATGACACAGCACATCAACATATTACCCAAAAAAGAAACCAACAAAATTAGCTAAGTGGATATCAAAATCAATAAAAGAAACTGCATCAAAAAGAAGAGAGGCAAAAGCTATTGGTGATAAGGGTAAAAATTGATGGTAGAAACATCAATAACTTTCTGTATGCAGATGATACAACACTGCTGGTGGAAAGTAAGTAAGATCTAGAATGGCAAATCCTTTATAGTGAAAAAAGAAAGTGAAAAACTTGGATTGCAGGTCAACATAAAGAAAAGCAAAAATAATGACAGTGGCAGAAAGCATGAAAGTCAACAACAAAGTAATTGAAGTAGTAAAGGAGTTTAACTTCCTTGGCTCTCAGTGGTGAGTTACGATGTTTATAGAGCACTAAATAAGGTACAAAATCTCAAGTATGAAGGGGAGAAAGTTGAAATATATCAGGAAATATATCAGGACTTGGCATTCGAAACAAGACAGAGAAGAAAGAACTGGAAAGATTACACTCAGGTCCTCCGCGACAATGATATAAAATATAAGTGGGGCTTTCCATTTAAACTTATAATATTTCATGGTCAAGGAACTAGAATAGCCTCTAAAACGGAGCAGTTGGAGGAGCTCTTTAAAGAAATGAACTTAAAAGCCCCGAGACCTCGAGTCCAGCAAGAAAAGGAAACTTTTTCAAGAAAGCAGCTATGGGGGAACAAGAAGAAAACTACCTATTAAAGACATCTTTTACCAGTGTTGATATATGCACAGACTGCGTTCAGGGTCACTCTATCTTAGTAGTTATTAAATATAAATGTGGAGATAAGAAAAGAAGCAAAGCAAATAAGATAGTTAATGCTGGATAATTTGAGTATAATTTCATATAACACGAATGGTTTGGGATCAGCACCCAAGAGCCATAGAGCCATGAAAACGATTCAAAATATGGGGTCTGATGTGATATTGTTGCAGGAAACACATTTGAAAAAGCATGCACAATATGTTATTAAACATCCAGCTTTGGGTGAACAATATATGGCAAATGGAACAAATAAATCAAGAGAAGTAGCCATCATTTTTAAGAGAAATTCTAAATTTGAAGTAATGGATCAAATGAAAGACTCAGAAGGCAGATATATACTTGTGAGAGGGAAAATAGAAAATAGATTGTTAACTATTGGCTCTTATTATGCCCCTAACACTGGGCAAGGCATATTTATGGTAAAATTATTGAAGAAAGATAAACAATTTGCATGGGGAGAAATCATATTAGGGGTGACACAAATTGCATTTTAAATAAAAAAAAACGGACACAACTTCTAAAACTAGAAAAAGATCAAGACAGGGTATAAAATTGGAAAATTACTGAAAAAAGGTCTAATTGATGGGTGGAAATACTTAAATCCTAAAGAGAAAGACTATACTTATTTTTCTAAGAAATATGCAACTTATTCAAGAATAGACCATATATTAATGTCCAATTCATTAATACAACAATTATATAGAATAGATTTTGGTCCAATTATAACGGATCACGCACCCATAAAAGTGGTATGGAATGAAAATGTCTTAAACACCAAACCAAAGATTTGGAGGATAGGATCTAGTATGTTTACCAACCCACAAATTATTAAAAGAATTACAAAGGACATAACAAATTTTTATGAAATTAATGATACTCAAGACGTGGACCAGCATTACTATGGGATACCTTTAAATTTTATTTAAGAGGTAGATTTATAATGGAAGGAGCAAAACTGAAAAGGGAAAAAGAAAGAATACAAGATCTATTAAAGGAAAACATTAAGAAATTGTTAGATGAACACAAAAGGACAGGATCAAATAGGATATTGATGGAGCAAACAAAAAGTAGAGCTGAATTAGAAGCATTAGATATAAATAAAACTCAGATAGCAATGAATTATCTGAAAAGAGATTATTATGAATATGGAGATAAAAACTAAAATTGTTATCTAAAGCTATAAAAACAGAGCTATAAAGAAAACAATCGTGAAAATTAAAACTAAAAAGGGGGAAATGGTAACACAGCTACACCAGATTGTAGCAACATTTAGGGAATATTATAAAGAGTTATATGAAACAGAAATAACACCGGAAGCAGATAATAAAACTTTTGTTAATTCATTAAATATTAGCCCTATTATAGAAGAACATAAAGACCAACTTAACTCACCAATAAGGATTGAAGAAATAAAAGCAGTTATTAAAAGATTAAGGAAAGGGAAGTCTCCAGGATGTGACGGTTTTACATCCCAATTTTACAAAACATGGCAAGATGAGGTGGCTAGACATCTTTTGAAATTATATAATTCAATATTGAATGGGGGGGGGGAAATACCTGAAATATGGAAGCTAGCAAGAATAATAGCAATCCCAAAACTAGAAAAAGATAATATACTTCCATCAGATTTTAGGCCAATAACACTACAAAATCAGGATCAAAAAATCTTCTCATCCATATTAGCACAAAGAATTAATAATTTTATCACAAACTATATTCATACCGATCAGTATGGCTTCATGCCTGGGAGACAAATGTTTGATGCAATCTGTCGCATGTTAAATGTTATAAATACAGCTAATAAGAATAAAAATAAAATGATAATAATATCACTTGATGCACTTAAAGCATTTGATCGTGTAGAATGGCGGTATTTATACGAAATACTGGAGAAAATGAATATGGGTGAGAATTTTATTAAAATTTTGAGAAATCTATATGAAGGAGCTAAGGCTACAGTCATGATAAATGGAATAGACTGAGAGAGATTTGAGTTACATAGGGGAACAAGACAAGGAGACCCCTTGTCTCCATTAATATTTGCTATGGCCATTGAACCAGTGGCAACAAAGATTAGAGAAAATAGCAATATTACAGGTATGCCATTAAATAATAAGCAACATAAAATTAATCTATATGCAGACGACATGCTTTTATTTTTGGAAAATCCATTGAAAAGTATCGAATCACTAAGGCAGATTCTAGATGAGTTTAATCAATATACAGGATTAAGAATTAATTATCAAAAATCTAAATTCTTATATATTAACACTCCCACAACAGAACAGAAGGAAACAAAGGCAATCTCAAAGTTGGATTTATGTTACTCTAGTTTTAAATATTTAGGGATATGGTTGACAAAAAATATAAATCAATTAGTATATAGAAACTATAAAATTACACTGAAAAATATGAAAGAAAAAATTAAAAAATGGGAGAAATTGAATCTATCATTATTAGGAAGAATAGCAACAATTAAGGCTTACATACTACCAAAATTTTCATTTTTATTTCAAAATATACCCCTGCAACTAGAAAAGAAAAAGATACAATTATGGCAGAAAAAATTGGAAACATTTATTGCAGGAAAGGGAAGATCTATTAGATTTATAAAGTCTGTAAAATACCGGCCAAATTCAAAAGGAGGATTAGGAATACCACATCTACTGGGATATTATGAAGCTTTTCAAATAGCACAAGTGACTAATTTTATAAAAGAGGAAAATACTCCAGAATGGGCTAAAATGGAAATGGAAAGGAAAATGAATTTAATCAATCTACAATTATTTACACCTAGGTTGGCAAAAAATATATATTCAAATACAAAACCCTTTTACTGAGGAAGCTACAAGAATATGGAGGAAACTAGAGATGGGCACGATTTAGCGGTATTCCCGTTTCCGTTTCCGTTACTCGTTTCCGTTACTCTACGGAAACGGTAACGGGAATCACTGCCCCAGACTTCGAGCTCGAACCGACGAACGAACAATTTGGTCTGATTTGTCGTGCTCGTTACTTGCATCGCGCAATGCCAAGCGGCACAGAAAAAAAGTTTTTAAAAGTTAAAAAAAAACCCGATTCCCGGCCCTAAAAGTAGGCGAAAACTGTCTGAGGGCACCTACCAGGCCAGAAGGGTGTTTTATTTGGGGGGGGGGTTCCCCGCCCCCCTCTCCTTGGCTATTGCTACTGCTGCGCTGCTGGTACCAGGCTGGGAGGGCGCATCCATTTGCCATGCAGTGCGGGGGATCCAAAATGGCGACCGCAATATTTTTTTTGAAATCGTTGCCCAAAACCCCACCAAAGCACCACAGAAACATGCGAAAATTAGCTATTTTAAATGCTTGAATTTTTACAGTAGCAGCAGTGGGTTTTTCTTGCAAAAAAAAGTCTCCATTGATTTTATTTTATTTTATTTTATTTTATTTTTTTTACACCTGCACATTTGCAATGATGGGCTCGCCCATGGGAGTGGACCATGCAAAGTTTTGGAGCCATTCCACCAATCGCATGGCCAGGTTTTGCTGACTGTACCAGGCTGGGAGGGCGCATCCATTTGCCATGCGGTGGGGGGGGATCCAAAATGGCGACCGCAATATTTTTTTTGAAATTGTTGCCCAAAACCCCACCAAAGCACCACAGAAACATGCGGAAATTAGCTATTTTAAATGCTTGAATTTTTACAGTAGCAGAAGTGGGTTTTTCTTGCAAAAAAAAGTCTCCGTTGATTTTATTTTATTTTATTTTATTTTATTTTTTTACACCTGCGCATTCGCAATGATGGGCTCTCCCATGGGAGTAGACCATGCAAATTTTCCACCAATCGCATGGCCACTTGGCCAGGTTGACCACAGAGACTTCTGGGATGTGCCAATCGGGCATAAACAGCCCACTAATCGTAGCCCAAACCCGAACCCTAAGCCTAACCCATACGCCAGTACACTGTCCTTCTAAGTGGGTCAGAGAGGCACCCAGATGCACCCCAATACTCACCGTAACCTCACCCGTAACTAGCCTAACCCTAGCCGTTGCGCTAAGCCGTCTTAACCCTAAGCCAGATCTACCTGCATTGCACTACATGCAAGTACGTGAGACACAGCGGGTGCAAAGAGTCTGCCAGTCCGTCACTTGTGGCTCTGGCTGACTCCTGCAGCTCCCTCCAGGAGCCCGCTACCCCCTCCCCAAACCAGTACTAACGACAACGAAAAAACGAAAAAACGAACCGACTAATTTTTGCAAATTTTCGCGAAAAACGGAAACGAGCCGAAACGGAACCGGCCCGACTAACGACAACTCGAAAAAAAAAAATTTTTCCAAGTCGTGCCCATCTCTAGAGGAAACATATGAAAATATTTGCTCCACCAATTAGAGATGGGCACGACTTAGCGGTATTCCCGTTTCCGTTTCCGTTACTCGGTTCCGTTACTCTACGGAAACGGTAACGGGAATTACTCCACCAGACTTCGAGCTCGAAGCGACGAACGAACAATTTTGGTCTGATTTGTCGTGCTTGTTCCTTGCATCGTGCGATCGCGCGATGCCACGCGGCACAGAAAAAAAGTTTTTAAAAGTTAAAAAAACCCGGTTCCCGGCCAAAAAGCAGGCGAAAAATGCCTGCCATGCCTCAGGGCACCTACCAGAGGGGTTGTTTCTGGAGGTCCCCGGCCTCCCCCCCCATCCCCCGTCCTGGGCTGCTCTGGTGGGACTCGCCGCAGGCTCGCAGCCAGCAAAAAGCCCAGTCTCGCCGCCGGCCGCCGCAATTAAAGCGCAAGCAAGCGGCACGGACGGCACAGGAAAAAACTTTTAAACTCTCCCCCCACCCATTCCCGGGCCAAAAAAGCAGGCGGAAAAATGCCTGCTTGACTAAGGGCGCAGGGCACCTACCGGAGGGGTGGTTTCTGGAGGGGGGGTCCCGCCTCCCCCCCGTCCTGGGCAGCCGGACTCGAGTCGCCATTTCGCCATGCCATGCGGTGCGGGCGGGGGATCCAAAATGGGGCGGCGAACGCAATATTGTTTTTGAAATCGTGGTCTAAAAACACACAAGCACAACAGAAACACGCGAAAATTTATAAACTGCCAGATTTTTCACAGTAGCAGTGGGTTTTTTCTTGCAACAAAATGTCTCACCTCTCCTCCTCTGTCCTCCATTGATTTTATTTTTTTTTATGTTTTTTACACCTGCGCAATGATGGGCTGGCCGAGTGGCCAGCCATGTGGGAGTGGACGACCATGCAAATTTTTGGAGCCATCCCACCAAACGCATGGCCACTTGGCCATGGAGACTTCTGGGATGTGCCAAAAAGCCCCCTAAAACCTGCCCTAGCCCCCTAACCCTTACCCTAATTCTTGACTCCTTACCCATACGTCACAGACTGTCTTCTTAGTGGGTCAGAGAGGCACCCAGAGGTGCAACCCCTTACCCGTCACTAGCCTAACCCTAGCCCTTGCACTAAGCCACCTTAAAGCCAGATCTACTTGCTTGCATTGCACTACACGCAGCAAGTACAATTCCCTTCTGTGTGAGACATGGTGGTGCGAGAGCCTTGTGCAGGGAAGGCATGACGCTATCACTCTCACTGGTCTCATAGCCTGCAACTGGTATGCATATCCATATGGCTATTGCATACCATTTTGCAGCAGCAGCAGTTGAGGAGGGGAGACCCCCATGTAGAGGGGTCTCTTGGAGCCTGCTTCCCCTTCCTAGTGGGTGAGGATGGAGCCCACTTTCCCTTTATAGCGGGCCAGAGGAGGCACCAACCCCACAGAGGTGCCTCCAGGAGCCCGCTCCCCCCCAAAAAACCAGTACTAACGACAATGAAAAAACGAAAAAACGAACCGACTAATTTTTGCGAATTTTCGCGAAAACCGGAAACGAGCCGAAACGGGACCGGCCCGACTAACGACAACTCGAAAAAATTTTTTTTCAAGTCGTGCCCATCTCTACCACCAATATCCCCTTTATGTCCTTGTTCAGAACATCCACAATTAAAACCTAAGAATCAAAATCTTCAAATAGAACCTTGGAAGAACATTGGAATCTATAGAATAAAGGATCTGTTTGTACAAGGAAAACCAATTACAACTAAAGAGATACAAGAAATAAATAAAGGAAGAACAGATAATTGGTTGCTAGCTTTCCAAATAGGAAGCATCGCAAACCAATTATATAAGAAACTAGAATTTAATAGACCACTAACAGATTTTGGAAACTATTGCACAGGTAGTAACAAAGAGAAAAGGGGTTAGTTTCACTAATTTATAAAAATATTTTGGAGAAAAATTATGATAGTAATGCAGGATCTAGGATAGTTTGGGAAACAAACCTAAAAATCAAAATAGCAGAAAACATATGGGGAAAAATATGGTCCACTCAACCATATAAATCAATATCTGAAAAATCTAAGGAGATGGTGTTAAAGGTAGTATATAGATGGCATTTATATCCTAACAAGTTGCTCGGAATTAATAGAGAAATGTCAGAATTGTGCTGGAGAAAATGTGGACATAAAGGAACATTAGAACATATGCGGTTATCTTGCCCCAAAGTACAGAGATTCTGGTTTGAAGTGATTAGTTGGCTGGAAAAAATAACAAAATAGAAAATAATCCCAAATGAAATGCTATTATTGTTCTCACTTTTCACCGGAGAGAATGAAAAACTACTGAATAAAGAAATGGTGGCAACCCTCATAGGTGTAGCTAGGAATGAAATAGCCCGATGCTGGAAATCAGCACAAAATTTAAATATGGAAAAATATAGTACCAAAGTATGGGCAATGGTAGTAATGGAAAAATTGACTCATCGTGTTAGATTGTATAAAGGGGAAATTAAACAGGATCGCTTTATGGAAATATGGCACCCACTGTTAAATTCAGATACTGAAACTAGTGATAGATTAAGCAAGATGGAAAATGGATTATACAATGGGTTGTTATAAACTGTTATAAATTGTACTAACAGAAATTATAAGGAAAATAATGTACTATATTGTGTTACAGTAAAGTTGTAAAAAAAAAGGTAAGTCAAGTCTAGTGGCAATGGAGCTGCTGGCGAATGGCTGGGGTGGAACTGTGTGTGCCTGTGGCTTTGTCTAGCAGCTCTCTGCAAAGGAGAATCCATAGCCATGGCAGTTTGCCCACAGTTCTGTGGGATGGGCATGGCCAGGGGCTGCTACCATTGAGGAGCACACCAGAAGGGGTGCCATCTTGGCCACCCCCAGTACTTCCACTGGGGACAGCAGTTAGCTAGACACTGACCTGGAGGGGGAGGGGAGAAGCCACCGGAGCAGCAGCTTGGGGGAAGAGGAAAGAGAAAGAGAAGAAGGAGAGTGGCTCAAGAAGGAAGACAGAGGAGGAAGATGGAGGAGGAGGAGATGGAGATGCACTTGTAGGCACCATCTTGGCTGCTGCTGCTGGAGCTGTTGCTCTACCTGCTGGTGCATGTTTTCGGGTCCCTGCCTGGGCCTAGAGCTGTCCAGCAGGGCCTTGGTCTGCCAGGTCACCCACTACCTCCTCTACACTGACACCATCTGATACTACTTTTGAAATTTTGCATCCCCTCGTATTTTTGTACCCAGGGCAACCACCCCCTATCAACCCATCCTCTCACCCCATGGCACTGCTCTTGTGCCACAGAGGCTGCCTTCTCTGGCTACTGTGAATTCTTCCTCAGTGGATTTTACAGTACTGTAATTAAAAAATAAAATAATATATATTTTTTAAAAAGCCAGAAGATAAGAATGCAGCAAATAGAAGACGCTATTGGCTGTAGAAGACTCTCTTCACAACTGTCATTGAATGGAAGTCATGAAAAAACTTTGTTTCCAACCTTGCTAAAAAGACTGATAGAAGCTTTTGTCTTGCTCTGCTAAGCACCCTTTAACAATCCATTAATATTTTCACTTATAAACCATTTAATTTTTTGCTGCTCTTATGCCATTTCTCTCTCACACATTTCTTTCTTTGAATTACTTGACACAACATTTTTTTCCGGCTTAAAACCACAGATCCCCACTCTCTGTGTGTATACACACATATTATATATGTATATATATATATATATATATATATATATATATATATATATATATATATATATATATATATATATATATATATATATATATATATATATATATATATATATATATGTTTTCGTAGATTTTCACGGGTATAGGTATGCATGTTAGGGTGGATTCGGGTTTCTTCCCGTGTAGAAATCTGGTTGTTTTGGCGACGTTTCGACGAGGTCTCACTCGTCATCTTCAGGCTGGTGTTCTGGCTTCTTTCTTCTTGAAGCAAAGCGTGATCTCAGTTGAAGTCCTTCTATAAATACTGCTGGGGGGGTGTGGTTTGCTTGCTCTGTTGCTGATTGTAGGTTCGTTTGTTCTTTTGTGATCTGCTGTGTGGCTGAGGCGATCGTTAAGGGCTTAACTGCTGGTGGGTTAGATGGCTGTTTAGAGACATCATGTGTGGGTGAGGTGCTGGATGTGTGTCTATTAGCCTTTTGTTTCTTAACGACCTTGGTGATGGGTGTTCTGGCAGCATCCTGGGCTTTGGTGGAGTGGGGTCCTGTGTCTTGTGAATTCATTTTGGTCTGGCTGCGTGTCTGTGGTCTCCCAATGTTTTTTTTGGCGTGTGTAAGTGTGCTCCATGTGGAGGCTGGAGTGGGGAGTAGCGGTAGATGGTGCAGTCGTGGTTTTGTTATTGGATGGTGGTTTCGTTTCATCTGTGGAAAGGGTCTGGGTTTGTGTTTGGTGTGGATGGAAGGTGGTGGTATCTTGTGTCCTTTTGGACCTGGTGTCAGTCTTTGTGACAGAGGCTCGTCTGTTGACCAGGGCTAGTTTCCAGATGTCAGGCAAGCGGGAGGTGTCATCACGTTTATTCATGTTGTTTGGGTGTTTCTCTATTTCAATGGCTTCCATGATTATTCGACTGTTGAAGTGTTCAGTTTTGGAGATGAGTTTGGTTCTTTTAAAATCAATTTCATGACCTGTTGTTTTTATGTGCTGGAAGAGAGAGGAAGATTTTTCTTCTTTTTTGACTGCGTTCTTGTGTTCTGCGATGCGTGCGCTTATTCTCCTGTTTGTCTGTCCGATGTATGTGGCTGGGCAGACTTTGCATGGTATTTCGTAGACTCCTTGGTTTTCTAGCTCAATCTTGTCTTTGGGGTTTCTTAAAATGTTGGCTATTTTTTGTTCGGTGCAAAAGGCTGTCTTGATATTGTGTTTGTGGAGAATTTTGCTTATTTTGTCTGTGGTGCCTTTGATGTAAGGGAGGAGGGCAGTGCCGTTGTTCTCTTCTGTTTCTTGGTTCTTGGGGGGTGTTTCTTTTTGGATTAGTTTGGTGATGGTGTTTTTTTGGAATCCGTTCGAATGCTTTAATTGCGAACGGATTCCAAAAAAACACCATCACCAAACTAATCCAAAAAGAAACACCCCCCAAGAACCAAGAAACAGAAGAGAACAACGGCACTGCCCTCCTCCCTTACATCAAAGGCACCACAGACAAAATAAGCAAAATTCTCCACAAACACAATATCAAGACAGCCTTTTGCACCGAACAAAAAATAGCCAACATTTTAAGAAACCCCAAAGACAAGATTGAGCTAGAAAACCAAGGAGTCTACGAAATACCATGCAAAGTCTGCCCAGCCACATACATCGGACAGACAAACAGGAGAATAAGCGCACGCATCGCAGAACACAAGAACGCAGTCAAAAAAGAAGAAAAATCTTCCTCTCTCTTCCAGCACATAAAAACAACAGGTCATGAAATTGATTTTAAAAGAACCAAACTCATCTCCAAAACTGAACACTTCAACAGTCGAATAATCATGGAAGCCATTGAAATAGAGAAACACCCAAACAACATGAATAAACGTGATGACACCTCCCGCTTGCCTGACATCTGGAAACTAGCCCTGGTCAACAGACGAGCCTCTGTCACAAAGACTGACACCAGGTCCAAAAGGACACAAGATACCACCACCTTCCATCCACACCAAACACAAACCCAGACCCTTCCCACAGATGAAACGAAACCACCATCCAATAACAAAACCACGACTGCACCATCTACCGCTACTCCCCACTCCAGCCTCCACATGGAGCACACTTACACACGCCAAAAAAACATTGGGAGACCACAGACACGCAGCCAGACCAAAATGAATTCACAAGACACAGGACCCCACTCCACCAAAGCCCAGGATGCTGCCAGAACACCCATCACCAAGGTCGTTAAGAAACAAAAGGCTAATAGACACACATCCAGCACCTCACCCACACATGATGTCTCTAAACAGCCATCTAACCCACCAGCAGTTAAGCCCTTAACGATCGCCTCAGCCACACAGCAGATCACAAAAGAACAAACGAACCTACAATCAGCAACAGAGCAAGCAAACCACACCCCCCAGCAGTATTTATAGAAGGACTTCAACTGAGATCACGCTTTGCTTCAAGAAGAAAGAAGCCAGAACACCAGCCTGAAGATGACGAGTGAGACCTCGTCGAAACGTCGCCAAAACAACCAGATTTCTACACGGGAAGAAACCCGAATCCACCCTAACATGCATATATATATATATATATATATATATATATATATATATATATATATATATATATATATATATATATATATATATATATATATATATATAAGTGGGGCCTCCTCGCTATTTTTGGTGCATGCACATATTGTCCAGGTGACCTTCTGATATACAAACATGAGTTACCCTGATAAGCATCAGAGTAATGAGTGAATAGCAGTTCTTATCAGCTCACTAGATGTGTCAAACCACAGGGGGAAGTCACTCTGCTTGTTTTCTGAGCTAAGAAGTACGTTGGTTTTGTTCTCCTTTGTTTGGTGCTTTCTGTGTATATAGCTCTCACGTGATGCCACAGTTTAACTCTTAAGCACGTCAAGTCCTAGGGTTTCTCAGAACATAGACTCTTGGAAGTTGTTTTTGCAGTCTCAGTACACTGCTTACTTCATAGAGACAGGGACACATTTTTTTCCTTATAGAATGAATGAGAGGGACATTCTTTGTAATAGGCTATTGGGGTGGGGGGAGTGTAGAATATTCAAGATAGCATTTACCAACAGTGGCTTAAGTCTTTACATACCTTTCCTGAAAGCATTTTAACTTTACAATTTAAAGAAGTACGTCCTAATCTTGGGTGCCTAGATGTTCTCAGACTACAGCTCCCAGCACAGCTAGAGGCGAAGGCGTCTAGGAGTTTTAGTCCAAGAACATGAATGGGATCATTGATTTAGTGGGTAAACCAGTAAAAGTCCTTGTCCTCCTTTGTAATATCATGCAATGGCAATCTGCTCTTATGTTTACCAGTGGGCCCATTCTTAAAAGCAAAACACCTTATTGGATGAAAGCAAATCACATATGTGACAATACAGGAGGCCTTATGATATCCTCCTACGCATTTGATAGAGAGATCTCAAATAGTGTTGTGGTTACATTCTGCCAGCTGTCCACCCTTGCAGGAAGGCCAATCTGTTTTAGGACTGCTATAGCAGGGAGAAATTTTGGATGCATGTGGACAGGCAGTATCAGGATAACTCAGCTCATGCAGCAAGAAATACCCTTCTGATGTGTGCATGGCAATACTAGGAAGATCTATAATATTTGTGTTATAGAGTTGCAAGAAAAAGATACCAGAATGGTCTAGACCAGTGGTGGTAAACCTTTGGTGCTCCAGATGTTTTGGACCACAACTCCCACAGTCCTTTGTCATTGGCAATACAGGCTTAGAATTCTGGGAGTTGTGGTCCAAAATATCTGGAGTGCTGAAGGTTCACCACCACTGGTCTAGACGCTAGAATAACTCCAGAAGACCTGAGACCACACCACTGTGGAAGCAAGCTAAATATCACTACTACTACTACTACTACTACTACTACTACTACTACTACTAATAATAATAATAATAATAATAATAATAATAATAATAATAATAATAATAATAATGATGATGATGATGATGATGATGATGATGATGATGATGATGATGATGATGATGATGGCAGTAACTGTAGTAATATTCTGTAGTTATTAGCCGGAGATCAAAGTCACCCCTACTCCCAATTTTCTGCGAAGTTGGCTGTAGTAATCTGCTTTCTTTTCATTAAAACATAAAGCACATAATTCAGCCCCTGGACATTTTTGTTTCGAAGTCAGAAACTACAACTGAGGCAGATGGGTAGAAATTAATAAGGGATCCAGCATTGTTTTAAGCCAGTGATGGATGGTGTTCCCACCTTTTCATGTGTCAAGGATATACCCCATAACAAAATATAAACAAACCAATTGAACTTAAGATGGAGCTTTTTGAAGTAAAGGGGCAAGGTTCCTGACAGATCTAGTGGCCAGTGAAGTTGACCTCCTCTGTCCACAAATTAGGAGGGACCTACCTATATAGATCAGGTGCAGGGCCAACACACAGCGTAAGGCAACTTCCTCAGATGGCAGTTGCAAGAGAAGATGGTTTGGGAGCAGCAGCCCTCAGGCATAGTGAATGCTATTTTTATCACAAGTGCAGAATTAAGATTCATGAGTTGATCGGACTGGCTTTTGTAATTCCATGGGAAGTCTTCATCTTGGCCTTTGGCTCAGAGAGCAAAAGATGATTAACTTATCTTGGTCAAGAAGCCCATAAAATCAATGTGCCTTCTCTCTTTGGCTACTATCCTGCTGCCTAAATGGGTGGAAGGGAAATTGGATTTACACTGCTCTAGTAGGCTCTTCGTCCATGCCAGTTCTTGCACTAGTTCTGAGACAGACCCCACAGCTAGTGATGCAAAAGCAAGCCTGCTGGAAAAGAGATAACATTTCGCAATTTCCTTTATGCTCTGTATTTAGGTGACAGGATGCTAGACCTTATCTCTACAGATAGTGTTATTAAAAGGGGCAGAGTAGATGTTTCACTTAAACCACCATGATGACACACACAGAGGGCAATGCTCTGTTTTCTTCCAGTACCAGGTACTAGGCAGCAGAGAGTATCAAAAAACAACCTAAAAAACGTTGAAAACAGCCAAGTGTTTTGTTTGAAAAACCCTGGGAACTATCAAGAATGTTAATGTCAAGAGATTTCCTGGCATGTGATTTCTTGGGGAGTTCAGTTTTACCTGAATGGTGAATATTTATCTCAGAAACTCAGCAAAATAGATAACATTTTAAAGCTAATCTTTACAAGCGCTTCGTTCCCCCCCCTCCCTAAGCAGCTGTGTGGCTTCTTAATAACCCTTTAAAAAAAAACACCAAACTCAGAGTAAAGATGTGGCTAAAGAATGCTAGGCTTTCATTTATAATTTGAGTTTGAGTACTTGGCTGAAAGGGAGGGGTGTGTTTGATGAACCTGTTCAGCAACTCAAAGAATTCTCCATTATTTCTGCAAGATTTGGTTATATGCGTGTTCACCCCGAAACGTGGGTTAAATGATTTACAGCTGAATGGCTTATGGCAGTGGCTATGAAACCTGAAATCCCAAACATCTTTCTTAGGGCATAGCTCTTAGGTATAATAGCTAGTACAGCTCATGGTTTCTGGAAGCTGTAGTTCAAGTACATCTGGGGCCCTAATTTTTGGGAACTGCTGGCTTCTGGCCATAAGGTACAGCACCCTGCTGGATAACAGTCTGGAGGGTTCCTATGATGGTCACAGGAATGAACCTAAGAGCATGAGAAGACTCTGTTGGTCAAAAGCCTGTCTAGTATGGCATTCTGTTTGACACAGTAGCATTTCTTTATCTGAGTACCAAAGCAAGAAATGAGTAGTATCCTCCTTCCATTAACATTACACAGCAGCTGCAGACAGTGGAATCCAGTATGTCCTCTTTCTGCTTCTAGCAGTAGTCTTCTCCTCCCATGAATTTGTCCAATTACCTTTTAAAACCTTTTATGATGGCAGCAAATCCTATGATTTACCTACGTGCTGTGCGAAGAAGTATTTCTTTTAGGTGTCCTCTGTCTCATGACTTAAGTTCCAGTACGATGAGAAGACCTTGTAATTAATTAATTACCAATATGTTGTCCAAGCTGGCCAGACCCACCAGAGCCTCATTGGCCTTCTCGCTTCAGGTGGCCACCCCCAGGGAGGCCCGTAAGGTCAAGACCCATAATCGGGCCTTCTCGGTAGTTGGCTTCTCCTTATGGAAAAAACTGCCTAGAGAATTGCGCCTGACTCCTTCCCTTACAGCCTTCAAGAAAGGACTGAAAACTTGGCTGTTTCAGGAAGCTTATGGCAATCGCTAATGTTTGTTGTGTGTTCCTTCGTCACATATTAGTTTTGTTAATTCTGGTTCGCCTCTTGCCGGATTCTCCGCTTTTCTTTTCTTTTCTTTTCTTTTTCCTCCCTTTTCTTTGTTGAGTATTACATGTTGTGGTGGTTTTAATTGTTTGTATTGCCCTGTTTGTAAACTACCCAGAGTTCCCTATGGGAAAATAGGTGAGGTATATAAACTTAAAAATAAGTAAATAAAAATAAATACTTATTATTTTCAGGAACAAATTTATACTTTTATTGTATTAAACAATCTTCATCTTAGTTATACGGTTGGAATTTAATGAGAATTCATCACAGCCTTGACTGTCACTTTTTAGTTCCTTTGATAGATCTGCCCCCACTTAATGGTGGGCACAGGCCACTTGTGACCAGAGCAAGAGGGCAGGCATGTTCCAAAATTCATTCATTTTATAAGCTGTTTGCTCCAGAAGCTGCACTTCATTTTGGAGCAAGCTCTTGCCATCATTTCACAAGCCATTCCTCAAGGTAAAGGACGAATATCACATGGCTCAAATATTTGCTTTTGTCCTACCTTGGGCATTTTTTTTGGCATAGTGGTGTCTCTTGTTTGTGAACAAGATATGTCAACAACATTTTAAAACTAGTCAAAGATTTTGTATTCAAAGACCTAAAGCACACCTCAGCTAGATGTGCAATAAGAGATGACTTTTCCAACAAAACCAAGGGATAGATCTGTCCGTGGTTTAAGCTCAGCTACTCCAGACGTCCTATCTGCAACCCATTCATTCATAGTAACTTTTTGCAAAAATCTCAAACATATAGAATTGCATTCACCCAGCATTTGCACATCTCATTAATTTGGCCCTCATTCTCATAGAGAAAACTGGAGCATCTTTGTCATCTTCTGCATAGTACCATTAAGCTGGAGTCTTTGGATATAGGAAGGACATCTCTTCTGTATTAAAGAATTCAGGATGGGTGCCAATTCTTCTAAGCAGAACATATTTGGCATCCTTAGGTAGCTCCATGAAATTCTCCAGAAGCATGCATATTTTCCAACATGAGCAGCTTGGATTCTTTGCTTGCATTTGTGCAGAATTGGCCCAAGGCAACCTGCAATCTTAAGCAAAGGATAAAATGGTATCCCTCATTCCATGCCCAAAAGTAAGCTCAGCACTCATTTTAATTTTATTTGGTATTGACAATGGCACTGCCTCCTTCTGGGGATAGGAGGCCAGCTTGGGTAAGCCTTGTAGAAGTTACTTTTTGGACCAGAACTCCATCAAAGCTGCTTATAGACCACCCCATACCACTTCAAGTAGTCTCTGGGCGGGTTACAGTTTTTAATTACAGTATGCAGGCTAGACATTGCCACCGCCTCCCCCAGCAAGCTGGGTACTTATTTTACTGACCTCAGAAGGATGGAAGGCTGAGTCAACCATGAGCCTGCTACCTGGGATCGAACCCTAGGTTGTGAGCACAGTTTTACCTGCAGTACAGGCATTTAACTACTGCGCCACAAGGCTCCTTGTAACATGTGAGTCCACCATATAACATACAAGCTGAGAAATTTTAGAAGTTGTGGTTCAGAAAATAACTTTTCTAAGTGGTGCAGTCGGGCCATAATCATGTTGATTACACAGCTTTACCTTCTGACACTGTGCTGCCAGTCCCCGGCTTTACTGTCTGAAACCTGAAAAGACTGCTTCTGCCTCATGCTATAGCTGGCCCTGTCCAGTACAGAGTTGTACACAGGGAAATGAAAACGCCAACAGACACTTTCACCAAGATTCAAATGAGGGCATTATTGGGTGGAAGGACACCGTCAAATGTACCTTAACATTGTAGCGCCTCCCACCCCCACAAAACAGGTCAGCCCATTCTGGAACCCGTAAATTGGAGTACAGTCCACCGACAGGCACAGTAACACTGTCCCTCCTCCATTTGTCTGTACAAAAGCAGAGATTGTCAAGGAAGCTATAATATACAAGTGAAGAACTGGAATTTGGGTTGCTGTTTGGGTCACAACTTGCACAGACCTGCTTTAAAATTCTAAACATCTGTTCATAAAGGCATTCTGACTCCTGACTGCATTTAAATATATACAGTCTTCAGCTGGAGCCATAGAGTTAACTGTACAAATATCTGCAGAGGTTTTTTTTAAACCACACTGCTGATAAGAATGATCTCGGCAAAATGCAAGCATGCAGAAACTATGCAGAAATGCAAGAAGGAATTCTTTGATAACTCTGCCCTCGATTGTTCAAAGCCTCTGTTAATAATTTGATATCAATGGGCATGCTGCTACGGGCTAGGCTTTCAGCACCAAAGCAGCATTTTAAAACTCCAATGATCTACATTTATTTATTTGTTGGACTAGCTCACTTATCAAGATCTTCAGCCACCACACTCCGACCAAATAACCCAAGCAGAATACTGTAATTACTCCCACAGAGAAAAGGCAGGGCATAGACTGTTACAACCCATTCTATTAATACAGGGGAGTTTCCCGAGGCAGCTATTAATACCTCTACACAAGTGTTTTCAGAAAGTCCTACAAGGCCCATTATATGGCAATAAATTTTTGTGGTTTAACCCACTTAGACAATTCTTACTCATACAACACTAGATTAAAAATCTCCCTTTTGAGAACACTGTTAGTAGCTTGACAGGATTTGTGGGGTTTTGTGACTTGATCTCCCCAGGAGTACTATTTTTGGTCAAAAATGCCCAGTTGGTGTAAGTTTTAGGGGTGGGGGAGTATCCTGTACATTTTATATGGTGTCTGAAGCAGCCTAGACTATCACGTCTAGACGGAGCACTAAACTATTCTGCTTAACAGCTTGTGCAGTTGTTACCTTTGTTACAGACACAGAAATAGCAGCATCAGCTTGCCTTCTTAGTTCAGCTGATAGGAGGCCCCTGGCAGCTTTAAGTGCAAAGTATTTCATCCTTACAAAATTATAGAAACTGAACTTGGACTAAGAATGAAACACTCACTGCAAATGCACTAAACTAGGCAGCATAATTAGGACTGCCATTTTTCAAAAAGACCCCCAAAAGTTGATAAAATTCATGTGTTCAAAGCAATGCCTTTTTTGGCTTTATTTACATGCGGGGCCAGCCTCAAGGTGTTGGCAGTGTTGGGTATCTGCCAAGACAGATATCTCAGAAAGTATCATAGTGCTCAACCTGGTGTGCCCTGGAACTGTTACCTCTGCTCCCCCTTTACTGTCATTGCTTGTTTATGTGCTCTTTGTGAGCAAGCAAGCAGTGATAAAAGAAGGGAGTGAAGAGAAGGAGTAGCAATCTCTGCATACTTTTTTATCTTCTTGTACTGACCTGTATGGAATGGAACCAGCGGGAGAGGCAGGAGAAAGCGAATCAGCAGCAGCAGCAAGGGAAAGGAGGAAGAGCAGAGTACATGCAGGGAAGAGAACACCCTGGCGGTAACTTGTGTGAAGGCCTACCAGCACCGTGTATGTGTGCTGTGAATTGTAGCTGAAAGATGGCAACTTAACTTATGAGTAAAGTACATTAGAGGCTGGCCTTTTTAGTGCCACTGAATAATAAAATAATGGCATTTCTGTTGGCAGTGACCAGATCTACAGTGTCTATCTAGTTGCCAGTTATATGATCAAAGGTATTGATCATATAAAGCAGTGGTCCTCAACCCCCGGGCCGCGGACCGGTGCCAGGCCGTGAGCAATCCGCACCGGGCCGCCGCCCAAGGAACTTCAAATCATTTCCCTGTGGCAGCGGCCCGGCTCCCGGACAGGCGTTAACAGCCGGCCGCGAGCTCGGCCTGTGTTGAGATGAGCGGAGGGGGCGGGGGGCGGCGCAGGCCGGCCCGGGTGTTTTCCCCGCCGCCGCCGCGCCTGTGTTGAGGTGGACGGGGGGGGGGTGCAGGCCGGCCCGTGTGTTTTCCCTGCCGCCGCGCCGGTGTTGAGGTGGGTGGCGGGGGGGGGGGCGCAGGCCGGCCCAGGTGTTTTCCCCGCCGCCGCGCCTGTGTTGAGGTGGGCGGGGGGGGCGGTGCAGGCCGGCCCGGGTGTTTTCCCTGCCGCCGCCGCCGCGCCTGTGTTGAGGTGGGCGGCGGGGGGGCGGGCGGTGCAGGCCGGCCCGGGTGTTTTCCCCGCCGCCGCCGCCGCAACCCCCCGCAATGGCGCCCGCCCTGCCATCGCTGCCGCCGCCGCGACCCCCCGCAATCGCCCCCGCTCCGCCATCGCCGCCGCCGCCGCAACCCCCCCCGCAATCGCACCGCCACCGCGATCCCCCTGCAATCGCGCCCGCCCCGCCATCGCTGCCGCCGCCGCGACCCCCCCGCAATTGCGCCGCCGCCGCGACCCCCCTGCAATCGCGCCCGCCCCGCCATCGCTGCCGCCACCGTGACCCCCCCGCCATCGCGCCCGCCCTGCCATCCCCGCCGCCGCCGCTGCGACCCCCCCCGCAAGCGGGCCAGGGAAAAATTATCAAACATTTACCCGTCCACGGTGATAAAAAGGTTGGGGAGCACTGATATAAGGTATGCAACATATTCCATCCCTGTGCTTTTGGATGTGTTCCAAGATGGATACTAGCTCGAGAAATGTAGAAGAAAGGCAAGAAATGTAATCTATTTTTGTTCCACGTCTAATTATTCGCAAAGTGCCAATACTGTACAGCAATTTAACCTGAAACAGGTGGCTGTGAAGAAGTGATGTCGGGTGACCACAGAAAGGGCTCCGAGTGCCACCTTTGGCACCCGTGCCATAGGTTCACCAACACTGCTTTAGATCATTCCCTCCCCCTCCCCTCCCCCTCCCCCCCTCTCTCTGTGTGTGTGTGTGTGTGTGTGCGTGTGTGTGTGCAATGTCATTCCATGTTGAAACTGTTTCTTTTATGGTGATGCCATATTTCTGAGCCCTTGCCCAACCTAGGCCTCATGTACCCATGTCCTTCTTCCACTGAAGCTTTACTGCTTCACAGCAGGGTGTTAATTTCCTGTTCTGAGTCTGTCGCAGATGAATTCACAGGCACCATTTTGTAAAAAAGGAGGGCAAACTGTTTTTGTTATTGTTGCTGCTGTTAAAAAAAAGAAAGAAAAAAAGAAAAGCACCCTGCAAGGCTGACAAAAGGCACTAATATAACACTAAAGTTTAAAGAGGCTATTGTGTTTCCTCAGTGTGGCGTTATAGAGGCACCCTTTTTCTTCCCTTTTAGATGTATAGATTGTAAAGGGTATTTGCCCTTCCCTCAGTCCCATCCGTCTCCTTTTCCTTTTAATTACAGCTGGAGAGAGTTTGAGCAAGTCATATTTGTATTTGGAAATCACCATCCGGACTCGCACAAGCTGGAATACATATGCTTGGTCCTTTAAATGAGCTTTTAAAATGGATGCTGCTGGGCTCCAGTGTAACCATTGGAAAGTTAACAGTGGAACATGAAAGACGGAAAGAAATGACTGAACAAGAGAGAGAGAAAGAGAGAAAGAAGCGAGAAAGAAATGGAGACGATGTCCACCTCATAAGAGAGATGCTTGAAAAAATGGGTAGCTCTCCATGCTTTATTTATTGTTCGGTACTGTGGTTCTGGGTGAGCCCATGTTTTAATCCAGTGTCGAACCGCAGTGCCACTCCCCTCCAGCAGGGTTCTTATGATTTTATTTATTTTATTTATTAGATGTTTATACCGTGCCATCTAGGCCTAAGGCTTCTCTGGGTGGTTTACAATATAGCAAATAAAATAAAATAAAATAACAGAGAGAGAGAGAGAGAGAGAGAGAGAGAGAGAGAGAGAGAGTTATATCTTGGTCTCTCAGTTTCATAATACATTTAAGATTTTCTATTCTTGGCTAGTATATTCCTCTTGGAGGTCAGACATTAACATTTCAGGCTGGTAATCTCACTCCCCTTTGCATTTTCACATCTTAATATTTGTTTAATATTTTAAAGATTGGTCCAGATACAAAAAGCCGATTTCTGCATTAGAGTGACCTGCCTGGTTTTGGCAAATATAAAGTTAGCTTGGCAATAGTCTTAAACTAGTCTTAAACTGGATGGAAGTAAAATGTAAAATTATACAAAGTTATATTATATAATAAGCATAATTAAACCAAATAATTGTATAATGAATAAAAAGCAACAAGACCAGCCATGATCAATAACAAAGACTAAATGTTCCTATAGTAACCAAAGGATTTTTTTTTAAAAAAGCATACACAACAGGCAGAGATAAAAGATTTCCAGACATTATACTGTAATTTGTTGTAACATTCCGTGAAAGCTAACCTAAAGAGCCACATTTTCAACTGGCGTTTAAAAATTTGAAGTGTGGGAGCCAGGCATTTCTTCAGATATATTCTGTTTTATTTAATGAACACAAATTTCCATCCATAAGCCTGTTTCACTGTGCTAATAAATTGGATTATTTAAGTTATATGTAAATAGACCGAAGGGAAAACGTGTTTGGTAAATGATCTTCTAAAAACAGAACACCCATCCCTCTCTGATGCAGTCTTGCATGGAAGTAATTATGTCATGAACAGACTTTCTGATTTAGAAAACATTGTTTGTATACCATCGGCCACCCAACCGCAACTTGGATATTTTGTATCGTTTCGTAGTGAAACAAAGGAAAGAGCATACAGTACCACAAGATGCATAATTTAATGAACCATCAAACTTTCTCGACCTCTATGGATTGTAAAACAGGATAATCAGGAGTGCTCTGAATTGTGAGAAAATAAACGGCAGCTTTTTAGTGCTGTGCCAAAAAGGAGTAAACATCTTTTAGAAGGTGCAGGGTGGATTGCTCTTGTTCAAAACATATGTGGTTGCTATAATTCAAACTGCACCTAAAGTGAACAAAATACTGACCTATATGCCCATCTGATTGGAAAGTCAGCAGTTCGAATCCACAAGATGGGGTCTGCTCCAGTTGCTTGCCCCAGCTTTTGCTAACCTAGCAGTTCAAGAGCACATAAAAATGAGAGTAGGGCCTCTATCACACAACCACTTAAATGCACCTTTTTCTTTTACTGAATTTTCATTTAAAGATTGTGCCCCCACGGCCAGACGTGTCTTCTGAATACCCCTCTCAACCACACCCCCTGAAGCGCATCTTCCTGCACCACCGCTAGGGGTTTGATGCACATTTTGATGCGAACCAAAGGTCGTGTGAACTCCAAAAAGGCTAATCTTCTTCCGGTTTCACCCATTTTGTAGCAAACATCTTTTCAAAACAGCGATTTGATGTGCATTTGGCAAATGGGGACACACGGGTTCAAAAAAATGCTACCATGGGGGCGGTAACTGTGCATCAAATGTCACGTGACCACTCTCAGAAAAAAGTGTGCATTTTATTATCCTCCGCATTTTGCGGTTGTGTGATAGAGGCCTATATAGGTACCATTTCGGTGGGAAGATATTGGCATTCTGTGCACTTGGTGTTTAGTCATGCCGGTGATGTAATGCCAGAAATATGTCTGTGGACCAATGCCGTCTCTTTGGCTTACAAACAGAGATAAGCACTGGCCCCTAGAGTTGGAAACAATTGGACTTAATTCTCAGGAGGAAATCTTTACCTTTAGTGGTGGGTCAGTGACAGAAAATATATTCTGTTGCAGGTCCTAATATCAATGTCTAATGGGATGATGTGTGATTCAGGAAGAAGGAAGGAAATGATAATATATTTCATAGGATTTATTTGCCTGTTTGCCACTTTTCAAATGAAGAAACATATTGGAGAGATGTGTATTTTAATGTTGGGGTAGAGGGATCTCTTTAGAGGAAAAGTAGAGAAAGTAGAGAAAGGGAGTCACAAGAAGTCCATCACAGGTTACAAGCCATGATGGGAATTCATGTTCTTTCCAGGCTTAAAAGGAGGATACCTCAAAATGCCAGATGCAGGGGAGTGGCATCAGGAGACAGGTATCTACTTTTCTCATGTGCTCCCAGAGGCATCTGGTGGGGCCACTATGAGATACTGGATGCTGGACTAGATGGGCCCTTGGCCTGATCCAGCAGGGCTCTCCTTATGTTCTTATGTTCTTAAGCTTAACCGCCCAGAGACCTTTGGGTAGTGGGCTGCATACAAGCTAAATAAATAAATAAATAAATAAATAAATAAATAAATAAATAAATAAATAAATAAAATGCACACACATAATAAACCAAGAACAGTCATATGTCATACTACCCAAAGAAATATGCTTGGTGAGGATTTGGTGCAGGATCTTCTGTGTGCTTGCACCCGGATTGTAAAACTCTCACCACAGGAAGGTGTTCACCTCTCCATTTTCTAGAAGTAGTTCTTGGGTTTTTTTTTTTAAAAAGATTGACAGTTCTAATTCTGTTTTTGATTTTTTTTTAAAAAATGTCTATCTATTTTTAATTGTTTTTGTGTTCGTTATATGCTACCTTGAGTATGTTGCAGTCAAAATGTGATCTCTAACAATGCTGGTAATGATACATGGATGAGAAAAATATACAGCATCAGAATAGTTTGAGACGGTCATGCAGGGAGGTTAAGAAGAACTTTCTCACTGATGTTATGGGCTATTTTCCATAGGTACCACTGCATTCTTGTATCTGTAGTCAGCACAGTGCTCCAAGTATGACAAGGTTGATGCCATATAGTCACAAATATATTGTCTACTGGAATAATAATTTCCTAATAACAAAAGCTCCTCTTGAGGGAGAAAGTCTAGATCTTTCAAAATAAAGGAGAAGTCAAATCAATTTTGTTGTTTAATACTTTGGGATAGTCTTTTTATTTTAGGGGCTTTGTGGCACAGTGGTTAAATGCAGTTTGATCCTGGTGGACTCAGATAGCTGGCTCAAGGTTGAGTCAGCCTTCCATCCTTTCAGGGTTGATAAACTGTGTACCCAGCTGGCAGGAGTGGCAAAGGCGATGGTGGGAGTATGACAATGACAATGTATAGCCTGTATAATTGAATTGTAAACCACCAATGGAGTACTTTAAGCATTATTGTAAAATAATGGTACATTATGGGTACAAAATGCAGCGGCCAGACTGGTGGTGGGTGCGGGCGGATATGACCGCATCACCCCAGTTCTGGCTCGCTTGCACTGGTTGCCCATTGAATTACTGGTATATGTATGTGTTTTACTTTTCAGGTCTAAACTCTTGCCCTTGTCTTCAAGAATGTGAATGCATGGGCTGATGGATGTACAGTATGGGCATGTCAATACATGTGAAATTATAATGCATGCTTCTCATGACGACATACTTTAGGCCAGGGTTATGTTGTGGCAGGCGTGATAGGTCTGCTTTCCAACTTTTGGCGACTTTGTCATTCAAACACATTCAAAATATTTCCAACCATCTCTATTTATTATTATTATTTTAGTGTATTTTTACCCCACCTTTCTCCTTGAAAAAGGGCTCAAGGTGGCTTACAGTAATGAGGGACAATATACAGTTCAGTACAATTAAGACATATTCAAGTATTGTGAGCAGGGAATTGAGCGACATCTTAGCATTAAGAGACAAAATTACATTAACATAATCACAAAGTCTATAAACACAAAGTCTATGTGATCATGTATGATAGATTCATATAAAAGTCACATAACAGGTTGTCCATCATTCAGGGAAAGCTTGTCTGAAGAGAAAGGTCTTTGCCTGTTTCTGGAAAGACAGCAGAGATGGGGCAGTCCCGGCTTCTAGTGGGAGGAAGTTCCTGAGTCTGGGCGCAGCAGCTGAGAAGGCCCTTTCATGTGCTCCCAGAAGACGGGGGGGATGGAGAGGAAGGCCTCTCCTGATGACCTCAACATCCAAGCTGGTTGATACTGTAAGATTCGATCTTACAGTAGCTAGGACCCAGGTGATATAGTGCTTTGTAGATTAAGGTCATCACTTTGAATTATGCCCAATAGCTGATTGGTAGTCAGTGGAGCAGATTTAATAGGGGTGTAATGTGATCTCTGTACCTCGCCCCAGTCAGCAATTTGGCTGCTGCATTTTGGACCCGTTGAAGTTTCCTGAGACTTTTCATCGGTAGTCCTGCATAGAGAGCATTACAGTAGTCTAGCCGGGATGTCACTAGGGCATGTGTCACTGTGGCCAGCGCAGGTTTCTCAAGAAACGGGCGTAACTGGTGGGCTAGTTTTAATTTTACAAATGCAGTCCTGGCCACAGCTGTGACCTGGGTATCTAGGCTCAAGGATGAGTCCAAGAGCACCCCCAAGCTGTGCACCTTTTTTTTTTAATTCGAGGGAGACCCCATCCAGAACAGGTTGCAACCCTATCCCTTGTTCTCCCTTTCAATTAACCAGAAGCACCTCTGTCTTGTCTGGGTTTAGATTCATTTTGTTCATCCTCATCTAGTTCCTTACTGCAGCTTGAGTTAGTAGCACCCTCAGAATCTGGAGGTGATGAGAGGTAGAGGTGGGTGTCGTCAGCATATTGGTGGCACTTAACCCTGATAGGATCCCCCAGTAGTTTCATATAAAATGTTAAATAACATAGGGGACAAAATAGAGCCCTGGGGGACTTCACAAGTTAGCGGCCGTGGTGTCGAACATGAATCACCTAACACTACTTTCTGCATTCTTTTCTGCAGGAAGGATCGGAGCCACTTTAATGGAGTGCCTCCTATTAGTCTCCTATTAGGGACATTATTGTTACTGTTAGGGAGATTAGTCTCCTATTAGGCCATGAAGAGTCAGACACGATTGAACAACAACAAAAAGGGACATTTCAGTCAACCATATAGAGTTATCAAGAAACTATGGGCCTTTTCACACGACCCCTAAGATCCGCTGGTCCCTTAAATTCGGACCAGAGATCTTGGGGGTTCGTTTCTGTTCCTGCGTCCCCACCCCTCAGCACTTCCTGCTCCTGTTGGCGTGAGGGGGGGAGGCAAAAAAAGGACAAAAGAAGCCTTTACTAACCTGCCCGTGCCGGTCGAACTTGCCACGAGCCCCGTTACTTCCTGCTTCCGTCTCAAGGAGCTCTTAAAGGGGCGGGAGGCAAAAAAACAACAGACAAGCCAGGAGAACCGGGCACTCTTATCCGCATCTAATTTTTTATCACCTCCAAAGAGAAGGTACAAGGAAAGTGCGCTGGGTCGCGGTAAGTGGGCGGGGTCACACTTAATTGTCTCCAAACTCCGGAGCTGGTGGGAAAACATTTCTAAGCTCCGGAGCTGGGAGCCATTTGCAGCGCAGCTTAGGGGTCGTGTATAAACGCCCTATCTGGATGAGAAGAAAAGAACAGCAGGCCAACCTCAATATGATTGCAGATTTCCTGACCCACAACGATTCCATCTTGTTTGGTTTAAGTTTCAAGATTGTTTCTCTTTATCCGCATCAAAACTGCTTCAAAGACAGGATACAGGGTGTCTGCTACTTTGGTTGTAGAAGAACAATAGAGCTGCATGTTCTTTGCATGCTAATAAATCAATCAGCCCAATTCTTCTGATGATTTTGCTCAGTGGTTTTTAAGGAGATGATGTTGTTGGGAGTCAAGATGGAACCTTGATGCCCCTCAAAGACCAATAGTCATGAGGGACACCATAAGTCTTCCACTCCTAAACAGAGGGTAAGAGCCAGAACATCTACATGTTAAGTACACATGTGTAAAACACCGGGGATACAATCTGTGTGAAATTAAGTGGGGCCAGAATCCTGTAGGTGTTCATGTAAGATCTGTGCAGTTTGTTGCAGTTAATTGCAGCTAATAGACAAGGTGTTGGTGGTCATTTTGTAGGCATATTTGATCATAAGTAATTGGGACACACCCAATACTTCATTAATTAGCCACCACTAGCCATAGCAAGTTAACACAAATCTTACACAAATACCAGTAGGATTTTAGCTAGTGAATGAATACAATTTAAACTTACAGTATATGTACAAAATGGCATACAACTAAAGGCATTGCATCATCTTTGTTAATGAAGTGCCTTTCAACATTGCTCCCAGCTCTGACTGATGACCCTTTAACTAAGACTTCAGTCCCATCACTGGAGACTGGTGGAAATACTCACCACAGCTTGACAGGATGATGCTGTCAAAATTTAAATTTAGCTTGCAGAGATGGACAAATCAGTCTGTTTCCAGACTGGATCATTTTAATGTGTTTATTCACAAGTACTTTCCATCCCATTTCTATTTTAATATGTGATTTTAAAAAACTATACGAAAAGCCATTTAAATATGTGTTTTTAAATATATTTTCTCTCAAAATATGCCTTTCTAGAAGTATTTCCTTTCAAAATATACACTCCGACATATTTCCTCTCATAATATTTACATTTGAATGCATTTTGAGAAAGTATTTTTTTCATATAAAACTTGTGAACTGAATTCCAGCATCTGGATAAATGTGGCATTTGAATGGCTATTTACATTCCAATCACACATTAGTCAGGAGGCAAATGTGTAGGGTCTGGTTCAGGTCAGTTCCTATTGGAATTCACAAATATTGAATTCCTCATATATCTGTGCTAGTCAGTCCCTGCCACTAATCTTTTACTAACTCCAAGGCACCAAAATGTTGATATATTAATAATTCAAACAAGGTTTGTTATGAATCTCTCTCTCTCTCTCTCTCTCTCTCTCTCTCTCTCTCTCTCTCTCTCTCTCTCTCTCTCTCTCTCTTTCCACCTGTCCAATCGGCATGGCTGCTAGAATAAATAAACAAAAGCTGAGTGTGTACCAGAACCATCATTACTGTGCCTACTCAGACTTTACTATGGAAATTATTTACCTATAGAAAGAAATGAAAATGCCTACTATCCACACATGCTTAGCATGATTTTCCTTTAATCCTTATGGCTTGAGAATGAATGTGCTGTAGGAATGAAACTGATCAGTTTAGACGTCTGGATCCAAGCAGGCAAAATGGTTCTTGCTGCAATTCTCACATTTACCCAGACACTTAGCTCCATGTTGATCTCATCAGTATGTAAACGAAACACACATGGCAACAGCTGCTTGTAAGAAGATCTTTTGTGGATATATGCCTTCATGATACACTGTTATGTAAAATAAACATTGCGCACACACACACACCTCGGATAACAAATGCCTCTGTTAATGAATAATTCAGAAAGTGAATTGAAAATAAACATTGCACACACACACACACACACACACACCTCGGATAACGAATGCCTCTGTTAACGAATAATTCAGATAGCGAATTGAAATTTCTTGGAATAAGGATGTTTCAAATAACAATTTTTTCCTCTGGTCTGCGTTGGATAACATTTTTTTTCATAATGCTTTGTGAAAAAGTCTACCCAGAATGCATTGCTCCCCCTGTAATTTGTGGAGGGGTGGGAGGAGTTGGAGCAGTTTTTTTCATCATGCTTTGGAGCCATTCTGAACATATTTTGCTGATGGATTTGGATCTTACGAACTTGGAAAGGTAGGGAACTGAGGTTTCCTTGCTTTCTTTTATGTTTTTGCATTGGTTTCGAATGAACTTTTTGCAGGAATGACCTGGCGTTTGTTTTCGAGCTAGGTTTTATTCACCTTTGCACTGCTTTTCATTGCATTTTTGGTGGGAACAGGCTGGGGGTAGTCTTGCTGCTTTCTTTTGTTCATGTTTGCATTGCACCGTATGGGAGGTGTTCTGTGGGAAGTGTTTCAGCACTGCATGCCTTTAGAGTGCACTTTATAAAGAGATCTGAAAACCCCCAGCTTCCCCCCCCCCCTTTTTTCAGACCTCTGGAATGGATTAATCTGTTTCCCATTCATTTAAATGGGAAACCACATATCGGATAACAGATTTTTCAGTCAGCTAACTGACTTGCAGAATGAATTAAATTCATTACCTGAGATACCACTGTATATTTATATACCATGCTTGAAAAGGTGCACGTTGGTATTCACCCACACAAAGCATATAGAAGATATTTCTCTAGTTTTCATTTGCTTGGGCTGATACATGAGGACTGAGGCACATAATACTGTTATTACTATGTCATAGAAGCAAAGCCCTCTTAAGTGGTAACTAGAGAGTGGCATGAAATGAAAATATAGCATTTCGTTTTGCTTCTTTAGTAGTTTTGTTAGCTACTAACACATTTTAAATAGTGATTGCATGGATGTAGCAGCATGAAAATTGCAGGGGAGCTTCCTCAAGTTCTTCCTTGTAAGCCCCCCAAATTTGGGGAGGTTTGTGGTTCTGGTGGCCAAGTTATTCAACAGCAAAGAGGGTCCTCCTAGCTAATTTCAAAACTACTGTATGGGACACACTGACAATAGAGATGGGCACAAAACGCCAAAATGGCATTTCATTTCATTTTTCATTTTGTATCCCCTATTTCATTTTGTTTGAAATGAATTTTTTAAAAAAACATTGTTTCATTTTTCACTTATTTTCATTTTCATTTTCATTTTAAAAACCCCTGCCATTCCCCCCAACATGCCCGACTTGGGGGGGGGGGGGAGAAGGTGCTGGGGTTTAAAACTTTTTTTTTTTGCCACTAAAGCAAGCAGCGGTCAGGACGCCAGCGCAAGACTCCCGAACTGGCATCCCAACCATTTTCAGCGGGCTCCTGCCAGGCTGTCATCAGCTGGGTCCCTTTTAAAATGGCCCAGTCACCACCAAGAGATCGCCCCAGTGCTGACTGGGCCATTTTAAGGGGTCCAGCTGATGATAGCTGGGCAGGAGCCCTCTGAAAATGGTCGAGAAGCCAGCGTGGCTGCCCTCCCCAGGTGCCAATCAGCTGGCGCATGAGGCTTCAGTGGCTGCCAAACAAAAGTTTAAAAATCCCACACTTTCCCCCACCTGATCAGGAGTGTTGATCAGGTGGGGGGTTTTAAAACTTTTTTTAGTCCCTTAAGCAAGCCCCATGCACCAGCATGCAATTATCAACTCTTTTGTTGATGCAACCATTAATCCTGAAGAGGGTAGGTATGACTTATTGTGGTATCTCAGTGTCAACCTTTCTGCCTTGGATGATCACGCTAGGTCTCTAGAATGGTAATGGAGTTGAAACAACTGATGCTATCAATCTCAGCTTATCTGACACATTGAAACCCTCTCACTGTGTTCAGGTGTGACTTAATATTCATTGTTGAGGGTCCCATTGTGGACAGACAGGGGATCCGTACTATAATGAGACCAACTTTCACCTGAAAATGTAAGGCCTTGATTTGTGTCAAAGTAAATAACCACAGAAACCTGAGGAATTTCCACTGAGATAGAGAAAGATCTTCAGAGCTTAGGCTTTTGAAAGGCACACCCGGGGAGTTTTGTGAGCTTAACAGGGAGAAGGAACAGCAGCTGTTGTTTTGACAGGATTGGAAATATCTGAGCATTATCAGGAGTTAAGGAGAGCTGAAAAGCATGTCTTGACAGTGTTGTGCAAAACAAAACAAAACAAAACAAAACAAAAATGAGGGCTATTCATTAAATTCAAGGCAGGGGTTGATCCCTGCGAGAAAGAAGCAGCCATTGCAATGAACAGAAAGAAACAGTCGAATAGAAGAAATGCAGGTAGAGGGCACGGAAGCAAAGAGAGGGGGAAGCCAGGCCACCTAATTGCCACCATTTAATCCTGGCAGGGAACATGCTGAGGTCCTTGAGCAAACCTCATTCAGTGGATAAGGAGCATTATCGACCTGTTTCTCATTTTGCCTCTTGCTCTGCACACACCTCCGGGTATATATCCTATCCTGTGACCTGCAAGTGGAAACAGCTGATAAGAGTGATATGAGAATGTGCACGTAGCAACTAGGTGGGTCAGGTACTTCCACCCTCCGGAACGGCCAGCCAGCGATGCACATCATGAACTTTGCATGCATGAGGCTTTCTACTGTTTTGGTGGGAAAAGCTGGAAGCTGACGAGTTTGATCTAAGGAAGCCCAGGTCTTTCCCCTTCTTCTCTTTCCCAGTGTTTTTCCACATGGGGCAGCACAGCATGTATCTCACATTCAGCTCAATGTGATAGCACATGTCAAACCAAATTAGTAATTTACTTGTAATGTCCACGTAATGCTGCCAGGACCAGCCAGAATGGGGCCCACTGTGTCAAAATGTTGACCTGGGGAGTACATTTTCCATCTTAAGATTCCAGAGCACGATAACTGTTTTTAAAATAGAGGTGAGGGCACCAGCTTGGCCTGCACATCATGAGGAATTTTGTCTAGCTGAAGGTTTGTTTTTGCATCAGATAATTTATTGCGCTAAGATCCGATGGTGTACAACTATGATTATTATTAAGCCAATGATGAATATATATTTTGTTTATTGTTTTAATAATAATAAAAATGATTAAAGGAAGCAGTTATGCCTGTAACTACCATGCAGGCTATTACAAAATAATAAATAATGCAAAGTGTGCATACAATATATTAAGTAAAGGAGTAGAGTGGGGACACCTTATTAAGTGAACTGCTGTTCTGTCTCTTGCATACTCTCACTGACACCACATGGAGAGGACAAAACCAGTGACACACAAAATTGCAATTTTTTTTGTAGAGAGTGAACTAAAATATAGTATAAGTGGACTTCTGACACTCACTGTCCATTTGGGTACATCAAGTCCTCCATAAATTCATTTGATTCAAATGGGTCTACTCTAGTTGTGTCTTAGTATGTTAATTACAGTAGGACGATTGGAATCAATGGGGAACGTCACTCACAAAATACCTACTGATTCAGTGGGTCAACTCGAGTGCAGCTCACTACACTAAGCAACAGGAACTCAGTCAATGTGTTTGAAACTATTAGGGCTTCTTCTCTGCATGTCCCTGTAACACAGCCTTATAATGCTGTCAAGACAATTTATGCTGCCTGAAAAAAAATAAAACCCCACATGTATTTCCCTTCTGGCTTATTGTAAAATATGTGACTGTTTAAAGATAGCAATATTAAATCAGAGACAGAGGAACATAGGAAATTCTGTCAGGCATGCTAGGAAGAACAATATCTCCTGACCATCTTGTATTACAACAAATCACCCTTCCTAGTTCAAGAGAGAGGACAATGGCTCCTGATTCTGTTATTTGAGGTAGAAATGTGGGCCCCATTTGTTTGCTAGAACAGGCTGCTCTCCCCATTTTGTTCCCTTTATCCACATATTGAAAACTTGATTGGAAATAACCACATCAGAAAAGAAAAAGAAGAAAAAAATAGGGTTGTGTAGCATCCAAGAATTTCTGCTGTGCACATTCCTGCATTATTAGTCCCATGGAACTCCAAAAGTAGGAAACTCTAATGAAGAATTTAGTGTGTTGAAAGATGGTAAAGAGATGGGCCAGCATTTCATTCCCTGAATTTGGCTTTATCTACATCAAATGCAGAGATGGAATAGGTGGAAGCGGAGGAATGTATATTTGGCGAGGAATGTGTATACAGTGCGTGGTAAGATTAATTCTGGCCAATATAGGCAATGAGGTTGAGTTTCAAAAACAGGAAGAAATGCGGGGGGGGGGATATCATCTAGAAAGCTGAATCTGTGCTCTCTCAGGCTGGAAGAAATGAAAACAGTTTTAAATTATTGATCTGTTTGCTGATTGCATATATGCCCCAACTTTCTTCCCAAGAGCTGAACGCAGTGTCCTTGGCTTGCCCTTACAGCCTTTCGCTAAGGCAGGTCAGATGGAGGGAATGTGAATGGCCCAAGGTCACCCAGAAGGTTTCATAGCTGGATGGAAATTTGAAGCTAGGTCTCCCTAGTGATACATTGGTAGGAACGGACCCAAAGCGATGACTCAGATTCTGCACATTTTTGTTGCTGTTGCTTTTCATCCCCAAATAAAACAATTAGCTCTATTTCAGAGCTAAAATAGAGGACATCCGATCCAATCTGGACTGCGGTTGTGGTGGTTCACCCCTGGGGGTCCCCAGTGCTGCACCCCCCCAGTCTCCTTGATTTGTTCAGTTTGGGCCTGAATCCCCAACTGATGCCTCCAGGGTGCTAGCGTACTTAATCCGGCGTCTTCTTCATTTGACCCCTGACCTTCCTGGCTTATTAAGATCGCAGGGGGGAGCATGCTAGAAGGGGTTGTCCGATTACTACTGCCTCCTTTAGGGATGAGATTTTCCCTTCCCGTCTGAAGGAGACGGTGGCAAAGCCCATTCTTAAAAAAAGTTGCTTGGCCATGGACGATTTGTCTAATTATCGTCTGATAGTCATTGTTCCCCTTTTGGGCAAAGTGGTTGAGCGGGTTGCTGCCGAATGGCTCTACGCATTCCTGGAAGAGGATCATGTCCTGGATCCATTCCAGTCTGGCTTCAGGCCACACCCAGCCCTGGTCACTCTGCAGAGTGACCTTCTGAAGAGGGCCAACAAGGTTTGCTCTACCTTGTTGGTCCTCCTCAATCTTTTCGCGGCTTTTCATATCTTCGACCACAGTATCCTCCTGAACAGACTCTCTGGGGTGGGGATTGGAGGCTTGGCCTTGTGCTGGCTCCAATCCTTCCTTGGGGGCAAGTCCAGCAAGTAAGGCTGGGTGAGGAATTGTCAGCCCCCTGGAACCTCACTTGTAGGGTGCCCCAGGGTTTGGCGATGTCCCTCATGGTGTTTAACATCTATGTGAAGCCACTGGGGGAGGTCATTTGGAGCTCTGGAGTTAGCTGTCCAGTACGCTGTTGACACACAACTCTATTGCTCCTTTTCCACCTCCGCAGTGGAGTCCGTCTAGTCGCTGGGGAGCTGCTTGGCCACAATCATGGTATGGACCAGGTCTAAACAGGCTCAAGCTGAATCCTGAGAAGACAGATGTTCTGTTCTTCAGGGGGTCCTCCAATGGTTACAGGAGTTGCAGTGGCAGTGGCAATGAGGGAAGAAAGTTTTTTTTCCTTTCTCCTGCTTTTTCAACTGCTTCGCTGCGGCAAGGAGAAAGGACAAAAACGTTCTTTCCCTTCTTGCCGCTGCTGCCACCAGACAGCTTGGCAGCTGGGCAGCCAGGCACCCACCAGAAGGGTGGAGGACCAATCTTCCCTGCTATCCTCTCCAAAGGCAAGATCCTACACCCCGACCTCCATCGCCTGCAACTCACGGCCTGGAGGATCAGGAGATAATTAATGCCATTATTTCCTCTTCCCGCAAACCATCCACACTCCACCTATACCAGGGGTCTGCAACCTTTAAGACATAAAGAGCCACTTGGACCCATTTCCGACGGAAAACAAAAACTGGGAGACGCAAAACCATTGCGACATTTAAAACAAATATAACACTGCATATATTGTTTCTTACCTTAATGCTATCTATATACAGGATCGTGCAGTCAGCATTAGAAATCACAGGGCCCCATAGCAAAATTTGCTATGGCCCACCCCCCTCAAGCTCCAGCCACCCCTCCCCTTCCTTTCCCTGCAGACAAACACCCAAGCAGGCCTCAGCAATTTCTATGCTGCTTCCATAGGGCTGGGGGTTGGGGGGGCTGGTCCTAAGAGTCCCTGTGAAAACCAACCAACCAAGCAAGCAAGCAAGCATCTGTGCTTCAGAGAACAAGTCCCGCCAGCCAGCCAGGCAGCCCCCACCCACCCCAACCCCTTTCTCGCCCCCTGCACCTTCCCGCCCCCCTTTCCACGTGTGGCCACCCAGGCACCAACCTCAGGTGGGGTTGCGGGTGGGGGGGAGAGAAGAAAGGAAGGGGAAGGGGGGAAGGAAGGAAGGAGGGTTTTCTCTTCCAAAGAACCATCCCACCCGCTGCCCCCCCAAACACACTACACAACACATACACACAGACACACACACGTGAGGGAGGCTTCCTCCCCCCTCCCACCTGTCCCTTAAGGATACATTGTCCTTCAGTTGTCGTCCCCCACTACACACTCCCGATATCGTTTTCCCACCCCCAATCCACCCACCGCGCCGCTCTTGCGGGGCCGTGAAGCCTTCAGATTATTATTTTTTTAAAAAGGGAATTCACCCCCCCACCCCTTCCGCCGAGCTGGGGGTGGGGTTGGGGGTGGGGGGGAGAGAAGAAAGGAAGGGGAAGGGGGGAAGGAAGGAAGGAGGGTTTTCTCTTCCAAAGAACCGTCCCACCCGCTGCCCCCCCAAACACACACACACACACACACACACACACACACACACACAACACACACGTCACTTCTCCCCCCTCCCACCTGTCCCTTCCTTCAGTTGTCGTCTCCCACCACACACTCCCGAGATATTTCCCACCCCCAATCCACCCACCGCGCCGCTGTTGCGGGGCCGTGAAGCCTTCAGATTTTTTTTAAAGGGAATTCACCCCCCACCCCCGTATTTAGTTCCGCTGAGCTGGGGGTGGGGTTGGGGTTGGGGGGGAGAAGAAAGGAAGGGAAGGGGGGAAGGAAGGAAGGGGGTTTCTCTTCCAAAAAAACCGTCCCACCCGCTGCCAAAAACCGTCCCACACACCGCACACACACCACACACACACACACACACACACACACACTCCCCACACACACACACACACACACACACACACACACACACACACCACACACACCACACTCACACACCCACACAACGTCGCTTCTCCCCCCTCCCACCTGTCCCTTCCTTCAGTTGTCGTCCCCCACCACACACTCCCTAGATATTTCCCACCCCCAATCCACCCACCGCGCCACTCTTGCGGGGCCGTGAAGCCTTCAGATTATTTTTTTAAAAAAAGGGAATTTCCCCCCCCCCTCCGCCTCGTGCCCCGTTTTTTCTGCCTAACTGCAGGATGGCCTCCTCCTCCTCCTCCTCTTCTCTTCCCTCCGCAAGCCCCAAGTTGTTCTTCTCCTCCCGTCTTTTTTTCTCCGGGGGGGAGGGGGGCCCTCCTTCAAGCTCCTTGCGACGGTCCCTGCAACATGGAAGGCTGCCGTTCTGGGGGGCACTTTCCACCACACCTCCCTCTCTCGCTTGCTCTGAAGAAAGCGCGGGAAGGTAGAGTGTGGGATGGGCTGTCCTCGCGAGATTTGGCGCCTCCCTCCCGTTGGTCACCTTCCCATTCACTTGCAAGGAAGTTACGGTGCAAGGAGAGGGTTGGTGTTTTTAACTCCCGGAGCCGCAGCAAAGGTTCCAAAGAGCCGCATGCGGCTCCGGAGCCGTGGGTTGCTGACCCCCGACCTATACCAATACAATTGGAAGAAGTTTGTCTCTTTCACCAATGAAAGACATTTTCCCCCAACCAATCCCCCTCTCCAATATGTTCTTCAATACTTACTCACTTTGAAATGATTGGGTCTCACCATCTTGTCCCTGAAGGTTCATCTTTTGGCACTTGTGGCCAACCAACCGAAGTCTTCACCCGCTTTGCATTTTTTTTGACACCCTCGCCTGAAGTGATTCCTCAAAGGACTGCAGAATACCTTTCCTGACAGGTGGCCTATCATATCTCAGTGGTCTCTGTTGCTGGTGTTACAATGGCTTATGTGCCCTCCATTTGAGCCCATGGACATTTGCGACCTTCGTCTACTTACTTTCGAGACAGCTTTCCATCTTGCAATTATCTCTGTAAGAAGGGCAAGTGAGCTCTGTGTCTTGCGCTGTGACCCGCCTTACTTGCAGTTTTATAGGGATAAAGTCATTGCCTACCCGTATATTTCATTCTTACCAAAGGTGGTCTCCCCCTTTCACCTGTCTCAACCTATCTCCTTACCCACATTCTTTCCCAACCCAATAAATCCTCTTGAAAGGGACTTACATTTCCTGGATGTTTGACATGCCCTTGCCTTTTATACATCCAGGACTGCTCCTTTTAGAGCTACTCAGCAGTTATTTATTTGTTACAATCCTAGTTCCAAAGGATCACCAGTTTCTTCACGGTTTTTCATGTTGGATTACTTTTACCATTGAATTAGCATACCAGTTAGCTAAGCTGCCACTTCCGTCACCCTTCAGAGCTTACTCAACCGGAGTGATGGCTTTCTCAGTTGCCTGAAGGGCATGCCTCTGTCTGACATTTGCAACTTGGCGACTTGGGCCGTTACTTCACGAACCTCTCGCTGCGCGGCGAGCCGTGATTTCTGCGCGAATCGGTCGGTTTTGTCCGCACGATCCTCCATTTTTGGATGCGGCGCCACCCCGACCACGCCCCGACGGGGCCCCTAAAACCGTGCTCCAAGCGGGCGAGAGATTCCCCTGCCGGAGGCCGGGAATCTCCCTCGCTTCGCATCCCGCTTCGTATGTTTTTTTCACTAACTGGCCAGTTAAAAAGTATATTTATTTATTTTTTAACTTACTTTTTCTCCGAAATGCCGATGCATAGATATTTCGGTTAACCCGTTCTTTTGATCTTGCCTTCTGTAAACGGGGGGGCAGGGGCAACAGAGGGGGGGCAAGCGTCCCCGGGTGACGTGAGCAGAGCCCCCTCCGCTGGCAAGGGATGGCGAAGGGCTGCGCAGAGGGAGGGGGGATGGGGGTCTCGGTGCCGCCGCCGCAAGACCACCCCCGCGCTCGCGCCCACCCAGAGAGCGGCGGCGGGGCACACAGGGCGATGAAGCTGAGAGAAGCCTCTCCCCCCCCCCCCCCCCCCCCAAAAAAACCAACCCTCCAGCTCTGCTTCAGGGAAACACGATGGCCGCCCACAAGTCCTCTGACCGCAAATGACAGCCGGAAGTATTGATGCATCGATACGCCGTGGTAATTCTCTTAAAAAAATAAAAGAAAGCAGAAACCGGACGTTGCAAGTAAGCTTCCGAATGCGAAGGGAGCACGTGAAGTACTACTGGATTCGACCCTAAAACCTCGCCCGGTGAGGACACGGAAAGAGGGGTGGGGGCGAATGGAGACCACGTGACTACCACGTGACCGCCTTCGAATTCATAGCGAAGGCAATCACGCTGCGAAGAGAAGTTCTTCGTGAAGTGACGGCCTTGGTGTACTCTGATAACTTTCGTGAAGCACTATAGGATGGACACCTATATGAGGTATACCACGGCCTTTGGAAGAGCTGTCCTCTTTCGTGATGGCATGACTTCCCTTCTTCCTGTGTGGCTTCATGAAGGCCACGAAGAAGAAGAACCAGTTACTTACCTGTAAAGGTGGTTCTTTGAGTGGACCTTTGTGAAGCCACACAGCATCAGCCCTGCTCCCCTCAATTCGTCATACTGTGCCTGATACTTCCCTGTCATGCTGGTGGTAGCGAGGGAACCAAGGCATTTAAGCTGGAACCCTCTCGCACATGCTCAGTGCGAGGGGGTGAAGACTAATGAACTTTTCTATTGCTAGGGAAGTCCGACCTTCATGCAGGGGTGTTTGGGAAAGAAGAACCACCTTTACAGGTAAGTAACTAGTTCTTATAAGTTGTTATAAACACAATGTTTATGTGATCCTGTAGATTCATATAAAAAACACATAATAGGTAGACCATCATTCAGGGAAAGCTTGCCTGAAGAGAAAGGTCTTTGCCTGTTTCTGGAAAGACATAAGATATGGGGCAGTCCTGGTCTCTAGAGGGAGGGAATTCCATAGCCTGGGCGCAGCATCTGAGAAGGCCCTTTCATGGGTTCCCTTGAGTCGTATCTGTAATACATGACATACATGAAGTGGAACTATAAGAGGACCTAAAGAAGGGAGTACTTTCTGCTAATTTTCAGATAACTAGCTGAACTAGGCACCTTTGAAGATTGTTGGAAGGAAGGGAAGAAGGGAAGAAAGGAAGAAAGGAAGGAGTCATTTGTGTTCCATTTAATTCATATGCTCTAGAGACAACCTTATTTCTAAATTTGCTTGCTTTGCTCCAGAACCAAATCTAGTAATTCCATCTCCATCTGAACCTCATGCAAATCAGTCCAAGCCAGGCCCATTTAGTTAATAATTGGGGATTTGGTGAATCTGATGGACAGCCTTAGCAATGGGTTACATAACACTGTTTTGTTACACTATAATTAGAGATGGGCACGACTTAGCGGTATTCCCGTTTCCGTTTCCGTTACTCGGTTCCGTTACTCTACGGAAACGGTAACGGGAATTACTCCCCCAGACTTCGAGCTCGAACCGACGAACGAACAATTTTGGTCTGATTTGTCGTGCTCGTTACTTGCATCGCGAGATCGTGCGATGCCACACGCGGCACAGAAAAAGTTTTTAAAAGTTAAAAAAACCCGGTTCCCGGCCGAAAAGCAGGGGGGAAAATGCCTGCCGTGCCTCAGGGCACCTACCAGAGGGGTTGTTTCTGGAGGTCCCCGGCCTCCCCCCTCATCCCCCGTCCTCGGCTGCTCTGGTGGGACTCGCCGCAGGCTCGCAGCCAGCAAAAAGCCCAGTCTCGCCGGCCACCGGCCGCCGCAATTAAAGCGCAAGCAAGTGGCACGGACGGCACAGGAAAAAACTTTTAAACTCTCCCCCCACCCATTCCCGGGCCAAAAAAGCAGGCGGAAAAATGCCTGCTTGACTAAGGGCGCAGGGCACCTACCGGAGGGGTGGTTTCTGGAGGGGGGGTCCCGCCTCCCCCCCGTCCTGGGCAGCCGGACTCGCCAGTCGCCATCGCCATGCCATGCAGTGCGGGCGGGGGATCCAAAATGGGGCGGCGAACACAATATTGTTTTTGAAATCGTGGTCCAAAAACACACAAGCACAACAGAAACACGCGAAAATTTATAAACTGCCAGATTTTTCACAAGCAGTGGGTTTTTTCTTGCAACAAAATGTCCTCCTCTCCTCCTCTGTCCTCCATTGATTTTATTTTATTTTATTTTATTTACACCTGCGCAGTGCGCAATGATGGGCTGGCCAAGTGGCCAGCCATGTGGGAGTGGACAACCATGCAAATTTCTGGAGCCATCCCACCAGTCGCATGGCCACTTGGCCATGGAGACTTCTGGGATGTGCCAAAAAGCCCCCTAAAACCTGCCCTAGCCCTAACCCTAACCCTTGACTCCGTACCCATACGTCACAGACTGTCTTCTTAGTGGGTCAGAGAGGCACCCAGATGCAACCCACTAGCCCCACCGTAACCTTACCCGTCACTAGCCTAACCCTAGCTCTTGCACTAAGCCACCTTAAAGCCAGATCTACTTGCTTGCATTGCACTACACGCAGCAAGTACAATTCCCTTCTGTGTGAGACATGGTGGTGCGGGAGCCTTGTGAAGGGCGGGTATGACCCTATCACTCTCACATGGTCTCACGATGCACATTATGTTATGCAAATCCATATGGCTATTGCATAGCATTTTGCAGCAGCAGCAGGTGAGGAAGGGAGACCCCCATGTAGAGGGGTCTCTTGGAGCCTGCTTCCCCCTTTGTGGGTCCATTTAAGGCACCCACGGGTGCCTCCAGGAGCCCACTTTCTAAATTTAGCGGGCCAGAGGAGGCACCCACCCCACAGATGCCTCCAGGAGCCCGCTACCCCCCCAAAAAAACCAGTACTAACGACAACGAAAAAACGAAAAAACGAACCGACTAATTTTTTGCGAATTTTCGCGAAAACTGGAAACGACCCGAAATGGGACTGGCCCGACTAACGACAACTCGAAAAAATTTTTTTTCAAGTCGTGCCCATCTCTAACTATAATAGTGGTTTGAGAAGAGCTGAACTCGCTAGCAATTGCTTTGTGGTCTGCTCCCTCTCCTCCATCATCATTATCCTCCTATGTCACTGGTTTCTAGGAACACTGACAACGACACACTCAATCCATCACATTTATGAAGGCAAGGTCTATTTGACCATGAAATATCCTTTCTTTTGATTTAAGCCATGCTCGGCATTATAGGCAGAGGTTAGAATAACAAGTTCCATTTCTCATGGCCTTAGTAAGGCAATCACTTGCCTCCCATGGAACTGTAATCTCTTCTGTTTTTACAGCATTAGGCATTGCTGCTGCTGCTCATCATCAGAGGGACTTCAATTCTGTGGCTAAATGTGACTGATTGTAAAAATGCATCACCGTTTAATGGGACTTCTTCCTTTCTCTCGCCATGCAATGTTGCATTAAGGGGAATGCTAACCTTGGAAAACTTATGCCGGAAGCCACTTCAAGAATCAAACAGAGGCCAGAGAGTTCAGATGCTGGGGTAAATTAGGGAATGGTAGGATGAAGAGCTGCAGAGTTGTCTGAAAACAACAGAAGGCAAAATGTTTCCTGTCACTTCTTTTTGCAACGTCTCATGTTTTCAGACAACATTACATGTCCCCGCTATCCTGAAAAATGAGAAGCTCCAGAGATACCGCTGCTGGCCTGATCTGCCATTGAATGAGAAGCAGAGAAAGAGAGAATATGAGAAGGATTTATGATGGTTGTGCACATTTTGATGTATTGTATTTACAGCATTGCAAGCAGTATATAAATGGAGTCAAGCAGACCTTCCTGGTGCATACAAAAGACACCCATTCAGAAGCCTGGCATCAGGGAAGTGCCAATGAAGAAAATAGTCACAAATCTGATAATCAAAACTTCTTTGACAAATTATCCCTTTTAGGAAAAGCCCTGATGATGCATCAGTCAAGAGTAACCAAGACAAGACAAACCTAGAACGTTGAGCCAGTCTGATTGATGCAAAGGCAGAAGGTAGCTAAGCCAAGACAAACCTAGACATTGGGCCAGTCTGATTGATGCAGAGATAGAAGGTTCATTATGGGGACAATGATGAAGAAAGTAGATGGAGAGGTTTTCTTTTTCTTTTGTGCCGTTGCTGCCACGATGTTTTCTAAAATAGGTATGACCATCACTATCTAAACCAAACTTCAGTATTCTCACCTCTCTTTTTTGATATTTTATTTACTTATTTAAATGATTTATATGCTGCCTTTCTCCCCATAGGGAACACAAGGTGGCTTACAAAAGATAGAATAAGAAATGTCAAAGCACTATTTAAATATTACACATAAAACAATTAAATATACATTAAATGTTTAAAACCAAGTATAAATATAATTCCAAAACATTAAAAAACCTGAGAGTTCAAAAACCAGTCTTTCTAAGATAAAAAAGGTAAAGGTTCCCCCCACACATGTGTGCTAGTCATGTCCGACTCTAGGGGCAGTACTCATCTATTTTCAAGCCAAAGAGACATTGTTGTGTAAGTCCGTGGCCATATGGCCAGCATAGCTGAATGCATTCCTGTGCACAGAACACTCTTTACCTTCCCACTTTTTATGGTGGTACCTATTTATCTACTTGCATGTACAGTAGACCCTCGTATAACGGAGGGTTTGTTCAACGGAAAATCCGTATAATGGAAAAAAATCCGCCCCCTCCCCCCCGCGGCCACCTCCGCCCACCGCCTGCGGCTGCCCGGGAAGAGGATGGCATCCCTTAATCCACGCTTCTCGGTGTGCGGGTGTGAATGGGAAGAACTGGAGTCATTCCTCCCTCCTAACCCATTACCAATCCTCTGCTCCCTCCAGTGCCTCCACGCCTTCGGCCGCCTCCATCTTGCCTGCTCCAAACCGGAAGTGCTTGGGTGAGCGCCGGGGGGGGGCAGTTCCGGCGCACGGCGTTGCTAAGCAACAGGACGGAGATGCCGCAGCCTGGCGCCTCCGCCCGCGCCCGCCACCGACTTGCCCAGACTTCTCCTTCCACCACCACCCAATGTCACCCCCCACCCCGAGCCGCCCCTTCCCGCTTCCTGGGGGGGTTGGGGGGGAAGCTCCTCACAGAAGAACGGCGGGTCTTGCTGTAAGTCCCGGGAGAGACGCCAGCCGAGGTCGAAGGGAAGGAAGGGTGGGAGATGTCGGCCCAAATTCTCGATTTGGCCATAGGGAGAGGAGGCAGGATGGGGCTGGGGGGTGGGGGTGGGGTGGGGGGCAAGCAAGAGGTGAGCGGGGGGGGATTCCTGGCACGGTCCTGCGCCCAAGCCCCCTGCCCCAGGCCAAGCGGCGCAGCGCACCCCCTCCCCCCACTTCCCCGCGGCCACCTCTGCCCAACCACCTGCAGCCGCCCGGGGAAAGAGGGAAGGAGGGAGGGGAGGGGCGGCAGACACGGAGGGCGGGTGAGCCAGGGAGGGGACCCTTACCTGGCACCTGTTTGGGGGTCCACCGCCCGCCCGCCCCCCCTCGCCCAAAAAAACCTAGCGCCGCATTGGAACGGATTAAATCCAGTTTCAATGCATTCCTATGGGAAATCACAATTTGTACAACTTGTATAACGTAATTTGATTTGGAACGAATTCATTACGTTATACAAGGTGCCACTGTACATGCTTTTGCACTGCTAGGTTGGCAGGAGCTGGGGTTAACAGCAGGAGCTCACTCTGCTGCATGGCACCCTGGAATCAAACCGCCAGGCTGCCTACATTGCAGCTGACAGTTTTCAGCACTCTAGCCCACTGAGCAACCACAACCCACTTTCTAAGATAATTTGACTGGTGATTAGAGGAAGATAATTTGACTGCCCACTTTCTAAGATAAGATAAGATAAGATACAGTAAGATAAGATAAGATAAGATAAGAGTTCTAAGGGCTCGGTCCCACGTCCCTTTAAAAACAGTTTAAATTTCTAAATAAATTGTGCCCCAAAATGCCGTCCTCATGGCCACTGGGCTTTTTGAAAAAAAAGAAAAAAGAAAACCCGGTAATGCTCCCTTAAGCGAGGTTTCTGTGACTCACCTACTAGGTTGGGGAATTTTTGCCTCGCTTTGAAAATCCAGCTTTTAAGGAGGCAGACGCCGTGGGACCACAATGATGATCCGGGTTTCTTTTTCTTTCTTTTTACATAGCACCGACCGGCTGTTCCTGGGGCCAATCAGTGCTGGGTTTTTTTAATTTGCCTGCATATCGGAGTAACAGGAAACTCTATCCGGTCGGACAAGCATTAATTCCCCCCCAGCAAAGTCGTCTGTTTTTTTCCAAATCCTAGCGCCACCTGCTGGCCAAGGGGGCTGAACTGCACTTTAAAATAAAAAAAAAACAGATTTTGACGTGAGAAGGAAGCAGCCTCAGATGCATCATCTTTCACTTTCCCTGGCGCTGGCCAATCAGGAGCTGTGCAGGGACATGCATAATCCTGCCTCCCTGTCTGATTGGTCAGCGACAGGGAGAGTGAAAGATGACACATCAGAAGCTTCTTCCTGGTTGGAGTTTAGTCTCACACTACCCAAAACAAGGTAAGAGACTGGTTGATTTTGTTCTGCAAGGTTGATCCTGGTACCAAACAGCAGCTGTTCTGCCGTGTTTCGTTTTGGAAGCAGATGTCTTCTGAAATGAAATGCCCATGTCTACTGGTGATGGAAGAACATGAGGGAGAGGCAACCTGGCTGATCAGGGCAGTACATTCCGAAGCCTTGGAGCAGCCACTGAGAAGACCCTCTCTTTAGTCCTTGGGAAGATGGTGGAAACAAGTTGTTTGCTTGTTTTTTTTTATCTGAAAGCTTTTTGGAGATAAGGCAGAAAACTAATAGCCAGTTTGGTAGCATAGAATAATGATTTGGAAGCAAAGCTGTTTTAGAAGAGGCAGCTGTGTTAGTTTGGATAAACATATCACACACAATCCAAAGGAAAAAGAAAGAAAAAAATACATTAATGTGAGCTTTTGTGGATTAAGTCTTTTTCTGGGAAGCTTCCCATACTGCCTGGAAAAAAAGTTCAAACTCTTTGTTGTCTACATGTTTGTGTCCTGGTGTAGTTTTCTGTTGTGTGGGTGGCAGGCACATTGGTTCAGCCCTGGCTATTGTCTGAAGTTTGCTTTTGACTTCCTTGTGCTGTCAGGGAGCCAGTCATTGTTTGCACAATGGAAAGTGTCAAGGAAATTCCCTTGCTTCCAATTGACCTCTGAGCACCCAGAATGCTGTGCTTTATAGATTTGTTTGTTTTCTCTTTCCCTCTCTTCTGTGAAGTACAGAAACGTCCTGCTTTTTGGGGGGTGTTTAAGTGTGTGCGAGTGTGTGTGTGTGTGTGGGGGGAACCCTGCACTTCATACAGTGACATGAACCAGCTCTTTGATGGCATTTTGGGTAAATGGGAACAGAGAGTGAAGAAATCATAGCAGATACAAACAAAGTCTGTGCAAGTGACCCTCATTCTGGTTTGGAGACCTGCCCAGGGGCTTGAAATGTATCTGAATTCAGCAAACATCTAGATAAGTGGTTCTCAACCTGTGGGCCCCCAGATGTTCCTGGACTGCAACTCCCAGAAGCCCCCACCACTTGCTGTGCTGGAAGGAATTTCTGGGAGATGCAGTCCAGGAACATCTGGGGACCCACAGGTTGAGAATCACTGATCTAGATGGATAATAATAATAATAATAATAATAATAATAATAATAATAATAATAATAATAATAATAATAATAATAATAATAATAATAATAATGCTTATATACTGCCCCATAGCACTTAAAGCAACTGCTGAGTGGATTAAAATTTAATTACATAGGCTACACATTGCCCACCCACATTTATATAAATAAATAAATTTAACAGACCTCAGAAAGATAGAAGGCTGAATAAATCTAGAACTGGCTACGTGGGGTTGAACTCAAGTTGTGGGCAGAATGTTGGCTGTAGTACAGCATTGTAACCACTGCACTGCTGCTTCCAGTGTATTCATTATGCTCCTTTCAATCTTTTTTCTGTCAACTATACTGTGTTAGCACTAATTCTGAGTAGACCTGACATTTTGGTATTGATATGGGACAAGGTTCCTTTTAAGCTGTGAAGCCGCATGGCTGCACTCGCTCCCAGTGTCCTCCGTGCACGGTTTTTCCAACCCTGCACAACCGTTGTGACAGTTTTTCTTTCAGTTGTGATAGAATCCGTGTGTATGTGTGTGTGTGTGTGGGGGGAGTTGCTTGCAAGCAGTGGCATAGGTGCATGCATGCTCATGGAAGACCCCATTCAGTGGGGATTAAAATTAGAGGGTACATTGATACAGGTAGATTTTGTTCAGATGATAAGGTTTGTGGGTTTTTTGGTTATGCTTCTGCTTGCATTATTTTTTCTTCCTATTTAGTTTGTATGATCCCTGTATCAGTCCTTAGGGACAGTTGTTGGGTGTGTCCCAGTGACATTATTGATGGCATGCCAAGTTGGACTTGAGTTGAGGCTGAACCTAACTCCTTCTCATTGCCTTCTGCTTGTCTTGATGAGGGCTACAAGTTTCACAGACATTTTAAAAAGTATTTTTAAATGCTTTTCTTTCCTGGTTTGGCGCTATAGTGCTACACTGATAGAACACTGATTCAAATGCATAGAATGTTTTATTAATTCTGTAGTATTTCGCTTCCAAACATTAAAAAATGGTGGGCAGGTGGTAAAGAAAAAAGCAGAGAAGATTGATAGGGGAATAGGGAGCTGTGTGACATATGGACACTTGAAATGCACCTTCCTGGGATTATTAAAGATTTCTATGTAAACGACAGTAATACTCTAAGCATGAGAGTATGGTTTAATGAATGGACTGTGATCATGTCCTTAGTTTGATTCTGCCAAAATCTGAATCACAGCCCCTTCCTAACATTTCTTCACCCATTGGACTGGACCAAATAGTTCATCAGGGTTACGGTAGCATCCAACCAGCAGACATTTTAGAGAAGTCTGGCCTGACAGTGACTGGAGCCAGCCCTACCACTGGGTAGGTAGCTATTTTAGGCAGCATAACTAGATGCCCACAAAAGGACAGCAAACGGTGTGCTTCTTTGATGATAATTGTTATGATTTTACTGACAGGGAGAGAAACTTCTGGGGCTTTCTGTTCCTAGTGCTGGAATAATTTTGGAGTGTCACCCAATGGAACACAGCAAAAATATAAGTGTTACAATAGGCCTGTTATAGTCTATGTCCCATGCATCCCCCAAACAGCATCCTGACGAATTTCCTCAAAACCCATTTGTTAATGCCCTTTTTGTAGCCATTGTATGACAACATGGACATCTGAGAAGCCTGGAAAGAAATCCAGAGTGCCCTCTCTGACTCAGTGCCAAAATTAGCCTGTCTGTTGCGTTGGAGATGAGCAAAGCAATTGACCTTTTTACAGATGGTGGAGCAGAAGCTGCATAGGAAGTGGGTTGTGCTGACACAGTTGAGATGGCAGAGATGCCTGAAGTGTCTGCTGCGTGAGCTGAAAATATGCTACACGAGAAAGCCCCTCTCTCTTCAACCTCCTAGACAAGACAGTTGCCTAGCTAACTACAGGATGAGTCTGTTCTTCCAGTAACAGCTGCAGGAAACTGTGCTGCAGCGCTTGACCAAGGCTGACTTGGGCGTCATGTTTTCCCCTGAGGATGCCATATGCAATGGGGAAAATGGATTTTTCCTTGCACGAATTTCCATCCTGGCTCTTAAAATCTGTGCAAACGATAAGGGCTGTTTCGTAAAACATGCTTTCCCTACCAAACCTAAGAACATAAAAAGAGCCATGCTGGATCAGGCCAAAGGCCCATCTAGTTCAGCTTCCTGTATCTCAGAGTGGCCCCACAAAATGCGTCTGGGAGTGCATGAGACTAGATGTGCCTCCTGATACCACTCCCCTGCATCTGGCCCTTGAAGTACCCTAGTTTTAAGAATGGAGATTACACATCTTCATCATGGTTTGTAACCTGTGATGGACTTCTCCTCCAGGAATCTGTCCAATCCCCTTTTGAAGGCATTCCAGGCCTGATACCTTCTCTAAACAAACAAACTTCTCTAAATAAACAAAACAAAACAAAATATCTGAACTAAAGTCTCCATATTGTTACCCAGGTTTCCCGTGTTGCTCTAAGGGGCTGCCATTTGCTTCATGAGTCCTAAGTGACATTGCCAATTTTTTCACTCTGTTGCTGGGTTGGAGCATATGAATGATTCTCTTACAGTGGAACAGAGAGATCCACTTTGGTATTTCCCTGTAACACTAGCTCAAGACCAGCGTGTACAAAAAGATCAAACAGGTGTTCTTCAACATATGCAGAGTAGACTGAAGTCCATGCCAGACTCTTGGCTGTTCCATTAAACCCTCAGGTAAGATTATGTGTTATGGAACTACCTTCGTTTTCTCCCCCTCCCATCCTTTTCTTGCATAACAGTGAATGGATCCCATCCAGTGCAAATTTTGGTTCATTAAAACAAAAAAGCAAAAAGCCTCAATGGGGCAAGATTAGACTTTTTGACTTAGTGCCCTCTTCAAATCATCCTGGTCATTGGTGAGCTATAAATAATAGCAAAGAAATGTTGGGTCGTTGGGTGTTGACAGCTTGCCTAACATATGTGGTCATGGCTGCAAACATGATGACTCTTAGAGGTAAGCAGGTTGACTGGAATGGGAAAACATATGGTTTTTTTTTTTACTGGCACAGAAATTCCTCCCTGTTCTCAAAGTGCAGTTTTAGACATCTTTAGGCACAGCAGCATTAAAAAAGACAGACAGACGGACGGACGGACGGACGGACGGACGGGCGGGCGGGCCGGCGGACGGACGGGCGGGCGGGCGGACGGACAGACAGACAGACAGATAGATAGATAGATAGATAGATAGATAGATAGATAGATAGATAGATAGATAGATAGTATGGTAAAAGGAAAAAAACAGAAACAGCTGAGTCCTTCCTAAACTTAGCTGACAATCCAGACAGCTTTTGCAAGATCTCGATGGAGATTTCGATGGAGTTTGCCAAGAAAGGAAAAGATGACTTTTTAAAAAATGTTTTCCCCTTTACCCACTTGTAGCTTGAGGATTTATGTAGCTCTTGGCTGGTGCCCAGGAAAACCACTGATTAATGTATTTGGCATGCAGAGGGAGGCAAAAGAGTATATGTTACAGAGATGAAACCAAAAGCAGCACTTGTCTCTATGATCTTCTTTGCAAGTAAAATCCCTTTACTCCCTTAATGAACTGCTGGAACGCTCAGTGGTTTAGACATCTGCCTGCAAAACTTGGAAGTTTGCCTTGAGAAAGAAAAGCCAGCCTGTGTAGCTTTGGGCAAACTGCACAGTTGTTGTTGTTGTTGTTGTTGTTGTTGTTGTTGTTGTTGTTGTTGTTGTTGTTGTTGTTCAGTCATGTCTGACTCTCCGTGACCCCACGGACCAGAGCTCGCCAGGCCTTCCTGTCTTTCACTGCCTCCTGGAGTTTGGTCAAATCCATATTGGTTACATCGATGACACCCCAACCATCTCATTCTCTGCCGTCCTCTTTTCCTTTTGCCTTCAATCTTTCCCAACATCAGGGACTTTTGCAAGGCCACTTCATGAGGAGTCCTCTCTCCTCATGAAATGGCCAAAGTACTGGAGCCTCAGCTTCAAAACCTGTCCTTCCAGTGAACATTCGGGGTTGATTTCTCTCAGGATGGATAGGTTTGATCTCCTTGCAATCCAGGGGACTGTCAAGACTCTCCTCCTCCAGCACCACAGCTCAAAAGCATCAGTTCTGCGGCAATCAGCCATATGGCTCTCACTTCCATACTTCACTACTGGAGAAACGATAGCTTTGACTATCTGGACCTTTGTCGGCAAAGTGATGTCTGTGCTCTTTAAGATGCTACCTAGGTTTGCCATTGCTTTCCTCCCAAGAATCAGGTGTCTTTTAATTTCATTGCTTCAGTTGCCATCTGCAGTGATCAAGGAGCCCAAGAAAATAAAGTCTGTCATTGCCTCCATTTCTTCCCATTCTATTTTCCAGGAGGTGATGGGACCATTGCCATGATCTTAATTTTTTTTATGTTGAGCTTCCTTAAATCTATTCTGCACTTCCATTGTGTATTCATAAGATATTTGACCTAGATTGTACCTGACTGGCTCAGTGGTCTTCCCTACTTTCTTCAGTTTGTTTGAATTTTGCTATAAGAAGCTGATGATCTGAGCTGCAGTCAGCACCAGGTCTCATTTTTGTTGGCGGTATAGATCTCCTCTATCTTTAGCTGCAAAAAACATAATCAATCTGATTCCGGTATTGTCCATCTGGTGATGTCCATGTGTAGAGTCGCCTTTTGTGTTGTTTTGTGTTTGCAATGACCAGCTTGTTCTCTTGACAAGACTCTTTTAGCCTTTGCCCAGTTTCTGATTTCACCAAGTACAGCCAGGAAAGACTCCTGTCTAGAGGTGGGCACGAAACAGAAAACGATGGTTCGGATGGTTTGCCCCCTCAGTTTGTGTCATTTTGTTTTGTATGAATTTTTTAAACAAAAATTCATACGAACTGAACCAAAACGAACTGGTTTTGGCTTACCTGGACTGGCTGGCCTGCGGGCCTGTGGGACATTCTTTTTAAAATTATTTTTTATTTCTTTGTTTCCCCCCCTCCTGGCCCGCTGCCACTGCCGGAGTTCTAGGCGAGGAGGCTGCTACAAGGTAGGAGATGGGGGACGGACGGACGAAAAACGAAACGAAACAAAACGGAAATTTCCGTTCCGTTCCGTTTTGGTTTCCTTTGTTGGGTTGGTTTGTTATTCGTTTCATTAGCTAACAAAACAAATAACAAATAACAAAACAAATTAAAAATTTGTTACATGCCCATCTCTACTCCTGTACTGTCTAAAATACTGAGGTTGACTGCAGACATTTTGGATAGCAAATCCCATAACCCTTGAGAATGGGCCTTGCAAGCAGTGACAGATTGCGACCTGAAGTACAAAATACCTGAAGAGTTTCCCTTTACTTATTCCCTCAGAATGCAACAACATTCTGACTCAGTCTGAGGCATGTTTGCATGATGTTTCATGCATCTCTTTCTTTGCAGAGGTGAGGATGTATGTGGAAGCAGGTTCAAGTCGTTCATTCCTCCTTTCAGCTTCTTCAGAGTGTCCAAAACAGCTCTCTCATTTATTCAAGGCCATGCGTTTGTAGGGGGAAAAGAGCAGCTGGCTGAAAACATTCTTTAGAACAGAAATGGGGAACATCTGGGCTTCCAGACTGCACCACCAGGATCCTTGACTTGTTGACTATGCTGACCCTAGCTATAATCTGACATATTTGAAAGGGCAACATGTTCTCTATCACTGCCCTATTGCAACTGCCTGTTTTTGGGGGGAGGGAATAAGCAGAGAAGCTGGTTTTTATTGAGACAAGAAGGAGGAAAAGCAGTTGAAGCTGTTTGGTGGGGAGGCTGAACTAGTGCAAGATTTCTCACTGGATTCATTCATTCGTACTGATGCAAGAAACCAGGAATCCCTTAACAATAGCCTAGAACTCCAGATGACATGTTTGGAGCAGAAACAAGTATAGATTTACAACCAAGCTGTAATTCAGCACCCTCCTAAAGAAAAGCAAAAGAATTTGATTTGCAGTCTATTATGGAGGGAATTCTATGACTGTTCAAGTGAGTAGCTAGTTAAACAGAACGTGACACATATTGTATTGCTGCCTGAATTATTTTAACATCTCGTGTAGTCAAAAGTGGATAACTGGATCTGCAATGTCTGTGCTGGGAATATGATCTTAAATTCATTGACTTGGGGCTTGAACATACATACTGTATATCAGATAGATATTTCTCACTGGTTTTCTGGTAATAAGATATTTTTCAGGTTCATGCTTGCTCATCTGAAGTCTTTAACGTTCATAACTGAATGGAAGCTTTATATTTTTCAGCTTCTAAACATGTTTGTCCTTATGTGTCTCAGAGCGTGGAAAGTAAAACAATTACAAAGAACTAAGGATTCCCTTTCTCAGTAATGAAGATGTGACAACATTCCATTACAGATGAATCTTATTAAGGTTTGGTTTCACTTCTTTTGTGGTTGACAAAAATTAAAAGGGAGGGAGCAGTTGAGGGGGGAGGGGGGAGGAAAGAGGAGGTCAGAGAAAGCAAAATATTGAGGCACTTGAATTTATGTAAGGATGAGCTTTTTGTAGATCAAATCTACTTCCTCAAACAAATGGAGTACAGTAATCCCCCAACTATTGCGGGGGTTTGGGACCCAACCCAACCTGCGATAATGGAAAATCATGATATGTGGATCCTGGGTTGGGTCAGGACTGGGGGTCCTATCTGAGGCCTCCTACACGTATCTCAGGCCTGGCACTGCCCCAAACAGGCCTCCAACAGGCTTTCTGGAAGCCACTTCCAGTTCGTCGGAAACCACTTCTGGGGCCTCTGGCAGGCCCGGGAAGCCTGTTGAAGGCCCGTTCAGGGCAGCACCAGGCCTGGGGTAAGTGCAGGAGGCCTCAAACGGGCCCATGCAGCTTGCTCCAGGGAGCCCTTGCCTTCATATACAGTGGTCCTGCGATATACTAGGACTGCAGTATAGAGATGGGCATCAACCATAATTTTTTTTTCCGAGTTGTCGTTTTTCGGGACAGGTCCATTTCGGGTTGTTTCCGTTTTTTTGCGAAATTTTTTTAAAAATTGTCATTTCGTCGTGTCGTTTGTCGTTACCGCCGCCGCGATTTTGCGTGATTTGACGTCCCAGCGAGTGGCGTCCTGCCGGCGCTAGGTGTTTTTGCACCTAGGCGGCAGGCGGGGTGGCGGGGGGGCATGGGCAGGCGGTGGCAGCAGCAGGGGGGAGGGGCGGGCGCGCGGGCGGCGGGCGCGGGTCCCGCAATGACCCAGAGCAGGCGGAAAACACTTTAAACTGACTTGCTGCACAAGACTGCATCGAATAAAGCAAGTGCAATTTTTGCAAACAAAGTGGGCAGTGCACCCACAGCAGAGCTGCAGGCAGGGTATGAAAGGACCTTGGCTTGCCACCAAGCAAATGAAATTTTTAAAATAAATCCACACCTCCCCTCCCACTCAAACCTCCCCCCCCCCTTTGAGCACTATCAGAAAAGAAATCCTAACAAACTGCAGGAGAATAAAAAAGAATAAACTGCATTGCTATTCCCCACAGCAGACAGAGAATGAAAGGAATTATTATTATTTCCTAAAAATTCAATTGAATCAATTCCCTGCCTGCCTGCCTAACTGAAATCTAAAAGCTCCGCGAAATCGAAACTAGTCTAGCACAGCAGCCAGTTACACACAGCCCTCTCCGACCCACATCCAAGCCTGGACTGCGACTCTTCTGGGAGTGCCTCGGCTTTTTATGCCCTCTTGCACATCCAGAAGTGTCAGTCAAAACCTGGCCATGCGATTGGTACAATGGGTCCAAATTTGCATGGTCCCATCCCATGGCCAGCCCATCATTGCGCAGGTGTAAAAAAATAAAAATAAAAATAAAAAAAAAATAAAATCAGTGCGACCTTTTACTGCTATAAAAAACCCACTGCTGCTACTGTAAAAATTCAAGCATTTAAAATAGCTAATTTTCGCATGTTTCTGTGGTGCTTTGGTGGTTTTTTGGACTACGATTTCAAAAAAAATATTGTGGACGCCATTTTGGATCCCACTGCACCACATGGCAAATGGAGATGCCGAGGATGCCCCTTCCCAGCCCGGTACCAGCAGCCCAGGACAGGAGGGGGGGAAGGCTGGGGACCCCCCCCCCCCAGAAACCACCCCTCTGGTAGGTGCCCTCAGGCAGGCATATTTTCGCCTGCTTTTTTGGCCGGGAATCGGGGTTTTTTTATTTTTAAAACTTTTTTTCTGTGCCGCTTGGCATCGCGCAATTGCCGCGCGATGCCAGGAACAACAACGACAAATCAGACCCAATTTTTCTTTTTTCGGTTCGAGTTCAAGTTCTGACAGCTTAATTGTCGTTACCGTTTCCGTTACGTAATGGAAACGATATCCGAAAACGGAAACGACAATTTCGCCAAGTCGTGCCCATGTCTACTGCAGTATATGAAACGCAAGATGGCAGGGGATGACTATACTCATATGATGTCCTCCATATTTATTCATATCCCACGCTGGTGAAAGTCATGAGCGGGTGTGAACAAATAGACAAAGAGACAGTGCTGTTTTAGGATTGGGGGGCAACTGAGGGAATTGCTTGTAGCTCTGTTCCAATGGGTTCTGGCTCTGAGGTTAGAGCTCATTAAGTCTTGTGGTGCAATGGTTAAACTGGGTTTTAGCGATGATCAAAATATTCTTCTTACTCCCCTCTTCCCATGAGACAGGGTCCCGGTATCACACTTGATATTGCTGCTGCTGGCACTGGAATATCCTCTTGTTTCTTGCTGCATCCCGTCATTATCATACGTGGTGAGTTGCCGGTGGGGAGGTGATGCTTTCAGGGTGCAGCAGGACTGCTTTATGCACAGCAGCAGATTTCACTGATTCACTCATCTAAGGGCAGAAGAGATTAAAAATATTAAAAGAAAAAAATCCAGAAAAAACTGTTTACACATGTATTAATAGAACCAGCACTAGAGAGAGCCAGAGACTGTGCTAGGAATACTTGTTAGCAACATACATTTTGTTGTGACCATAGCAAATATGGTCACTATGGGTGCACGGGGAGAGGAAAGTCGTGTGCAGGTGTGTGCAGAGCCCTTAAAAGGAACCTTGTTGGTTAATGATAAATAGAGATGGGCATGAAATTATTTTTTGGATTTCGTTTTTCATTTTTCCTTTCGCTTCAGAACAAAACAAAAATCGAACTGATTTTTAAAGAAAAACGAAACAAAATGAACTGGACATTTTTTGGTTCATTTCCTTTCCTTGTTTTCATTCCTCCCATCGCATGCGTCTGTAAAAGGGGTCCCTACCTGAGGCCTCCCACTGCCTGCTGCTGTCACTGTTGTTGCTGAGCCCCCGCAGGGAGGCCTTCCAAGGCTGCAGGGAGGCCTCCGAGCGTCTTCCACCCCCGCTGCCACCGACAGGGGATGAAACGGAACAAAATGAAACACAATTTTTCTGTTTTGTGCCCATCTCTAATTCATAGCATGGTCAATGGTGCCCTCTAGTAGCCAGTTCTGGTAATGCATGTGAAAAATTTTCTGATTTTTCCCTTTTACCATGCTATCTTATCTTATCTATCTATCTATCTATCTATCTATCTATCTATCTATCATGCTAATTATCCATGGGGGTCCACGGGGGCTGGGGGCTGGGAACTAAATATGGGGGTCCTCCTCCCTCCCTCCCTCCTTCCTTCCCTTAGAGCCTCTGAGGAATTCATGACATACCATGATTTGATGTTATAATATCTGGTAGGACATTGAATGCCACCATAGCATCCTCATTTTTTTTCCCCAGGAATAATCTTAGAAGGAGGAGAGATTATGCATGATGCTGTGAAGAGGTGGGACTTTGTTTTTCAAGAAAAGCTTGGGCCTCCTTGATAAGGATGTCAGCTCTGTTGTTACTATGCCAACTCTTTTTCTTTTCTCCATATGACTGGGGCACACAGGAATTCTCCTGAAATTCCTACCTGGGACCTTTATGCATCAGATCCTGACAATCTGGGGCTGTTGTATTTTGGGCACTGAAGACAATACTTGCAGGAAAAGGTAATAAGGCTGGGAAAAGCTGGAAGGAAGGAGGAAAAGAGGAAGACCAAGAATGTGATGGATTGACACAATCAAGGTAGCCACAGACTTCAGTTGGCAAGAGGTGAGTATGGCTATTAATGCTAAGAGATTTTGAAGACCCCTCATTTAGAGGTCACCATAAGACAGATGTTGCTGGACAACACATAACAACAGATGGGTTTATGTAACTAAAGCCAGAAAACAGACTGCACAACCCCCCCAAAATATTGATGGAAATAATATCTCACCTTTCATTCATAAATTAGTTTTGAAAGTTCTCAAAACATAGAAAGTTATGTTAGTTGGATCCTCACCCATCCACTCCACATTTTGCAATCACTTAAAAAATATCAGAAGGATAGTTTTGCAATGGTCCAAATGGAAACACCCACACACAAAAGAGATGAGTGACCTCTCTGGTATTTCAGAAGTTAATTTAGTTGTCAGAACATTTTCCAAATAATAAAAAATGTTGCAAACTGCAAGTTTAAGTACAAATTGAAAGCACTCTATGTTTTATGATTCTGAATATTTTGGGGATAGCTTTCCATCCGGAACTGCTTAGCAGAGAGTCTTCTTTCTTAGAGGCAGGAGAATCTGTGTTTTTAAAAGACCAGTGCACATCTGGCTAAGATACAGATATGCCCATGGGACAGAATTTAAGGATATAATTTTAGGCTTGGCCTCTGATCCCTCCACTATGTTATCCTGCACGTCTCCTGACTAAAGGCAGTTAATGGCAAGGCTATGAAGAATGTTCAAGAATGTTTTGGATTAAGCAAATGTGGAGAGACTTCCAGCACCCCCAAATAGCTGAAGAAGTGAGGCGTATACACAGCTACGTAATACAGAATTAAAAGAATCTGGTACTCCTGCTCTAGTACCAGCTATTCCAGGGTTGGGGAGCAAATATTTTGGATTGAAATTTCCATTTGTGAAATATAGGGTGGCCAAAAATCATGGCTACAGAAGAACAATACAACTTTAACACTGACAAGGAAGATATTGAAATAGCTAGAGACTTTTAAAAATATCTTGGTTCAGCCATCAATCCCAATGGAGTTTGCAGCCAAGAAACCAGAAGGAGACTGAGATTCGAACGGGAAGGAAGGAAGGAATTAGAAAAGATAATAAAGTGTAAGGATGTGTCATTGGAGACCAAGGCCAAGTTCATCCATACCTTTGTAATTCTAATCAACAAGAGAGCCAGACAGAAAAGAAAGCTGACAGGGAAAAAAAGCCAGTATGATTTGGGGCAATGGTTTCAAACTACAGGAAAAGAGATTCCATTTGAACATTAGGAAGAACTTCATGACGGTTAGAGCTGTTCGGCAGTGGAATATGCTGCCATGGAGGGAGGTGGAGTCTCCTTCTTTGGAGGTTTTTAAGCAGAGGCTGGATGGCCACCTGTCTGGGGTACTGTGATGGGGGTTCCTGCAATGGCCCTTGAGGTCTCTTCTAACTCTATGAGTTTATGATTCTGCGATTCTATGATTTGTTTGAAATGTGGTGCTAGGGGAGAGCACTGTGGATATCCTGGACTGACAAAAAAGACAAACGAGTAAGCCCTAGATCACGTCAAGTCTAAGTTATGTCTGGAGGCAAAAATGTTGATGAGGCTGCCCTATTTTGGGCACATCATGAGAAGGACGTTTCTCTGGAGAAGACAATAATGCTGTGGAAGGTGGAGGGGAGTAGGAAAAGAAGACCAAACATAAGATGGATTGACTCATTAATGGAAACCACAGGCTTAACTCTACAGGAGCGGAGCAGAAATGTATTTGCTTTTCACCCTCTTCCTCCACATCCTCCTCTCTTCCAGCATCTATTCTAACATATCCCACCCTTCCCAATATGGCTGGAGGATTCTGAGTAGAGATGGGCACGGAACGAACATTTTTTTGTTTCTGTTACCGTTTGTCGTTTCTGTTACGTAATGAAACGACAAACGAAAATTGTGATGAAAATGAAATGAAACGAACAGAACCATGAAAATTGTGGTCGTTACGTTTTGTTTCCGTTAATGGCGACGCACAATGAAATGAGCTGTTTTAAATGTTAAAAAACGCCCTGGACATCCGTAAAAATGCAGCGATAATTATTTATATTGTTTGATAATACCTACCAGGGGGGTTGGGGTCCTTAAAACGTTTGTTTTTGTTTTCTCTGATCGCGATGTATTTTTCTTTTCCCTTTAAAATGGATGTCGCCACCAGCCACAAAATGGAGGCAAGCCATGTGATGTGGGATCATGTTCAACCAATAGCATGCCCAGGTTGCAGACTGGGCAGGCAGGTCTGGCAGCCACAGAGGGCATAAAAAGCTCTGGCCTCCCCCGTCCTCCTTGCAGTCTCTGGTGGGTGTTAGGGTGGGATTGCTGTCTCTGCGACTCTAGCTTCAGTCCTGCAGCCTCCGTGTATGCTTGCATGCTGCGTACCTCTCGGTGAGTACCCTCCCCTGCCCCACAGTGCAGTCACTCTGCGGCTGCCTTGCACCCTGGGCAACGCCCGCCGCTGCCTTTGCAGCCTCCCTGCATACCTAGTCTATACTGTGTCTCTGCCAGCATCCATTTTTTTAGTGTTTTCCCTCTGGTCTGGGGTGTTGGGGGATGCCTGCGCACGGAAATGCTTTAAAAATCGCGCAAAAAGCGGGTAGAAACGACAAATGAAAAAACAAAAAACGGTAACAAATTTTTTCAAAAAATTCCCAACAAACGGAAACGAACTGAAACAGACCTCTCAACGACAAACGAAAAACCGAAACACCATTTTTCTCTTTCGTGCCCATGTCTAATTCTGAGTATTGTCACCTGAAATGTCACGTTTCTAAGGTTTGATTTCTTTTGTCCTTGGAAAAAGTGGAAACTTTCTTACTACATATAGGATTACATGCCTAAGCAAAATATGTCTCTCTGTGTGTGTGTGTGTGTGTGTGTGTGTGTGTGTGTGTGTGAGAGAGAGAGAGAGAGAGAGAGAGAGAGAGAGAGAGAGAGAGAGAGACTCTGGCTGCTACTAAAAACTGCTTCAAACAGCTGGAAAATGTGGCTCCTAAAGTTGTGTCCCCACGGCCAGTGGGCTTTAAAAATGTGTGACCACACCCACTTTAGCGTGACCCAGGGAGTTTTCCAAGTACCAGGTCAGAAGGTAGTAAAAAATTGCCACTGTTCCCATGCAGATTTTTTAACCGGAACGTACCTCTGTGGGGACTCAGAAACACTGCTTCATCTTTTTGCTCCTATTGCAACACAGCCCTGTGGCCCTCCCCACACACACACACACACACACACACACACACACAGAGCTGTCGGAGGCGGTGGCTTGGGGATTCCCATCGAGAGGAAGCCTCTCCCGCGCAGGATGCTCTTTCTTGCACCTCCTTTTTGGAGGCACAAGCCTCGGATGGTGGCACTTCGCCCCCTCCCATTCCGCTGAAAAACGGGGATGGGGGATCACCCTCTCCCCTCTCCTCCCCAGGTTGCTAAAGAGCTGCATCAGGTGTTGCTGGGGAAAGTGCTGTGGAAGCGGGGGGTGTGTGTGTGTGTGTGGTCAGTGGGGTTGTGGGGACACAGGAACCGCATCTTCACCCACGTGACCATTACCGGGGAAAACCTGTCTTTTATTTTCAGCGTTTTTTTCCATTTCCAGCCGAGAGAGAGAGAGAGAGAGAGAGAGAGAGAGACTCAGAGACTCAGAGACTCAGAGACTCAGAGTCTGTGTGTATGTTTAATGTTGTTGCTGCCAGAAAGAAGCCCTAGACTTTTTGCTTTTATGGAGGAGTTAGCAATGGTTAATAGTTTTGAAAGTGGAGTCTCCCTTTTTCAGTCTCTCTCTGAAAAAAATGTGTGTATGTATTGTTCCCTTCTCCTTTGTGTGTCATTGAAGGACTATTTCTTGGATTCTGTCTCGAGATCAAGGCCTCAGTTTGTCGGTCTCGGCAAATTTCCCCTTTCAGTGAAATCCAAGTTGCACACGTGGAAGAAAACATGTCAGAGCTTGGAACAGGAAGCAAGAACAAGAATGACTGCCATAGTATTGGTGTCCCATATTCATGATCATCTTGTGTTACCAATGTAAATCAGTTCCAAAAGTAAGGTCTTACTTTTGTTTAACCCTTTTGGAGAGCAATGCATTTATAATGAAAACAAGAACAACAGACTTCAAAGCCTTCTACAGTGGTACCTCTACTTACAAGCACCTCTACTTATGAGCAATTCGACTTAAGAGTGGAAAACTGTTGGCGTTTTAACTGTTGCCTTACAAATTTTAGATGTGGTCTGCTCTACTTAATTTTTTTTCAATTATTTATTTATTTATTTATTTATTTATTTATTTATTTATTTATTTATTTATTTAATAGATACGGCTGCTCTACTTACGAGTTGTTCGACTTATAAGCATGCATTTGGAACGGATTAAATTCATAAGCAGAGGTACCACTGTACATCTAAATTTCAAGAATTAGTTATGTCTAGATATAATGTTTAATTGATATAAGTTCATCAACTATAGACACATTCATCCAGAACAAAATAACAACAAATGTCTTATGGCACCTTTAAAACTAACAACTTTATTTTATTGTGAGCTTTAATGAACTGTAATCCACTTCTTCAGGCATGTCAGGGCACTTCCTACTTCAATCCCCTCCCCCCCAAAGAAATAAATATAAATCAAATGTTCTCAAACAAACACCCCCACCAGTAATTTTTGGGTCTGGTACAGGTCAAAATTTAGATCCCTACAAGCTTACTGAGGTTGCCCACTCTTGGTTTGATATCCTTTATATTATTGCACTCATCCTTCACAAAACAGTGGTGGATTCTGTCTGTTTAGTTTCTGGGCAGTGGTTCCATACTCTGTGTCTGCAGAAAAACACAAATAATATCCTTTCCAATCTCTCTTAATCGCTCCATCTTTTTTCTTCTGTAATCAACCAGCTTCTCATGGCTGCAAATTAAGAACAGGAAGAAGTAGTTAACTCACAACGTTGTGAAATAAAAATAAAAATGGTCAAACACACTCTAACGTCAGAAATTGCTCACAGAACAGCAAAGTATGCAGCCCTACTTAGGTGTTCTTTTAAATAAGGGATGAAAATAAGTGTGTGGAGAGGGAAGCTCCTTTTTTCCCTTACTCACTGTGTTTAGAACACAGCAGTCTGGGGAAGAATGCCTTCACTATATGTGAAGGCATTTTTGTGCCTAAAACTAGGGATGGGCATGATCCACAGCTTGGTGGGGTTGGCCCAGTTCAGCACAGCACCCACACTGGTGTTCTGTGGGTGCTGCCCACTCGCCTCTCCCGCCTCCTCTACGTGCTTGACCATTCGCCCAGCAGGAGATTGAAGTGTGTGATGCCTGTGGGACAGCTGTGCGGATGCCATGCCAAACTGGGACGAATCACCGAACTGCAGTTCATGCCCATCTTTACCCAAGAGCCTTGATTTTTTTTAGGGTTACAGATTTCATAGAAAACTATTTGTGAGGATCCTAAGGATGGTGTACCATCTGAGAGGCAAATTATGAAGGAGAGTCAGGGATCAGAAGAGGAAAGGTTGGGGAAAGAAGATAGGAAAAGGGAAGACATGAAGGGAAAGGAAAATCTATGTGTGGAGAAGAAAGGGTTAATAACTGAAGAGGTGATTGAAGGGATGTGAGTGTCTGTCAGTGGGGAAGACGAATGGGATGAGGATTTTTGGAAGGAGGAGGGACCAGAGAAGGAGGTGCGCGCGGTAGGGGTTCAAACCGAGGAGGGGTTGACAGTTGAACTGCTGGAGTGGAGGGTAACGGTGGCACCTGGATGGAGTGGGCCAAATCCGTTGCCCTCGAAGATGGCTGTTCCCCTTAGGGAATATTGAGAACCTCTCCGGTGGGCACGGCATCCCTGTTGCAGGACAATCTGCTATGGGAAGGGGAGTTCCCATGAGTATGTGCTGGGACATTTCGGGAACGATGGGAGACCCCCCGTTAGTTGGTAACCATACACCTCAAGTTCCGTTGGAAAAAGATCCATTATTATTTAATGTTCAAGACGCCGGGCTGGAGAGTGAGAACAGCCTTATTGAAAGAACAAATGCCTTCGGTTGTCAATTTCATGGAAGAATTGAACATCAATAATGAGAATCATGAACCCACTCACACTATTACGTATATATCCAGCTGCTTGCTCTTCACATATGAAGAGTGACAACAGAGAGATGGCTGGCAGTGTGTTCGCTTCATAATGTGCTTAATTTCAGTACTCAAATATGACGTCTTTTTGTGTGTGTGTAGGTTTGTGTTAGAACTGGGGAAGGTACTTTTTAACGATAACTCCTCCAATTCTCCTACAAGCATGGGTACTGCCTCTGCTGGTTGGATGATTCAGGGAACTGTTCCGAAAGTAATTAGATATATGCACACAGACACCAAAGCACAGTTTTATATGTAGACATACACATACATTCAAAAAAGAACTGCCTGCCGGCCGGCCGGCCTCCCTCTCTCTTTGGGCATCCTTTTGTGATAAACCAGTTCCAGTGAGGGTGAAGCATAGACCTCCCACTGCTGTTTCACTTTTGGCTGACCGAAGTCCATACAGAAACGTTTGGGCCTGTTTCAACCTAGTTTGAGCTCATACTATTAGGCTGAAAATTATTTCCTGTAATGATACATCCCTTTCCCATTGTGTACATTGGTTCCTCCTGGGTTGTCCCAAGTTGCTTGTTGAGGTTTTGACCTTGTACTTTGAAGGATACTGTATAAGAAACTGTCTTAATATAGCCTAGCTATCTACTCAGGTCAGCAAGTACTCTTCAGCAGAAGTGGTTCCCATCATCTGGTGGTGGACATGTCTAGTCACTTGCACATTGCCCCCCCCCCCAAAAAAACCCCCTGAAATGGCATCAGTGAAAAAGATTTACATGACTTGATAGCATGGAACAATAGTTAGTGTTCTGGAAATAGTTGTTCTGAATCTATGTTGTAATAGTTAGGTGGATATACGGGTAGGGAAGCTGGCAAGAGCTCCACTGTCATAGACCAATCTTTAGCTGATCAGGCTTGACCTGTTGGCCACTCTTGATCAAATGGCCAAATGAACAAATAAAGATCCTTGTGAGTGAATGGGGCCATGTGTTTCCTGAAGCGTTCAGTGGAATTTCCTATACTTTTAACTGAACTTGCAATCTTGTCTTAGAATGGGGAGATAATTTAGGCTTCTCATATGCTCTTTTCAAATTGCAGATCAGTAATGGCACCTTGACATTTTAATGAGCTAACAACTATGATATCCAGTCCAGTTTAGTGGATATAGTGTTGGACTGGGTCTCAGGAGATTTAGATTTGAATTCCCACCGAGCCATGAAAGCTCACTGAGGTGTACGGAACTGGTAAAACCATTACTTAAATTTCTCACCTACCTTGAAAGTCTTATAAGGGTTATCATAACTTGGTTACACCACAACGCAACACAATATGAAGCGACTGGGGATAAACCTATGCCTCATAGATAGCACCACATCACTGGAACATTAATGTGATTTCAGCTTCTCATGAGGCGCTATCTGCAATATGCAGTGGACCTAAACAAAACAAAACAAAACTGTGAGGAGCAAAGGTGGACACAGCTGAGAAATCTTCATTGGACTCTCTCTGTGAAGGTTGTGAGTGGACCTCTTCCAAGTGATGAAAAGCAGCAGAAGAGAAGTTTTCATGGCTCTGTGAGCAACTTGCACAACATGGTTAAATGTTGCTAAGGCATACGGGACAGTACATTTCTTCTCTGTTTTATGAGTACTTGACAACATTGATCAAGAATCATTGACCAGTCAATTTTATTCAAACATAGGTCCCGGTCTCACAATGATTTTGCTGCTCTTTTTGCTGCGAAAGACTGCACAGCAAAAGATTGTGCCTTCACTCCGAAGAGCAATATTTTGGTACCCCGGCTGACCACACCCCCGGAACCACACTTTAACCGCAGCATTTTGTACCACCCCTAGGGGTTGTGTTAAAATACTTCTGTTGTTGATGCACAGTTTTTAATGCATCAAATGAGGTGCAGCCTCAGAAAATTTGCACCAATTAAATTCATACCTCTTTTTCTGCCACTTCCTGTAGTTCTGCCTTGGTAATCGTTTATGCTACTGAATTGGTGGCATACTGGCATGCCAGCACAATTTTTACTGGCTGTCCACCGTCGTCAATTGATTTTAAGAAGAAAAACTGCTACCTGGCTGTAATGCAGGTATTCGCCACAAGGGGAAAATATGCACAATAAGCAAGTCGGGACAGACACAGAGAAGTAAAATACTCCCCTGTTGTCGGGGCACTAACCATGCATCAAACATCACGTGACTGCTCAAAAAAATAGTATGCATCAAATTAAGATGCGCAGATAATGGTAGTGAGACCAGTGCCATATAATGTTTTGAGAGAAAGAGAAACTACTGAGATAGCGAGAGAGAGAGGGACAGGCAGCAAAATAATGAAGGAACTCTCAAAATGTTTCTTGTCAGTGTCATTGACATATTTCAGTTTCTTGGAATGTTTTGAAACAGTTAATTTTCTTTCACATATTTAGAGTTCTCTCTCTCTCTCTCTCTCTCTCTTTCTCTTAAAATAAATAAATAAATAATAAACAACTCCTCTCCGTCACCTTTGAATGGTTGGTGACACCTCATAATTTACCACCAAGAATGCAGACATGAAGGAAGATGATGGGGATGAAATATGGTGTCATGTTGGTATCTGCTCACATTTTGCACACTAAAGAGACAAGCCCTTTTGGCTCGTTGCCATGGAGAATTTTCTTTCAGAAGAACATAACTCAGAACACTGAGAGAAAGGGAGGAGGAGGTGGTGGTGGTGGTGATGGTGTGGGACACAGGGCTGCCCCAGCTGCAGAATATCATTAGCTCTCAAAGGGATTGAATGCTTGGTGTGTGAAGGAAGGAATTCTATAATGGGCTATTGTGACAGTTGGAAAATTAGCTGAGCAGGGTGTTCCCCCTCCTTTCTATTTTCAGCTTTGAAGACTATTTCCTGTAAGTTCACAGTAAGGAATGTGTATTTCCAGATTATCTTTGCCTGTCAAAGCCTTAATCAGATATCCCCAGTTTACTGACTTCCAGATTTGTTTGACTACAACTCCCATGTTCCTGAACCACCAGAGTCATTGGTCTAAACTAGCACACCTGGTGTCAGCAAAGTGATCCTTTGAGGGGGAACTGTGTGCTAACTGAAAGGACTGTTGTTTTTTTCCAAAAGCTCCAGAGCACTTTCTTTTAGTATCACTACTCAATGGGCTTGACCCTCTCTCTCTCTCTCTCTCTCTCTCTCTCTCTCTCTCTCTCTCTCTCTGTGAAAAGATAGAAGACATTTAGCACATTTTTAGAAGATGTGCTCCCTCAAGTGGTAAAAGATGTCTAATCATCACAGCGAATGCTTGTCTCTACCTACTTGTCTTGCATTCAGTGTGGGTTTTTTTTTTTTGGTGGTTGGACACTGAAAGACAAATGTGGGTTCATTTCGCAAGTCTGATTGCTGTGCTGTGTAGCTCTTAGAAAATTCTTTTGTTGGAAGGAAAATGGGTTAATCACAGAGACTGCATGTTTCCCTCAACATGCATTTTGACTTTTAAGTCGTTTATGACCAACCAAAGTCCTTTTAATTTTATTTAGCTACTTACTCATTTATTTAAATCCCTCCCTTCTCCCTTTCAGGATCCAATATAGCTCGCAAACGCAATATGAATGTGTAAACATTGAAATGGTTAACAACCAAAATAAATTACACTAAGAGACTTTAAAATAATATAGATCAAAACTGCAGTAACGTAATTACAAAAGACTTGGCAGTACTAATCTCCCACACATTAAAAGGCCCTCTGCCATCAGTCAGTCGTTAACCAAAGGCATTTCTAAATTAAAATATCTTTGCCTGTTGGCAGATGGATAGCAGGGGGGGGGTCATCCTAGCTTCCTTTGGAAGGAAGTCTCATCCCCTGAGAGTAGCCACCAAGAAGGCTCTCTGTTTTATCCTTAATGGACATGTTTGCACTGCAATGGTGGTGGGAAGGAAAGAAAAGCATTCTTTCTCAAGATGCCCTATATCAAGAATGGAACCCATCAGGCCCGACCAACGTGAGAGCTTTTCACATGACCCCTAAGATCCGCTGGCCCCTTAAATTCGGACCAGAGATCTTGGGGGTTCGTTGCTGTTCCTCCGTCCCCACCCCTCCGCACTTCCTTGCTCCTGTCTGCGTGAGGGGAGGGAGGAAAAAAGGGGACACAAGAATAAAGGCTTATCTCCCGGTGCCGGTGGAAGCTGCTCCGAGCCTCGTCACTTCCTGATTCCTTCTCTTAAAGGGGTGGGAGGCAAAAAACAACAACAAAAAGAAGCGAGGAGAGCCCGGCACATCCGCATCAAGCAATTTTCACCTCCCAAGAGCAGGTACAAGAAAAGTGCGCTGGGTCGCGCTTAGGTGGGCGGGGTCACACTTAATTTCCTGTAAACTCTGGAGCTGGTGGGGAAACATTTTTAAGCTCCGGAGCTGGGAGCCATTTGCCCTGGAGTTTAGGGGTCGTGTATAAACGCCTATGGTTAAAGAAGATGGGGACAATATCTGGAGGACCACCCCTCAAAGAGAGAGAGGTTCCACCCCTCAAAGGGGGGGAACCCAATCCATTTTTGATGGTTGGTATGTAAGCACAGATCAATCTGAAGTTGGGGAGGAAGTTAAGTCTCCCAAAGATGATGGTTTTCAGGTTGACTCCTTATTAGGAATATGTGCCTGATAAGACTTTCAGCTACTCCGCAGTGAGTTAAGTCTTTTGTTGGGGAGCCAGAAGTTGGGAGTTCATAGAATCATAGAGTTGGAAGAGTCTTCAAGGGCCATCCAGTCCAACCCCCTGCCATGCAGTTCCCCACTGGGCTTCCTGCAAGTAGAGTCAACCTGTGTGGCCTTGGGCAAGATGCAGGGTGCTCCCAGAAGGAAGACATGGGAAGTCACTCCTGATTAATTTCTACCAAGAAAACCCTACTGTAGGTCAGAATTGACTTGACAGCAGCACGTAATCATTAGAAAGCTTTGCAAAGTGGCATGGTATAGGTAAGGCAACAAGCTGATTTGATTAGGGAAAAAAAACAAGCTGGATGCAGGATATAGGAGAATATAAAGTCACAGTTTTGTTGCTTACACCATGGCAGATACAGATGCGAAGTATGGAGGGTAAATGGGAACAAACCAGAGGGTTATTTTTTTCTTTGGCCCCAGAAGGCCATCTGGTGTATTGGACGAGTAAGCTCAAGCATTCAGCAGTAAACCAAAAGGGTGGGTCTTCTGGAAGCAGGGCCTTTGAAGGTTTGCCCGAGTTTTGTCAGCCACAGTAGTCTTGTGGGAATCTGGGGAAGTCCCACAACAGATTGCCACACTTCTCAAGACTCTGCTCTAAGCCCCCTCCTGCCCAGGTTTCCACGGACACCAGGTTCCATGGACATCACAACCAAGCAGGAGCTGTCACCTAGAAGCTGAACCACTTCCCTGCTGACAAAACCCTTCACTATATTAATTTTTTTTTGGAAAGAGCATGCTGATATGTATGCTGCCATTTCAGATGTAGCCCTGGTGCCTAAAATATTGTATATCACATGGTAGGATGAACAGGCATCGATCACCACTTGAGACATCACCTCATCTAACAAGATGGAAGGATAACTACTTAAGAATAGCTGTGAAAATAGGAAATTCATGTCTCCAAAAAGGGCACAAACGTACTTAGAATTTGCACATGCTAGTATGTGGGTTTAGAAATACTGTTTGGAAATAACAAAGTACAGATAGAACTGTTATAGATCTCCCCATAGAGCAGGGGTGTCCAAACTTTTTGCAAGGAGGGCCAGATTTGGTGAGGTGAAAATGTGCAGGGGACGACCATTCAGCTGCATTTGGCCTCCAGACCAGACTTTACACAAGTCTCTAGGACATGCAAGGAAGCAGGGAGGACGCTGCAGCAACACAGCTGGGGGCAGGTAGGCTGGGCAGGTGGCTTGGGGGATGGACGGAGGCAGGGAGGGCAGGCAAACTGTAAAACTGCAAGCTGACGTATCCATCTGGTATGGGGAGGGGCCAGCTGGCGGAGATGTGTGACAGGTTGAACTGGTGGGGAGAACAGGTTGCGGGCTGCTTGAAATTTGAAAACAGTCCACATTTGTCCCCCGGGCCTGACTTTGGACATGCCTGCCATAGAGGGTCAAACTATGATCAGTTAGGCATGTGTCTTTAAGACAATGGCGGTTACTTCACGTCCTTCCTCATTCCGAGATTACGTTCGTTTCGTGATAACGTTCATGGTCATGTGGTCTTGTCCTGGTTCTGTTCCTGTTTCCATTTACCCACAGGTGTGATTGATGGTATCATGATGACTACTACTTCACGTCCTTGTTTCGTGACAACATCTGTACTTCCCTGCCTTCCTTCCCCCCTTTTTGGTCCGACCTTCCATTTTTCGATATTTCGATTCTCCATAACTTTGCCTTTCATGCGTTAAGCAGCAAAGTTTGAGGTTTTATGCCTTCCCTCTCTGCGATGCATTGTTTATGCCATTGGGATTGTACTGGAGAATGCAACTTCACACTCCTGCCACTAGATGGAGAACGTGCATGCTGCGTCACGGGCACTTGTCTCGAAACAGAAACTGAGACAAGAGAATTCCAGAGGTCAGGGAGAGGTATGGCTCATCACGCTTAAATCCCAATTCAGGGGGCGTGGTCAGGACGAACTCCCGCCGTCATGCAATGGATGTGCAGTAACATTTTTTCATACCGTTCCCAAGCGGGATGGCGAACTGCGATGAGAGGGACGTGAAGTAACCATCAATATGAGCTCTAACAACATTTGGGGATGTGGTCACCAAATATGAAACCGTGTAAGATGTTGGGCCACCAGTATATTTTGTTATAGGGAGCAGAGTGTGCAAAGTGTGCTGCATATATATGGCCACATAGTGCTTAAAGCACTCTGTGGACAGTTTAAATTTTAATTACCGTACCTTGTCCCCATTCCCAGGGAGATGAGTGTTTGGAATCATGGAAGGCTGAGCCAACACTGAGCTGGATACCAGTGCTCATTGGGATTGAACTCAGGCTTTGACTGCAAAGTCTTGACTGCAGTACTGCAGTTTAACCCTTGCACCGCAGGGCTTTTCCTTAATGCTTGAGTGAAATTCCTTCATGCTGAACTCAAGCACAGATTTATCTTATATCGAGGCAGGTTTCAGCATGATTTTAAAGTGTGTTAAATTAAAACACCAAACCAGAATTTGTAAGTAAAGGACGTAAAAGTCTTAAAGAAACAAAACAGTTGGAAATCCACTGAAAACGTTGGCTGTGAAGGGTCACAATTTAAGGAGTCAGCACAGGGATTTGTTATTTTGCCTGGTGGATCTAACTAGTAGGATTCTGGCCATTAAGTGGCATGGGCTAGACAAAGTCGCTAAGTACATGTATGAATGAAGACTTGGTTATAGCATTGTCATCATCCAGGCCTACTTGAGCAGAACAACATTTATGCTTGTATTCCAAATTCGACTTGCTGGTCAATGTGTAGGCTTCCAATTCCCACCCACCTCCATGCTCTTTTATGCCTGGCTGAAATTCAGATTTTTCTTATATAGAGGCAGGTTTCAGCATGATTAAAAGGGGCATTCAATCAAAACACCAAACCTAGAATTTCTAAGTCCCCAAGTTCTTCTGGATGCACAATTAAACATTATAGCTGAGTTGAGAGCCTTGTCTTAATTTCCCTGTTTTATTAGGCAGCAATGCATCTTCTGTTTCTGATGCCCGATTTGGATCTGTTCAAAGACTCCCAACACACTTCCTTTCTTAAATTTAAACCTTGGTATGCTTCCCCTCCCCCCTCCCCATACCAGGTCCCAGCACACTTCATAAGTCTAGATTAGAACCATATGGCCGGTGGACTTGAGGTGGTGGTGTGGGGGGCGGCGGCATTCCAACGCTGCAGCTCACAGCGCCCTGTGCCTTGCAGCAAATGTGGCAATATGCTTTGCATTAGGGCTCTCGGCAGGGTGGATTTTTGAACCAGAGACGTGCCTCTTGTGGAATATCTGGGTAGGCTTTCATTAAGTGCTGTGTCGGTCCTGTAAAAAAAGACAATTGAAAAAGGGATATGCTTTAGAGTATCTCCACCCCTTTTAAAAGTCCTGTTTTGCTTTTAGCATTCGAAAAGGCAATGTTGCCAAAAGTCTGCCTAGTTACAGATCTAGTTCTGTAATAGATACAGATCTAATTCTATAATAGAGTTGGCTCCACCTAACAATAGATTATAGATTGCCTACAGTATACTCTGCTGTGTTTTGTGAAGCATCACCCCTAATAGGAGTTTCAAAGTATGGGAGATATTTTTCCTTGGCTGAGAGGGGATTTGAACAAAATCTCATAAGTCCCATTCCAATATTCTATCTCCAGCACTGTATTGGCTTCCACGTACACTCTAAGTTATGATAATAGACCATAGAGGCATCACTAAAAAAGGGATCAAATGATACTTTTAGAATCACAAATCAGGCTAATTTCTAACGTTTGAATTTGTTTTTAATTTTATTTCATATAGATCCATAATTTTAAATTGTGCAACACTCTGATACAAAGACGATCAACAAAATTTAAAAAGGACAAAGGATAGTGCATTTTATTTATTTATTTATTTATTTATTTATTTATTTATTTATTTATTTATTTATTTATGTTTATACCACCCGTCTTCCCAAAGGAACTCCGGGCGGCTAACAGCAATACATACAGTATAACAATAAGAACAGATATCAAACACATAATACAAAGAAAAAGAAGAAAAGAAGGAAGAAAAGAAGAAAAATGTTGATAGCTGTTGTGAGTTTTTCAGGCTGCTTGGCCATGTTCTGGAAATTTTTCTTCTTGATGCTTTGCCAGACTCTGAGGCTGGCATCTTAAGAGGGCAAGGGGCTCAGGGAACTAGGAGTTCTATCTGTGCTCTGGGGTTATGCTAAATTGCTTATCTTAATTTATTGGTACCAATGAAAAATAGATTTAAAAGACAATTTAAATCTAATTTAAAAAACAGCACAATGCCATTTGATACCAATGGCCAGGGACTGACATATGTGCATTGGCAACTGCAAGGGCCCTCATCCACCTCCTTAGAGGGCTTTATCGTTAAATCAGATTTGGACTGGACACCTCTTGAAATGATGGTCTTTTTGTCTCTAGGGGAGGATTTGTGGCCACCCATGGAGGGAGATGAGTAAAGAGTCTGCTTTCCAAGGAATATTTTCAAGAAGAGTGTGTGCCCTTACCTGAACCACAAGCGGGATTGGGGTCCCTCAGTAATAACTCCATGGGCTCCATGGAGTTTCTCGTCTCAGAACAGCTTTTATTAGCGTTGCTGTGCCACTTCACCCTGCCTTTCCCCCCACAGTTCCATAGGGCTGATATTTTAGTTTCTGAATCTTTGGGCCCACCACTTGCCAGCTTGGGGATGCAGTTAACATCATTGGAATTTACCAGAAACAAGGTTCTGGAAAGTAGGAAAGGAGAGGGGAGCTTAAGTCCACGAAGCAGCCCTTTCAGGGAAGACTTGTATAGATCAACAAAAGAAGTCAGGTCCAGCAATTTGTCTTCACCAGTCCCTTTCCTCCCTTGCCTCACCAGGGCTACAGTGAGGTCCATGTTGTTACATGGCCAGACTTTGTGGTGTCTAATTCCTGTCGCAAGCAAGCAAGCAAGCAAGCAAGCAAGCAAGCAAGCAAACAAACAAACGAACAAACAAGGCCAGTGTAAACAACTTCCTTCATTCTCCTCTCTTCCCTTATCCCACACATTCTCTTCTTCGGAGATGTGCAAGGTCCCTCTGACTTCTCAGTCATGCACTTTCATTCTACTTGATCATGCCTTCTCCAGTTCTTTCCCATTAGGGAACCCTCTCTTCTTCAAACTGCGTCAGCCTGACCTGGAGAAAACTTACTCTTCCACTGGCCTGATCCAGAGAAAATGTACCCTCCTCCGAGCTTCCTGATACTTGTGCGCTGGGGCCAGATGACTTGCTAGGGGTGTGTGCCTGTACACTTTCACAGAGAGTATCCAAGCTTGGAAAAGTTGCATCTTGGATTTCAGCTCCCAGAATCCCCCAGAGAGTCATAAGAACATAAGAACAGCCTTGCTGGAACAGTCCACAGCCCATCCAGTCCAGCATTCTGTCTCACACAGCAGCTCACCATTTGCTTCAGGGTATTCCCAAGCAGATGTCTTCACCTGCTTATGATTCCCTTAAAATGGCATTGAGAGATATCCTGCCTATCTCTTCAACCCGGAGTTTGTCCATAGGCATTCATAATGATAGCCATTGATAACCCTTGTTTTCTGTGAACTTGTCCAATCCTTTCTTAAAGCTGTCAAGAATGACAGTTGTCACCACTTCTTCTGGCCGGGAGTTTCACATACCAGTGATGATCTGGGTGAAAAAGTACTTTCTTTTATTTGTTTGAGATGTAGCACCCAAAAGTTTCATGGAGTGATGGCTGGATGGCCATCTGTCGGTACTTTGATGGGGGTTCATGCATGGCACAGGGTTGGACTGGATGGCCCTTGAGGTCTCTTCCAACTCTATGATTCTATGATGCAATTTACTCCTTTCCTCTGACTTCCTTCCTGTCTTTTCAGGATCTTTTGACTGTTTGTCCTCGAGTCTCCCTGCTCTTTTTCTCCCCACCCATCCATGAAGTTCCCTGGCCTTTGAAACCAGCTCCCCTGCTCCGCCGTTCCTTTTTGGCCGTACTTTCTAATCCAATTTAGTCAGCTAGTTAGGCTAAATCCCTTGGAGGCCCACAGTTTGTTCATTCTCCCACAGTGCTGAAATTTCCCTCCAGCCCAGCTGGCAGGGGAGTTTTTAGAAATAACAATATCTCTGCGAATGGGGGCTGGGGAAGCCGGTCAAGATTGAATGAGGTCTTTTGTCAGAAATCTCTATGAACCCAGATTAATTATGCATTGCGGAGCGCAGTTTTAAAGCACTGAATCAGGTCCTCCTTGCAATGAAAAGGAGGAGAAGAGAGAGAGAGAGAGAGAGAGAGAGAGAGAGAGAGAGAGAGAGAGAGGGTCAGAGAGAGCGCATGGTGGGAAGTAAAAGCAGGCCTGTTGCCCAATTTACAGATTTTAAATGGCCGCTGAAGCATTCCTGGAATTACAAATCAAACACCAAATTGCATGAATTTTTCATTAACATTTAGAACTAAAAAATTTTTTTTTTAATTAAAAATGGTTCCATAATATCAGACTAATGGTTGAACTGCAAAAGCACTTGGGCCGGAGCTGGCGAAAGTTACATTTTTTTGACTACAACTTTGAAAACCCGCTTAATAGCTGTGTTAGCTAGGGAATTCCTGGTGTTGTCTGAATAATAATTAAAAAAGGGGGTTTTGCAGGTCTGACTTGGCTATTCGAAATAAGAAGATCTGGGGTTTCTGCAGCCCATTTTTGTGCTTATGCAAAACATTTCTAGACCTCTTAGTAGTTAAAAAGAAAACTCCCAACTGAGCTCAAAGTGTTCATCCAACCTACATTCAACCCATGACTCAAAATACAAATATCATAAACAATATATATATATATATACTATATTTATATATGTAGCAAAACACAAGATTGCAGAACCAGTGCTCATTGTTAAGGAGAAAAAACTGCCCAAATTGGTATGTTTTTACCAACTGTTAGAAGCCTCCCTGATAAAAGGAAGCAGATCATTCTACCAATGGGTACCAGCAGAATGGTACCCATTGGTGTTCCCCGCCCCCCTCTCCTTGGCTATTGCTACTGCTGCGCTGCTGGTACCAGGCTGGGAGGGCGCATCCATTTGCCATGCAGTGCGGGGGATCCAAAATGGCGACCGCAATATTTTTTTTGAAATCGTTGCCCAAAACCCCACCAAAGCACCACAGAAACATGCGAAAATTAGCTATTTTAAATGCTTGAATTTTTACAGTAGCAGCAGTGGGTTTTTCTTGCAAAAAAAAGTCTCCGTTGATTTTATTTTATTTTATTTTATTTTATTTTATTTTTTTACACCTGCACATTTGCAATGATGGGCTCGCCCATGGGAGTGGACCATGCAAAGTTTTGGAGCCATTCCACCAATCGCATGGCCAGGTTTTGCTGACTGTACCAGGCTGGGAGGGCGCATCCATTTGCCATGCAGTGGGGGGGGGATCCAAAATGGCGACCGCAATATTTTTTTTGAAATCGTTGCCCAAAACCCCACCAAAGCACCACAGAAACATGCGGAAATTAGCTATTTTAAATGCTTGAATTTTTACAGTAGCAGCAGTGGGTTTTTCTTGCAAAAAAAGTCTCTGTTGATTTTATTTTATTTTATTTTATTTTATTTTATTTTATTTTTTTACACCTGCGCATTCGCAATGATGGGCTCTCCCATGGGAGTAGACCATGCAAATTTTCCACCAATCGCATGGCCACTTGGCCAGGTTGACCACAGAGACTTCTGGGATGTGCCAATCGGGCATAAACAGCCCACTAATCGTAGCCCAAACCCGAACCCTAAGCCTAACCCATACGCCAGTACACTGTCCTTCTAAGTGGGTCAAAGAGGCACCCAGATGCACCCCAATACTCACCGTAACCTCACCCGTAACTAGCCTAACCCTAGCCGTTGCGCTAAGCCGTCTTAACCCTAAGCCAGATCTACTTGCATTGCACTACATGCAAATACGTGACACACAGCGGGTGCAAAGAGTCTGCCAGTCCGTCACTTGTGGCTCTGGCTGACTCCTGCAGCTCCCTCCAGGAGCCCGCTTCCCCAAACCAGTACTAACGACAACGAAAAAAACGAAAAAAAACGAACCGACTAATTTTTGCAAATTTTCGCTCGAAACGGAACCGGCCCGACTAACGACAACTCGAAAATTTTTTTTTTCAAGTCGTGCCCATCTCTACTCCTCACTGCATTGGACTGCATATACTATATTGCTCCTTTTTATGTTTTGGTATCGGATCCTTGGTATTGGGTGGACAAGTCTCTGCCTTAGTGTGTTTGTGGGTTTGAAATAAACAGGGATGTGGTGTTTGCCACAGTACTTTAAGTTCTTTAAGAGTACTTTAAGAAGTACTTTAAGAGTACTTAGCATCCTGGAGACACAATTTCTATCTCCCCAACATTTTCTACAGGTTATGTCAGTCTTGAAAGTGGGTGCGGACATGGATGATAAGAAACCCCAAAGTTCTCCAAAGACCTTTTCTAGGACAAGAGGACCTCCCCCCCCATATATGCAGTATCAGTATCTATGATTTTACTTATTGACAGTCAGAATTTATTAAAAATATGAAAAAAAACCAACTCCTCAGGAAAAAAAATACTATTTTTATATGCATTACCAGAAATGGCCATGCTAAGAATACTGTACTGTGTACAGGTATTTGTTATTGTTAATGAAATATACATGGCATGGTATCTGGTGGCCTCTGATGGCCAGTTCTGGTAATGCAGAGAAAATATTTTTTTAGAGTTTTTTTTTAAATTTCTGCTACCATACTATCCATGGTTTTCAGTATCTGCACAGATGGGGGGCCTGGAACAATCCTCAGCAGATATGACAGTCCTACTAGATTCACATGTATGTATGTATGTATGTATGTATGTATGTATGTATGTATGTATGTATGTATGTATGTATGTTTGTTTATTTATTTATTTATTTATTTATTTATTTATTTATTTATTTATTTATTTATTTATTTATTTATTTCGGTCTTTTGGTGGTAGATCTCCCAAAGGCAGTTGGGAGAATGATGGGGGAGGGAGGGAGGTTGTGGTGACAAATGGTATCAGGATGCCCCTGTGGCTGCATGTACCGTAGAAAAGAGGCAATATTGGTTTACCCTTCAGCTAGTACTTGAGGTTGCTTCCCCCCTTCTTTTTCTTTTCATGTCTTATTTTGCCACTGATATGCTTGCTGCCGAGAACTATGTCATTCTAGGTCCTTGTGTGTCACTCTGGAAGGCTAACCAAGCCACCAAAAATTGGTGTGAAGCAGTGCTATGCAATTTAGGGCCTTTTCATACGACCCCTAAGATCCGCTGGCCACTTAAATTCGGACCAGAGATCTTGGGGGTTCGTTGCTCTTCCTGCATCCCCACCCCTCCGCACTTCCTTGCTCCTGTCTGCGTGAGAGGAGGGAGAAAAAAAGAGAGGAAAAAATGCAGGCTCACCTCTGAAGCCACCCGTCGTCATCCTGATTCCTTCTCTTAAAGGGGCGGGAGGCAAAAACAAAACAAAAACAGAAGCGAGGATTGCCCAGGACTCACCAGATTATATCCGGATCTGGGGATTTTCACCCTCCGAGAGCAGGTACATGAAAAGTGCGCTGGGATGTGCTTAGGTGGGCGTGGTCGCACTTAATTATCTGTAAACTCCGGAGCTGGTGGGGAAATAATTTTAAGCTCCGGAGCTGGGAGCCATTTACAGCGAAGTTTAGGGGTTGTGTGAAAAGGCCCACAGTAAAATAAAACAGCATAATAAAAATTGAAATAACCTATGGATCCATTTGTAGTTTTTTTTAAATGCACGTATCAAATTTGAGGAACCAGGATAGTGAAATATCATTCTCATTGAAATTCATATTTATTTATTTATTTTAACCAGAAGAAAACTGTACTTCTAAGCCCTTTTCTAAAGAATGCAGTTTGCCAGTGAGCTGTGATTCCCCCCCCCCCCCAAGTGAGGGATTTGAGGAGAACTAGATGCCTATTTTTTAAAAAGGTCCAATGGTTGTGTCACAGTATGGGAGAAAATGCTTCCTCTGTCCCTCTTTTGTGAGCTTAATATGAATGGTGCACAAGTACTAAGAATGAATCATTCTGATTGCCCCCATTACCTCTGGTGAAATAAGAAAACACATGTGTTCATATAAGCTTGTGGCAATAAAAAGTTCCCATTGCTGATTCTAAGATATTCAGTGACCTCAAGCCATAAAAATTTCCCAGAGATAGCTTTCCATACCTATCCAGCTGTTTTCCTCACATACTTCATTCATAATGCTTTCTGCATGGAGAAACAGCCTCTCTCTCTCTCTCTCTCTCTCTCTCTCTCTCTCTCTCACACACTCACACTCACACACACACACACACACACACACACACACACACACACACACACATCATGGTTTTCATTTATTTTTATTGTGCAGTGAAACTTTTTCCAGTCCATACTGCAAAGAAAAGAGTGGTTACAATATCCATTCATTCACCTACCATCCATATGCACTTTGTCAGAAGCTTTTGAGGAACGGAATGCCTGTTCTGCCATTAATTCATTATTGTAAAGAGGCAAATTTGTTTATTTCCCTTTATCGTAACTTCTGCTATTTCAAAGTTATGAATACTGTGCAGAGCAGTTTTACTGCTGTTGGAGGACACTATCATCCAATTATTATTATTTTTCATACATCTGAAGTGGGTTACATCTATTCAGAGTTTGGAAAAAATTGAGTATCATTATTATTTGGAAAAAAAATCAGATGAAATTCGGTTTCTTATTTTCATGTGAAATTTTTAATTTAGAGTTCAAATTCAGATTTTTTAAATCATGTCGTCACCTCTTGACTGTTTTCTTTTACTTACTAATGGTATGTCTCAGAGCTACCACATGTCAAATACTAATAGGTAATCTATCCAGTGATAAATAGTACAGAAGAACCATTCTATGTCAGCTATTTAATTTTGTATTAAATACAGTTATATGCCAATATACAAGATAAAACTGGAGACACAATAGTTTTTATACCTGGCTGGGTGGGTTCTTTGGAGACCTTGGGGATTCATTAATTATAGTTAACAAGACTCCAAAGAGCAGTTAGTTATCTTTACATTTTCGGTTTTTTAAAAGTATCTCTCAGCATTCCAATTAGTTCCTTCCAGTTACATGAAAAAAATCTGCTTTAGCATGAGGCACCTAATGAGCCCACACTTGAACCATGCAATATACCAGTGAGGCCATATTACTATATCCATAAAAGTAGTCAAAAGTTACAGTTACATTGCAAAAGCAGTGAAGTTATTGCTCATGAAATAAATTAAGCCAAAGGGAAAACTAGGGGTGGGCATTTCGTTTTGGAATCAGTAGGTTACGAAACAAACCACGTGAGCCCAGAGGGTCCTTGGAACCGGCTCATACACGCAGATCCAATTGCTATACCTTTCTACGTCTCGCACAGGGTTAAAATCCAACGAGGAAGCACGCTGCGATGTCATCTTTCCTGCTTCATGCTGCTGGCCAATCAAGAGAGGGAGGCGGGATGATGCTTTTCCCTGCACAACTCCTGATTGGATAGCATTACAGATCTAGCACAGATGACAGTCAGTGGCACCGGAGCCTGCGATTGGCTGAGGGTGCCTGTAGAGGGAAGTTCTCTATGGCACCTGTGACAGTAGCCTGCCAAAGGGGGCTTGTGTCCTCTTCTAAGAGGGGTCACCACAACATGAGGAACTGTATTAAAGGGTTGTGGCATTAGGAAGGTTAAGAACCACTGCATTATTATGAGGCAGAATGAGGTGCCTTCCTCAGACAACAGATGGATAGACAGCAGCAAAAGGATGTTGGTAGAGGGGCTTGTGTGTGTGTTTTGTGGACATCACCCTCAAAGATGGTGGAAATGGTTGTCTTAGTACTAGTTTGAAGTAAAATCCCGCAACTGTTATCTCCTCAGTCTCTGTACCTGTACCTTTTGCCTTAGAAAATAAGTGCAGGTTATGTTTAAAATAAGGTTGTTGTTTTTTAAAGGAGAAGAATGGAAAGAGAGAGTGAGGGTTATTAAGGAAAAGAGAAAAGCATGAAGGAAACTATGAAGGGCATGCTCAATAAGAAAATTAAAAATTAGGTAAAGGTGGGTCCTGTTGGATTGTTGTTTACAACCTTGCATACTGTCTGTAGTTTGAGTGACTGGGAAGGACTTGTGTGTGTATCCAGCACTAACCAAGGTTTCCTTTAGACATGGGCACGACTTGGCGAAATTGTCGTTTCCGTTTTTGGTTATCGTTTCCATTACATAACAGAAACGGTAACGATAATTAAGCCATCAGAACTCAAACTCGAACCGAAAAAAGAAAAATTTGGTCGGGTTTTCCGTTTCCGTTTTTGGCATCGTGGTGATCGCGCGATGTGAAGCACAGAAAAAGTTTTTAAAAGTTTTTTTTAAAAAACCCGACTCCCGGCCAAAAAAGCAGGTGAAAATATGCCTGACTGAGGCTTTGCCACCTACTAGAGGGGTGGTTTCTGTGGGGTCCCCGGCCTTTCCCCCCCTCTTCTCCTGTCCTGGGCTGCTTGTACCAGGCTGGGGGGGGGCATCCTCGTCGTCTCGCCATGCCATGCGGTGGGGGGGAATCCAAAATGGCGACCACAATTTTTCTTTTGAAATCGTGGTCAAAAACACACCAAATCACCACAGAAACATGTGAAATTTATTTATTTTAAATGCCTGAATTTTAATAGTAGCAGTCAGATCACGCTAAATCGCGGTGGAAACGACAAACGACACGATAAATTTTTGAAAAATTTCGCGACAAACGGAAACGACCCGAAACGGAGCCGTTCCGACAAACGGAAACTCGAAACGTCATTTTTTTCTGGTCATGCCCATGTCTACTTTCCTTACAACTTTGATTTCAAAGAGAATCTTGCCTCTCTGCTGAGTGTTGTATCCCACTATTTGTCTACTGGTGATCTATTCAATCGGTTGCTAGTATGTGTGCCACAAAGAAAGCAGTATGTACACAAGTCTTTAATTTCAACTAACTTAAGTGAAGAAATAATTTTAATTATTTATCCTACAGATGTCTCAGAATGGAGAATGAGTTATAAAGACAGTAATTGCCAGTTAATGAGAAAGGGACGAACTCTGGGATCTTGAAGCTAATCTCCTTTGTGGATCTCAGTGCTTCTATTGTGCATCAGAAAGATAATTTTACCAGAAATTTAAAAGTCTGGATAAGGTCTTGCATCTAAAACAATGGAACACACTAAATAAATGTGTCCCAGTGTGGCTTAAGATCTGCACAGAGAAAATGAAAAACAAATAAACCCCCTAATTCTTGGAAAAGTTACTTTTCTGATCTGAGTGTGGGGAAAAAGTGGATGCTTCCCCATACACAATGCATAACTGGTGGGAAGGTTCCAACCAGCCAGTGGAAGACGTAAAAAGAGGATACACCTGGATATTATCTAGGCTTCCTTTCGCCACAAAAGAGAGCCAGCAGACTCTTTCAGGAGAAGGGCTTTTCCCTCCAGGAATGAGTCGAGATTGGAACTTAGAGATTTGACGGAGGGGAAGACAGAACTGTGCTGTCGCTGGCCCAGCACCAAGGCAGCTGAAATCTGCTGAGACAGACTTTTCATTATCTGAAACAATTACTTAGGCAAGCACAGCAGGAGACTTCATGAAATGTTTTTGAACGTGGATTCCTCCTGATAGGGCTTCATTACATAACACACTCTTTGTGAGCGCCGGCAACCAGGAAGGCACAAAAAGGACACAGTCAGGAGCATTGCACTCAGCTGCTTTCTTTCTGCTTTTAAACCTGAGCCAAGCATTCAACAGTGAGGGGCTATCTCTTGCCTTTGCCACCCCCCTCCTCCCCTTCGGCAACAACAGGAGCCTGGCTTTCATCACAGATTAATAAACCAAACTCTCTGTCATTTTACTCCAATTCCCACAGCCCTCCCTTTTGGGCACTTCTTTTGGAGAGGGGCCTGTTGGCCTGTTTGTACCTCACTTCCTTCCAAAAGGGGACTGGTAGGCTAGAATTTAGAAACAAACTTGTTCATTTGTTTCCAAATAAATCACAATTTTAGGCACTTAAATATTCAGACCCTTTATTTGGCTTCTTGTTTGAATTAAGAACTTTTAACATGCTAAAGTCCTGTATCACCTGTTAAAGATACTGTATATATTTTCAAAATATTTAGCAGTCACCTCTGCATCTGCCTTTCCCCATTTGAACTCAAAGCGGCACACAAAACTCTTGTCTTCTCCACTGTTTTCTACACAACAGTCCTGCAATCCTGTGAGGTATTCAAGCTAAGAGAGACTGACTGACTCAGGATCCACTGTATTTTTACATCTATAAGACACCCCTGTGTACAAAACGACTCCTTACCACTTTTCCAACCCAAAACAACAGTTCCACAACCACACAGTTCTCCCCTTAGCTTACTTCTGTGAATAAGACGACCCTCACTGTTTAGTCTGACAATTTAAGACCAAAATATAGTCTTATACATGGAAAAATATGGCTGCCCATTGCTTCTAAGGTCACATGTTACTGTTGCAAATCAGCTCCCTGCACAACTGCCCTTCCTTCACTTCTTTGCCCAGAGCATCCTACCATTGATTCAGTTATATTTATGCAGAACTGCCTTATTGTTTTCAGAAAACATTAGGTGGCTTGGAATTCATGTGTCTCTGTTCCTCATTAAAGGGCAATGCTGCAGACCTCAGTGTGTGAGAATTTGCTCTGACCTCCTGCAGTACCCAAACGTCTGGTACAACTCAGCTGCATTAGCTGTACTTCCAAAGTGCCCTCCCCATAGGGCTTCGAGGAACACATGCCACAGATCATGAGCCATTTTGTTTGGACAAGATGATAAATGGAGGGAGAATGGGGTATATAGCAATTGGCTTGCATTTCGTGCTCTCTATCTTTCATCCAAAACTTCTCTCTGGTGCATGTAACCTGGCAGGGAGCTCCAAGATTGCTTTCAGATGAGACAGAAGCATAATAAACAAGAAGGGGGAAACAGTCCTCAGCATTTATCTCTCCTTGCCCTCAAGGGGTTGCATCCACTTTATAATACTGCATGTGCCCTTTAAGCAGCACTCCTTAAAGGTGGACTGCTATATTTACAAGAGGGCATATCTATAACTTATAAATAATCGTGCATCTCTAGAACATATCCTTTCAGCAATCAGTACTGGTGATTGACAGTAGTGGGCATCAGTCAAGGGCAGGTTTCAACAGAAGCCCAATAAAATTATTGGGGTGGCCATGTTTGTTTTTCACAAGCTTGTCTTCTACACATAAAAAGTAGGAAGTAGGGAATTTTCATTGATGCACCAAAGGTATCCCCCAAGTGCAGGTAGATTGTGCTTTTCCACATTACTTTTGAGTACTCCAATGCTTTTTTATAGACGTCTAAGATTCTATGATTCTATGAAATCATCAGTGAGACAAATTGCAGGTCTATACACACCTGAGAATCTACTTTCTCCCAAATGGAAATAGCAATGTGAAAACAACAGCAACAAAGGGCGCTTTTACACGAACCCTAAAATCCGAGGCAAATGGCTCCCAGATCCGGAGCTTAAAATTGTTTTCCCACCAGCTCCGGAGTTTTAAAAAAATTAAGTGCGACCATGCCCACCTAAGCACGTCCCAGCGCACTTTTCAAGTACCTGCTTTCTGGAGGTGAAAAACTTGTGTTTGTTGTTTTCTTGCCCCCCGCCCCTTTAAGAGATATTAAGAGACTGGAATGCTTCCCGGAGCAGAGCGAGATGGCAGAACGGAGGTGAGCCAGCATTTTTTTCTCCTTTTTGTTCTCCCTCCCCTCACGCAGACAGGAGCCAGGGAGTGCGGAGGGATGGGGACACAGGAAGAGCGACAAACCCCCAAGGTCTCTGGTCCAAATTTAAATGGCCAGCGGATCTTAGGGGTCATGTAAAAGCTCCCAAAATACACTACAGTACTTGCATATTCTTTCGGGAGACAGCAAAAACTTGGGCATCATGATTTTGAAACCTTCTGTTTTTAAGGCAAACACTGATCTGTTTTATTTCGACAAGAGGTCTGCTTGCCTGTTGGATTGCTATGGTATCTTTGCTCTAAGGTTATGAATTCATCTCTGAATTTGTTTACATGGTAGTCGAATGGCTGGGTGGTAAAGGGACTCGGGATCATCTTTCTCCTCTTTATTGTTTATTTTCCAATCCTTAAGAGGAAACTAGCCAGGCGTTTGTGATGGAAGGAGAGGCATGGCAAACGGAAAAGATCTCATCTTATGGGGGAAAGCACAAAGCTCTGTTTTTAGTCAGAGGGCTTGGAGGAGAGGGAGGGGGGGAGGGAGGGAGGGAGTGTTTCAGAGATATCGGCTAGCTGCCCATGAGGTTTTTCCTCTGCCCAGTCCACTCAGTTCCATTCCTGGCTTTGGGCATGGAGGATGCCAGCTGTCATGCTGGTTCATGCTTAGCTGTCAGAGGAGATAGGACATGTGATCAACAGGACCTGGCCTATTGGGATCCCGGAAGAAAACAGCCAGGATCTTAAGCTGGAAACCAAATGAGATAGGATGGCTAATGAACACATACAGTATCAGGGTCCAACATCCAGCTATTTGCCCTCTGGAAAATATGTTTTACATTAGTATAAACCAGAGGAAAGCCTATCAGAGTTTTATCTCCGGGTCACGTATTGTTTCCATGAACAAAATCTGGGCTCTAATGAGGATTTAAATGCAAGCATGGCTCTTTGCAGTTTAGAAATTAGGTTTAAAGTTCTTTATCCAAATGGGGTGCCGTTGACTGGCCAAGAGTGAACACTCAGGAAATCCATGTTTCTAATCTCAATTGTCAGTGAGGTTACTGAGTTTGGTAATTGCCCAACTGGGAAGGCAAACACAGTGAACTTGAAAATCTTGCCTATTTATAAAAAAACCTTTCTGCTCTATATTAACAACAATGCCTATTTCCCACTCTTCTGTGGTTCAAAATGACAGTAGCCGTTGCCCTTTTGTATGGACACTTAGATGCGTTAGACACATTCTCTGTACCTTGTTAATCAGTGTTTCTATGCTTGCTATGCATGTGTGTGTGTTTTGCTTCTTGAAGGGAAAAGGATGCTAGCTTTGCCCAGATGTTCACAGAGACACTTTTGTGAAAAACATAACCAGGGAAAAAACAAGTTATCTGACCCTTGCATGGGGAAAAAAGCCATCTTTTTAGTTCTGGAAATTCCTTGTCGAAGTGTTTTATTTGTTGAACTAACCTAAATTGACACGAATGAGAAATTTAGTGAATATTCGTCACAAGCATAATCTATACTAAAACTGCTCTGAGTCATACCTGTCAAGTCTCACATAGTAGCTGAGAAATCATGTTTTTAGGCATCTTTCCCGCCATCATCCCATAATAGCATTTTCTTGTAAATCTCCTGGATTTTATAATTTTAAACAAATCCTCTGAATTGCATGGGTTAAGGGTTGCTGCATGGGTGCCGCCATGTTGGGGGTAGCTATTGAGCATGCTCAAAGCATCGAGCATGCTCATTAGGTGGTAGCGGCAGGGATACTGTGACCACAATCCCATATTTTCAAATCCAAAACTTGCTTTTGTGTGTTTGTTTGTTTTGCTATCAGGAGCCCCGCACCTGAGGGAAAGGAGAAGGGGAGGGGGAGGGGTTAGGGTTAGGGTTAGGGTTAGGGTTAGGAGAAGGCGCTTTGCTTGGGTTTTTTTGTACATGTGTTTTTGTTTGCGTGCACATGCGTTAACACACATGCACACATTACACCTCCCTTCTCCTGTCCTGGCTGGGGCCAGAGAAAACTTGACAGCTATGCTCTGAGTACATTATGTTGAAACATAATCTACTATAAAGTATAGGTGATTAAGAATCCCCTTTCTACACTGTCTCACCACAACTTTGGGTGTGTGTGTGTGTTAACATTCCTGATTGAGACTTCAGAGTGTGAGTTCAAAGGTATTAGCTTTTGTGCACAACAACAACAACAAATGATTTCCAGTTTCTTTCATTTATTATTAGCCTTGTCCAGCCATCTAAAACTCCAAGTAATCTTAGAATGCAGGTTCCTGCCCATTTAAGCTGTGCTGCTTACAACCTCTGATACTGGAATGAAAGCCTGCTGCACCTCCCAGTGGAGCAGAATAGAGGGTTAAGGCTGCAACTAACAAGGGGGGGGGGGGAGGTGGGAAATATTACAGGGTTGAGGCTAGCTGATTCCCATGTTTTGGATGTTTTATATGAATCTATAGGTTCACATAGACTTTTGTGTTTATAACGACATATAACCTTATAACTTTAATTTAATGTTGTCTATTAACATTATATATATGGCTGCCCGTTGCTTCTAAGGTCACATGTTACTGTTGCAAATCAGCTCCCTGCACAACTGCCCTTCCTTCACGTCTCTTTGCCCAGAGCATCCTACCGTTGATTCAGTTATATTTATGCAGAACTGCCTTACTGTTTTCAGAAAACATTAGGTGGCTTGGAATTCATGCGCCTCTGTTCCTCATTAAAGGGCAATGCTGCAGACCTCAGTGTGTGAGAATTTGCTCTGACCTCCTGCAGTACTCAAACGTCTGGTACAACTCAGCTGCATTAGCTTTACTTCCAAACTTATAACTTTATATACAACTTTACATACCTTATACATACCTTATAACTTTAATGTAATATTGTCTATTAATGCTGTAAGATGTACCTCAATTCCTTGTTCTCAAATACTTGAACATGTCTTAATTGTACTGGACTGTATATTATCCCCTTATTACTTTAAGCTGCCTTGGGTCCTTTTGCAAGGAGAAAGGCGGGGTAAAAAATACGCTAAAATTAATAAAAATAAATGATGCAAAGGGAAAGACAAATCAGCCTGGAGTTTCCACCCCACCTCAAATCCTTAGTTCATCTCTGCTGCTGGGGCTTCTATTTAAAAAAAAAAAAGCCCATTCACATCAATTCAGACATGTGGTCACTTAAACCAATGCTGAAAACCCACTGTGCCAACATGAACTCAGAGAATGATCAGCAAGATCTGTCAACAAGATTTGTCCATGAATGTCAAAGCAAAACAAACAAACAAACAAATAAGTTCTGCTTATATACCCATAGGGCTTAAAGTACTCTCTGGGCAGTTTACAATTTATTTGTGCAGCCTACACATTGTCCCCCATCCCCCATGCAAGCTGGGTACTCATTTTACCGACCTTGGAAATATAGATAGTCAACCATGAGCCGGCTACCTGGGATTGAACTCCTGGTCGTGAACACAGTTTTATCTGCAGTATAGCTATTTAACCACTGGGCCACACGGCTCCTAAATTATTTGGAGGAGATGTGGAATAAGAGCAAAATCACAATATCTACTCCAAATAAAACATATCTGCTCTATTCTTTATCAACCCCAGGAATGGTACAGACAGAATGAGGTATCTCTCCATGGCAGAAGTATTTTGGTCAGTACTGGTTGTTATTTATCAAATCCTATGTTTTGTCTTATTAGTCATTTTAGGAGCTATGGGGTATGATGCATTTAAGGGGGGAAGAGAGAGATAGAGGCCCTATTTTTAGAAATATTGGTTTTATTCTAAGAATAAGTGTAAGAAGAGTAAGAAAACTAAAACATGTATCAATCAAAAGGTGATAAAGTTGAAAACCATGATGTAAACAGTTGAATGAAATTCTGTTGCCATACTTTTTGCTGCTGAATTCTGACAATGACATCATCCTGGTGGCAACTATTTTGTGGTATTAAAAACAGTTTTCTTCTGCCTTGTGGTCCCCAGTGGCATCCTGATGATGGAAGTGACTACATGGGAACCTCAGGACCTTTAGTGTATAAACTGGAAATGTTTAATTTCGTGGGGAGGGGGGAGTCACAATTGCTGCTGATGTCATTAGCTTTACATGGTATAACTTGTGTAAACGGATTTCAGCTATTATGAAAATGGAAATGCTTAGAGTGATATAATTACAGGGACGAAGATATATGATTGGAGTATATTTAGTATTTGTTTATGCAAGTTTTTCAATAGATTCATAAACATGGAACATTGAGAACAGATGCACACAATTTAAAGATTTTGAAGTAAAATATCTGCAACATTAAAAATGATTGTATATACATATCTTTGTTTATGTATGCAGGTGGATGTGGACTGAGAATGCAGCATAGTAAGTATGTAACCAGTACTCCAACTTCCTGGTGTTTTCAATTGAGAAAATTACTTTAAAACAATTATGTTTTGGTTCTTTGGTTAAAGAGATACTCTAAAAACACACACAAACAAGGATTCTTCCTTCATCTTGGGAGTTTAATTACTGGGCTCAAGTCTTCCATTAAAGACCCCATAGTCCTTCATACACTATTTCCTCTCCATTTTATAAGTATGTGGAGTAATTATTGAATATAAACATTTGAAACTGATAGCAACTGGTATTTAGGTTAACCAACAAGCTAGAGCATGACTGAGTCAGATCAAGAATGTTTCCAAGCCAGTGTATTTGACCTCTTGCAGTGACTGAGAGAATGAAGACTGGCTTCAGCGTGATCTGGAAGAGTTGCTAACAGATGGTGTCATATATTTAGTACAAAATTCTCCACTCTCCACTTCCAGGGATACATAACACTGAAGTTATTGGTAAGCCTGGGGAAATTAATCTTTTGGGTCCTTGGACTCCATGTCTCAGAATCTCCCAGCCAGGATCCCTAGATCTAAAGCTCAAGTCCAATATGAATGAATGAATGAATGGATGGATGAATGAATAAATAAATAAATAAAATGATCAAGAACAAGAAACAGAAAACAGAAAGAGAAATGATACTTGAGCTATCTGCATTATTCGGCATATTGTAACACCAGTCCTTCAGTCTCTGTTAGATCAAGGCAATTTTGTTGAAGTTACAAAATGAAGATAGAACTCCGTCTATGGTTTCTTGCACATTGATTTCCCACATTTTAGGAGACCATCCCAAGAGAGTGTGCAACTACATTTCTGATGCTGTACTAATTGAAGTTCTGCTGATCTTACTAAGAAAATTATGAGAAAATTATAAGTTCTTTGAATATGTTCTCTGGGGCATAGATGTAGGAATGTGTGGCTTTCCAGATGTTGCTGGACTGCGGCTCAACTCAGCCCAAGCCAGCATAGCCAATGGCAACTGGTGGTAGAAATTGCTGCCCAACATCTGGAGGGCTACACATTCCTCCTCATGGTTTTTTGGGGTGGAGAGAGGAGGAAGGACATTCATAGAGCACAGATGATAAACATGGGTGGTCTTAGAAACCAAGATGGGATAGAAATGAGAACGGAGGCCAAGCTTTTAATGATCTTATAGACAAAAACCAGCAACTTGAATTCTGTGTGGAAAGCAGCCCCCAGTTTGCCCAGATGCTGGAGAGCTGAACTCAGAATTGTATGAATGTACATGGTAATTGGCTGGATCGATTCAAAAGTTAACCCAGGAGAGTATCATGGTGCACAGAGATGAACAGAAAAGCAAACTAAAATGTTGCGGTGAATGAGAGCCAAGAACTGAGTTAATGGTTGGCACCAGTTAGGTGAAGAGAAGAGAAAATGGATCAGAGCCATCTTTCTGTCTACCCCACGGACAGTGATGTTCCCATAAGAGCTATCTACTTTGGCATTACCCCTTCTGTCATTATTATAGCCCTGGCTTGCTCTCTTTGCTACAATCTGCTGTCTCATACAAAGGAGGGCACTGTAGGTGACTCGGATCCATGTACTGCCCATGTTGCATCTCTCAGTCAGTGGGTAGGTATTCTGGAAAGTGTTTTGATCTTTGCCAAAAACAGTGCCTCAGAAAAGCAATGAAGTGCCTCAGTGAAGTGTCAGGGTTTGAAGCCTCCCTCCCCCTAATGGTAAAAAACACATGCCAATTTGAATTAAAAGAAAAGGACTTGATATAGTCTTACTGGAGGTTTACCACGTCAGAGTGCAGGTAGGCATATTTCCATGGACCTTTGGGTCTGGGCAAATACTTTTAGCTTCTTCTTTCCCAGAGCGTATCTCCTAGACAGGTAAAAAGAGAGTCAGGGCCACCACCAGTCAGTTTGACACTGATTGCCAGACCAAATACTAGAACAGGTAATTTAAAAATCAGCCTGCCTGCACTTAGCAAAGAATGTGGGAATTAGTAGTGTGGGTTTCCCAGACACCACTCATGGCACACTGTTTCCTAAACCAAACGTAAGGCTAGAGTAAATTTGGGATATTTTGGTGGACCGGAAGGGTGATCTACAGTATGCAACAGTGAACTCCCAACCCAGATAAGAATTGCTGGGCCAACAGCATCCTTTTTCCAAATTCTAATGCTTGGAGAAAGAACCCCAGAACCCGAGTCATAGAGGCACAGCTTGACAACAGACAGTGGTTAAACGCCTGTACTGCAGGTAAAACCATCCTCAAGACCTGGGGTTCAATCCCAGGTACAGTCACCGCCCGCCGATCGTGGGGGTTAGGGACCCAACCCACCCGCGATGCATGAAAATCCACGATATGCAGAAGTGGATGGGGTGGGGCGGGGGGCTATTGCGCGCCTGTCCGAGGCTTCTCGGAGGAGCGCGCGGGGGGCGCGGAACTACCCGATCACCCCTGCCATCCACCGCGGCTCTGAGGCTTCTCAGAGGAGCGCGGTGGGGCGGCGCGGAGCGACCTGATTGCCCCCCACCCCCCGTGGGTGGCGCAGAGCGACCTGAACACCCCCACCCCTCCACATGGCCCGAGGCTTGTCAGAAGAGCGCAGGGGCAGCGCGGAGCGACCCGATTGTCCCCCGCCACCCCCCTGCGCGGTTCCGAGGCTTCTTGGAGGAGCACGGGGGGCAGCTTGGAGCAATCCGATCGCCTCCCTCCACCCCACCCCCCGCACAACTCCGAGGTGCAGGTACTGCTATCCACGCAATGTAGTGGGACCGCAGTACCTGAACCGCGAAATGGCAGGGGGTGACTGTAGCAGGCTCATGGTTGGCTCAGCCTTCCATCCTTCTGAGGTCAGTAAAATGAGTACCCAGCTTGCTGGGGGGGGCAATGTGTAGCCTGCATACTGTAATTAAAAACTATAAACCACCCAGAGAGTACTTGAAGTGGTATGGGGCAGTATATAAGCAGAACACTTTGCTTTTTAACTTTAGCTGCTCTCTTAGTTAGATTGTGTTAGGATTTGGTGCCTTGTGGCCTTTAATGGAACTGATGGTGGCAGTGGAAAAAATAAAATAATATAAAAAGTGAACAGCGCAAGGCCAAAGTCCTGACCCATGGCATTTGTGCTGGCATAGCCACCCACAATTGTCACACCTTCATTGGCCCAATTTTGGCCCAAAGTCACTTATCTTGGTGCTACAGAATGTGCTGCTGAAGCCGGGGAGAGAACTGTATGGACTTCCGCATGCTGCTAGTAAGGCGTCAGCATTTGGTACCATCCTTGTTTCTCATCCTTGGGTCTCCAGATGCTCTTGGACTAAAGCTGACCAGAAGCTTTCACCAGGAGCTGTACTGATCAGGATTTCTGGGAGTTGTAGTCTAATAACATCTGGGGACCCAAGGTTAGGAAAACCACTCAGATGTTTTCATGGGCTTTTCCACGTGCAATATTTTCCAGTGCTTGGGTCTTGACCAGAATTGTACCATGGGGAAATTAAAGTTTTGCCATCGCCGCAAGCATTTAGCAAGCTAAAAGGGACATCTAATCTCTGCCCATCCTGGCAAGATGTCTGCAAAGACTGAAGCTCTGAGCCATCCATATGTCTTAAAAGAGAAGTTACTGTAAATCAAAGCATAGGACGATGGCATCACCCATGGCTCTGCTCTTGAGGAAGCAAGCGTCATGAAGTTCTTTTTTCCCCCTCACACGCTCCTCGCTTCCCCTTTCAAAGCTCTTATTTTCTCCCAGTTTTATATATTGTTCCGTCTAGACAGCAGAAAGTGACTAGAATACCTATATGTCAAGAATGGAGCGGTAAGTCTTTCAGATAAATATAGCAGGGCATTTCAAAGTAAAAATAAATATCTAAAGCTCTCAACTTATTAACAGCATCTGTCTCAGGCTTGATATGTACTTCTCAGAAATATTCTAATACCTACTGCATCTATATTTAAGCAACCTTGTTTCTGCTCTGGTGATCACATGTCATAAACTATCTCTATATTGTTGATGTTGTTGCTAAGCCGCCCTGTGAGTTCTGGTTTCCAGTGTTTCAGGTTACGGTTTTAAAAACAGGCCTTCCAACTGTTTCACACTCCCCATTTAAAGATGATATGCAGGGCAGGTCTTACTATTCCACTCTGGTCTACTCTGGCATTAGAGAGTTACAGCTGAGGGAGGAGCTAGAGTTACAAACTTGTCATACGCAAGACCTTCTAACTTTCCATTCCGGAAATATCATTTGGAAGGAAGGTAAAAGCCAGGAGGTATATGGCCAATGAATTATCCCATGCCAGGCCCACATTCTTAGGCAACCACAGAAATCTTCACAAGAAAGGAAGGAACAAAGAAAGCGCCTGAGAAACTGGTTACTGGAAATTTGAAATCTTGACTCACATGATAATAATTTCTCAACTTTTTTTTTTAAAAAAGTCACCATGTGGTGTCTTGTGCCCCCCATTTTTACATGATGAAAGTGGTTTTGTGAGAGGACTTATCAAGTTATGTTTCTAGTTCCTAATTTTTTAAAAAACCATATATTTCCAATATTTTCATGCTGCAGTATTTTCTGTTCTGCAGATATCTTCTAATATATGTGCATAAATGATAATCTTTGGTAAAACTGCAGTGTGTGTTTTTGAATTTTTAAATCTGAAGGGGAAAAAATCTATGTTCCAATATATTTCGAAGTGTGCAAAGAGTTAGATGCATTATGTGGCACAGTGGTTAAATGCCTGTACTACTGCAGGAAAAACTGTGCTCAAGACCTGGGGTTCAATCCCAGGTAGCCGGCTCATGGTTGACTTGACTCAGCCTTCCATCCTTCCGAGGTCGGTAAAAAGACTACCCAGCTTGCTGGGGGGGATGTATAGCCTGCATACTGTAATTAAAAACTATAAACTGCCCAGAGACTACTTGAAGTGGTATGGGGCGGTAAATAAGAAGAACACTTTGCTTTGCTTTATATCATAGAATCATAAAATCATAGAAACATTGTAGGGTTGGAGAGGACCTTGGAGGTCCTCTAATCTAACCTTCTGCCCAAAGTTGGAGACCTCATACCAAAGATTGACTGTCCAATCTTTTCTTGAAAACCTCCAGCGATGGGGCACCCAACAACACCAGGAGGCAAGCTGTTCCCCTGTTTAATGGCTCTGTGTTATATAACACAGGGAGCAAAGAAAGTCATTAACATCCTTCTGTTATGTAAAGGAGACTGGGTCCTTTCTTTCTTTCCTTCTATTTTTGAATACCAAGAGGACCCTTAAATAGATTAAAACAATATATAAGTGAAAGCACTTGCATATAGACATAGAGAGAGAACAGCTTCTTCAATCAAAACCCAATATTTATTTATTTATTTATTTATTTATTTATTTATTTATTTATTTATTTATTTATTTATTTGCACTGTATTGCTTATTTGCACTGTATTGTATTGTTAACTGCCCAGACTGACCACGCTGCCAGATGGGCAGTATAAAAATCCAATAAATAATAATAATAATAATAATAATAATAATAATAATAATAATAATATTTATTTATTTATTTATTTATTTATTTATTTATTTATTTATTTATTGGATTTTTATACTGCCCATCTGGCAGCGTGGTCAGTCTGGGCAGTTAACAATACAATACAGTGAAAATAAACTCAAATAATTAATACAATCCAATAAACATAAAATGCTGTAATATAATAAAAATAAAAATAAAATTAACATTGAAATGACATAAAACAGTGTATATGTATTGTTATTGGTGGGCAATAAGAAAATTAAAGAAAAAAGCTAAAGTTAAACTGAATGTAAATGTTAAATTGTAAATAGAGATGGGCACGACTTGAAAAATTTTTTTTTCGAGTTGTCGTTAGTCGGGCTGGTTCCGTTTCGGCTCGTTTCCTTTTTCGCGAAAATTCGCAAAAATTAGTCGGTTCGTTTTTTTTGTTTTTTCGTTGTCGTTAGTACTGGTTTGGGGAGGGGGTAGCAGGCTCCTGGAGGGAGCTGCAGGAGTCAGCCAGAGCCACAAGTGACGGACTGGCAGACTCTTTGCACCCGCTGTGTCTCACGTACTTGCATGTAGTGCAATGCAAGTAGATCTGGCTTAGGGTTAAGACGAGTTAGCGCAAGGGCTAGGGTTAGGCTAGTTACGGGTGAGGTTAGGGTGAGTATTGGGGTGCACCTCTGGGTGCCTCTCTGACTCACTTAGAAGGACAGTGTGGCTTAGGGTTCGGGTTTGGGCTACGATTAGTGGGCTGTTTATGCCCGATTGGCACATCCCAGAAGTCTCTGTGGTCAACCTGGCCAAGTGGCCATGCGATTGGTGGAAAATTTGCATGGTCTACTCATCATTGCAAATGTGCAGGTGTAAAAAAATAAAATAAAATAAAATAAAATAAAATAAAATCAACAGAGACTTTTTTTGCAAGAAAAACCCACTGCTGCTACTGTAAAAATTCAAGCATTTAAAATAGCTAATTTTCGCATGTTTCTGTGGTGCTTTGGTGGGGTTTTGGGCAACGATTTCAAAAAAAATATTGTGGTCGCCATTTTGGATCCCCCCCCACCGCATGGCAAATGGATGCGCCCTCCCAGCCTGGTACAGTCAGCAAAACCTGGCCATGCGATTGGTGGAATGGCTCCAAAACTTTGCATGGTCCACTCCCATGGGCGAGCCCATCATTGCGAATGCGCAGGTGTAAAAAAATAAAATAAAATAAAATAAAATAAAATAAAATCAACGGAGACTTTTTTTGCAAGAAAAACCCACTGCTGCTACTGTAAAAATTCAAGCATTTAAAATAGCTAATTTTCACATGTTTCTGTGGTGCTTTGGTGGGGTTTTGGGCAACGATTTCAAAAAAATATATTCCGGTCGCCATTTTGGATCCCCCGCACTGCATGGCAAATGGATGCGCCCTCCCAGCCTGGTACAGTCAGCAAAACCTGGCCATGCGATTGGTGGAATGGCTCCAAAACTTTGCATGGTCCACTCCCATGGGCGAGCCCATCATTGCGAATGCGCAGGTGTAATAAAATAAAATAAAATAAAATAAAATAAAATCAACTGAGACTTTTTTTGCAAGAAAAACCCACTGCTGCTACTGTAAAAATTCAAGCATTTAAAATAGCTAATTTTCGCATGTTTCTGTGGTGCTTTGGTGGGGTTTTGGGCAACGATTTCAAAAAAAAATATTGCGGTCACCATTTTGGATCCCCCGCACTGCATGGCAAATGGATGCGCCCTCCCAGCCTGGTACCAGCAGCGCAGCAGTAGCAATAGCCAAGGAGAGGGGGGCGGGGAAACCCCCCCCCAAATAAAACACCCTTCTGGCCTGGTAGGTGCCCTCAGACAGTTTTCGCCTACTTGTAGGGCTGGGAATCGGGTTTTTTTTTTAACTTTTAAAAACTTTTTTTCTGTGCCGCTTGGCATTGCGCGATCGCCGCAATGCAAGTAACGAGCACGACAAATCAGACCAAATTGTTCGTTCGTCAGTTCGAGCTCGAATTCTGGTGGAGTAATTCCCGTTTCCGTTTCCGTAGAGTAACGGATACGAGTAACGGAAACGGAAACGGGAATACCGCTAAGTCGTGCCCATCTCTAATTGTAAACCTTCAAAGGAAGGGAAGGAAATTAAATAATCGGATCACAGAATACTGGAGTTGGAAGGGGGTTATAAGTCCATCAAATTTAACCCCACGTTGAAAATAGAATCCAGATCAAAGTAAATCTGACAGATGTTTCTTTAATTTTATCTTGAATGCCTTCAGCATTGGAGCGTTCACCACCTGCTGAGGTAATTGGTTCCATTGTCATAATGCTCTAACAGTTGAGATTTTTTTCCTGTCACAAGTTAGTTATTATGTGTTCTGCACTCTGGATCTGATAAAGAACAGAGCCCCCCCTCTTCATGATAGCCTTTTGCATATTTGACAAGTGTATCATATATCTCCCCAGGTCTTTCAGTTTGTCCTTTCAGGACTTGGTTTCCAATCTCCTAAACATCCTTGTTGACCTTCTTGGAACTTGTTTGAGTTTGCCTGAATGTTTCTGAAAGTGTAGTGTTCAGAACCGAACACAGTACTCAAGTTTAAACCTAACCACTGCCAAATATAGGAGAACTAGTAATTAATGGGATTTGGAGACTATATTTTTGTTAATGCAGCCTAAAATAGCATTTGCCTTTTTTGTAGCCACATTGCACTGTTGGTTCGTATTTAGCATGTGATCCTCAACAATTCCAGGATCTTTCTCATTCATAGTATTACCAAGCCAAGTAGTGTATCTGCCATCCTGTAACTATGTGTTTGGTCCCTTCTTTGGGCATCAGCACTTCACTCATCCTCCCATAATTTTAAGAAAAGAATATAAAGTGGTTCTGAGAGTTCTTCAGCCAGTTCTTTGGATACTCTTGGATGCAGTTCATCCTGCCCTGGAGATCTGAACTTGTTCAAAATCATAAGGCATTCCTTGACTATTTGTTTCTCGACCTCACGCTGCAATCTTTCCTCACATTTGCCTGGAGGGTCATAGACTGTATTTTGGCGAAAGACTGAACTGAAGTAGGAACTGAGCTCTTTTGCCTTTTCCTTGATTTATATTATCATTTTTCCATCCACATTTCTTTGTCTTCTACTACACATGTACGTAAATAATGCTTTATGGTTGATTTTCATTTTCAATAATCCTGGAGGGTCATAGACTGTATTTTGGCGAAAGACTGAAAGCTCTTTTGCCTTTTCCTTGATTTCTATTATCATTTTCCATCCACATTTCTTTGTCTTCTACCACACATGTACGTAAAGAATGCTTTTTGGTTGATTTTCGTTTTCAACAATCCTGAGCCAAATGTCCATGGGTTGGGGGTATTTATATGCTGACAGCATGAGTTTGGTGCAGCAACTCCTCATTTTTAAGGACGTTAGAACTGTATTTTGAAATGTTAGTTCAATCAAAGAATTGGTTTGCTACTGATTATACACGAAACCCCTAGGAAATATTGCTTCAGCTGAAAGGGGTGGGACTAAGAAAGAGCAGGGCTGTGAGTATGAGATTTGAATCTGAAAGAGTGGGGGAGCTAAAGAAGTTTGAGCTGTTGTTGCCACTTAGACAGCTAAGGTCCTTACCAACCTGATCTAGGTATAATTCCTATCTGCTTGTGTTGGAGGGATGAATCCACATCACAAATTCATGTATATACAATTGAATGGATATTTTATTCTAGGAAGATTCTGCATGTGGAGCTGATTCTTCTGTGTTTATGGATACCCAAACCAGTCAAGGAAAATGTCTTGGATTTTTGTCTGGATTTAAATTCAAAAGCAAAGTGTTCTGCTTATATACCGCCCCATACCACTACAAGTAGTCTCTGGGCGGTTTACAATTTTAGTTACAGTATGCAGGCTACACATTGCCCCCCCCCCAGCAAGCTGGGTACTCATTTTACCGACCTCGGAAGGATGGAAGGCTGAGTGAACCTTGAGCCTGCTACCAGGGATTGAACCCAGGTCGTGAGCACAGTTTTACCTGCAGTACAGGCATTTAACCACTGCGCCACGAGGCTCCAAGTATTTTGAACTTTGCGATTCTGCAAGCAACTTCTTTGTTGGTGCTTTTGCTGAAGATATGGGTGAACAAATTGTAGCATTTTGTTGTTGCTGTTATTCCTTATGCTGTCTGTGATATTAACTATGACATAGGCTGCTATCACACAACCACTAAAATCCGCAGGAAACGTTGATCCGGATCACCCCCTGGAGCAGTCACGTGGTTGATGTTGCGGATCGGATGTTCCCATGATTGCATTTTGAAAATCCGCAACAGTTCTGATCCCACGACTGAGAACCACAGCAAAAACGAGATTCATTTTCTGAACCTGTGTTTGCAAGGGTCATTAATAGATATCTAACTAAACAAATACACACTCCAAAAATTATCTATCCATCTTAAGGTGATGGGGAAAATGTGATTCTAACTGAAGAAATTGGCCCTTTTTGGTTTTCAGTACCAAAGGATTTGAACCCATGAAAAGCTTCTAGAAGGCTACCTTCACCTCTACATGCCAATGGACACACTATTCCTGCCACCCCTTGTAATTAATATTTTGCTGTATCTTTCAGAGCTGGGGTGGCCAAGTGTGGCCCTCCTCATGGTGCCACTAGAAACTCCCTGCCCCAAACAGTGTGAGCTGAACTTGGACCAAATAGGTGACAGGCCCTTGCAACAGGCTGGCTGATCTATCCAAAGTCACATCAAACAATGGATCTGTCCACTGATAGAGCATACTTTGGGAATGATGCGCCCAGGTGCGGCCTGGCCTGGGTGAAAAATGGGCTAGGGTTCTCAATGCAAGGACGGCATCGAGAGGCAAGTAAGCAAGTCCATGTCTGTGTTGCAGTCATCAGTATCGGCACACTGACTGGAAGAGCAACTGAGCTTGCAGCTGTACTCAAACCACAACGAGTCGACATCTGCGCCCTTTAGGAGACAAGATGGAGTGGAAGGATATCATGCAACATCAGTCATGGGTACAAGGTCATCTATTTCGATGGACCCAAGATACAAAATGGGGTCAGCATTGCTGTATCGCAACAGTTTTGTGATCCTGTGGCAGATTTGATGACCGACTGATGAAGATTGTCATTGTAATGATAAAGTGGCACATCCACAGCTTCAGCACATACGCAGCACAGACTGGCTGTTGTAAGAGTGACAAAGGCTACTTTCACACAAACTACTAAAATCCACAGCAAACTTTGATCTGGATGACCCACCGGAGTGGTCACATGTTTGATGTTGCAGATCAGATGTTCCCATGGTCATGTTTTGAAAATCCGCAACCATTCTGATCCCATGACTGAGAACCACAGCAAAGACACCATAACGGGGTTGAAAAGGTTTTGGTGCGTATTTTCCATGTTCCCACGGACTCGAGTAGCGGTTTAAAATCCGTATCAGAACAGTGACAAGGAATTTATCACCTCGAGACCAGGTACTTGTAAAATGCACTGAGTTGCACTTTAAGACTGGGTGTGGTCGCACTTTATTTTTTAAAAGTCCGCTGCTTGTGGGAAAACAATTTGATGCTCCGCATCTGCGAGCACTTTCAAGTGGATTTTAGTGGTCATGTGAAAGCAGTCAAAGAGTTCTTCTGGAACCTTCTTGAGAAGAAATCTATCACTGTCCCAGCTGAGGATTACCTCATCATTGCGGGACATTTAAACAGCCATGTTGGAGCAAGGGTGGATGGCTACAGCTATCATGGCAGGCATGATTTCAACACCCATAACAAAGATAGGGAACGAATCCTTGACTTCACTGACACTCAAAACCATGTCCTTGCCAACACATGGTTTTGCAAGCACCCATCAAACTTGTGACCTACTACAGTGGCAACACTTCATCCCCAACTGAAAGACTGTTGATCCCATTGAGAGGTGTATATGCATTCCAAAGGCAGTTTCCCTTCCTGATATTACATTGCATAAAACTGCCCATACGTAAGGCTGCTAAATGTGAAACTTCATAACTTCAGTAAAGACTTTCAGTTTTGAGTAAAGCTTAAACAACAAACAGACAACTGTCTAGTAACCACTGTAGATGGGGAAAGCAAACATTATTGCACTACTTCCTGCAGTATGCCAACTTCCTTCTGTTTTGGTTTCTATCACAATTGACCACATAGCTTTTATGAACTCCTTTCCATCATTTCCTTCATAACCCCCTTCTTTGATTTTACAGCTTTCCGCCCACCAAAGACTTCTCTCCTTTTGTTTGTATCCTCTGCCATGTGACCTAGTCACTTCCTTTGCCCTGACACTGGCTAAGGGGTGTTTGAGGTTCCTTACTGTCATGTAGTGCCAGGAAAGGCACACAGGGAGCTATATGTATCATGAGGCAGGACCTGGACACGGGCATCCCAGACTATGTTTCCGGGCTCGGTAGTGGTTTCCATGTCATTTTGGCAGTATGTGATAACAACTGCTTGCACAGTCGCTGCCAAGGAGAGAGAGAGAGAGAGAGAGAGAGAGAGAGAGAGAGAGAGAGAGAGAGAGAGAGAGAGAGAGAGGAAGAGGAAGAGTCCACTCAGATACACAGTGAAGCAGTTCATCACCACACTTCCTGACACTTTGAAAGCTGTGTGAAAGAACTGTAGATCATAGCAGTGTGTTTCATAGTGCAGGGAGATAACATGGGCTTAATGGTAATAAACCACCTGTCTTTCTTCTTTGGATTATTACCATAGGGTCACAAAGAGTATGTCACAACTGTAATGATGCAACACACACACTCACGCACAGAGAGAGAGAGAGAGAGAGAGAGAGAGAGAGAGAGAGAGAGAGAGAGAGAGAGAGAGAGAGAGAGAGAGAGAGAGAGAGAGAGAGAGAGAGAGTTTTCTCTCAGCGTGTCTTGTTTCTATCCCAATACATTACAGTTTGGGAAAGTTGCTTTTTTGGCCTATCTGGAAGTTGAGTCATGGCAACTGGAATTCTTTTCTTGAGAGATTGAAACGTTTTTCTGCTCATCCAAGCAGCTTCGTCAGCCTGAGGAAAGTTAGTGGGCGAGTCCTCCATTTTACAGTTCACCTTCACCTTTCCTGGCTGAATCTCACAAGAGGCACAGGTGTTTGCCTCATGTGGAAGGACTGCAGAGATGGTGCCTGCCGAGCCTCTAGTGGGAGGGAATTCTAAAGTCTGGGAGAAGCAAAGAGAAGGCTTTGTCCTGTGTACCCACCAAATGCACATTTGAAGGTAATGAGACTGAAAGAAATGCCTCTCCTGATGATAACACCAAAGAACGATCAAAAAGGAAGAAGTAGTTCTTAAAATAGCTTGAACTCAAGCTGTTTAGGGGTAGAATGAGACTTTACGTTGTGCCCTGAAACAGATCAGCAGCCAGTGGAGCTGCTATATCACTGTGACAACTTTTTTGTCTATGTCTTTTGCCATTGAGTTGTATCCAATTTGTGGAAACCCTTATGCGCGAGTCATCTCTTAAATGTCCTGTCTTCAACATCCCTTCTTAGCTCTTGTAAACTCAAGACGGCGGCTTCCTTTACAGAATCATTCCATCCTATATCTTTTTTCCCTGCTGCCTTCAACCTTTCCCAGCATTGTTGTCTTTTTCAGAGAAATCCTGTGTTCTCATGGTGTGTGTAAAATACAACACCTTCAGTTTCATCATATCTATCTCCAGAGATAGTTCAGGCTTGGTTTCCTCTCTAGGATATCCACACAACAAAAATCCCCAGTGAGTTCAGAGATGCTTAATGCCATGTAGCTGGGTATAGCATTGTTCTGTTATAAGTAGTCAACATTTGTAATACAAAAGGAAACAAAATGCCAGTGGAGATTCTCAGTCATCCAGGTGAGGTTATTCAGGAGCTGAATAATGGCAACTGGACTTCTTTTCTTGTGGCATTGAAACATTTCACTCCTCATCCAAGTAGCTTTTTCAGTCTGAGGAAAGTGGGTGTGAGGCTTCGAATTTCACCTTGGTTTCACCCCAGCCTGCTCTGAATAGGCTCATTAGATGGACAATGGCCTGAGTATGTGTAAAAGTCCCACTTATACAACCCCCAGGGTGACTATAAATTAGAAGCCTCACACCAACTTTCCTCAGATGAGGAGGCAAGATGCTACCTATGCAACCATTAACTGGCTCACCAACACACAATATGAAGTGGGACTATGAAAGAGTAGGGCTGTAAAAGACTGAATCAGAAAGAGCATGAGAACTGAAAAGGCTGTTGCTGCTGTTGCTCCTTTGACTGGGGTTGAATCAACATACTGCATATACAATTTAATTGTTATTTAATTCTAAATTTTTGAAGACTCTGCATGTGGAACCAATTCTTCGATGTTATGGATACCTAACCTAGCTGAGGCAAATATCTTGGATTTTTGTCTGAATTTGAATTTAAAGAGCATTTGAACTATGTGATGCTGCAAGCAGCTTTTGTGATGGTCATGTTAATGAGTTTCATGTCATTTTTATTGTTAAAGTTTTGACTGTGTGGTGCTGCTATCATCCAGAGAAGCTCAAAAGTAACTTTTCAAAAAGAATTTGTGACTTGTTTTATCATTCATTTTCCAGTTCCTTTTAGAGGGAGAAGTCTATCTTTTAAAGGAAGAAAATCACATAAACTTTGAGGGGAAGAAAATACTCTCAAAATGTGCAAACAAACTTGTCTCGTTCCCAAGAAGTGAGAGGAAGAAGTAATGAGTCAATGTTATGATTTCACTGAACAAGGAACGAAGCCTTCAACTATTTACATTATTTACAAAAATAAATTTATGATGTTCTTGCTACTCTCAAAAATCGTGTATTACAGGAAATACAGTAACTTCCAAGCTTGGTGTCAACTGGTGGACTTCATATGTTGCCTGGATTTGGGAACAAACAAAATGAAAATAATTTTTTGTTGTCATCATATGAGCCAAAGGTTGGGGGTTCAATTCCCCACTGTGCTTCCTTGAGAGGGATGGGACTTTATGATTCTTTCTTTCTTTCTTTCTTTCTTTCTTTCTTTCTTTCTTTCTTTCTTTCTTTTTCTTTCTTTCTTTCTTTCTTTCTTTCTTTCTTTCTTTCCTTCTTTCTTTCTTTCTTTCTTTCTTTCTGAGGACTGAGAAGGGAGGGCATACACCCTGGCTCCAGAACAGTTACTGCTTGCCAAAAATGGCAATACTAATAATTAACTGGAAAAGACGAAAGACGTTGAGCAGCTCTGCCCCTTTCCAATGTCGCCGTGGCAAAATCAAACAAACAATGGTCTGGTGCAGATGGGCATGGTTCCCTGTAATCAGTGCTAAAGGAGGAAGCTTTTCTACACAACAGGCACATCCTCCTGCTTGTGAGTTTCAGGGAGAGAAAGATATGGGCCATTGAAAATCAGGTAAAGCATAGCCCATGTCGTTGGCAAGTGTAAACATCTTACGTAGGTGTCATATGTGCCTAGATGGCTATACCTCATTTCCTGAATCAAACATCCCTCTCCGCAAGGAACCATCTTTCTGCAAACGGCACTTTTCTACACTTCATTTCACGCCTTCCTTCAACAGCTGTCCCACCGTCGACTTGGCAGGGATGGCAAGAGCAAAGCCAACAGGGGTGACATTCACAAACCTGGAGTGAAATGAAGGGTGGCAAAGTGAAGCGAACGTGCACTTTGACAAGATGACAGCTCATTACCCCATCTCAGCAGTAACCAAAGCAGGCCGCGCCCAAAAACCACTGCAGAACACAAAGGAGGCAGCTTAAAAACAGCCAATGAAGAGAAAAACATACCGCCCTCTTATTGCGATGAGTTGCTGACCTAAGCAGCAGCTATGATAATGCAGGCGGTAGGAGAGCATGACTTGGCTTCTTTCAGAGTTGTGCAAGGACCCTTGTGATCAGCCCACTGGGTGATAGGATGTGAAAACCTTTCAGTCTTAATTTCATTGTGTTCCTCCAAGGCCCCTTCTTCCATCGATTCGTTTCTTCCTACACTGTAGCCTCGATACATGTTCTGCACATTTTTTTCCTAACATGTGCATGTATTGGCGCATTTTACATGTTGCATGCATTTATCGACATATATCACTATGTATAATACTAATTACATATTAATTACATGCTGTTAGTCTGTGGAACTCCTTGCCACAGGATGTGGTGATGGCATCTGCCTATGGATGCCTTCAAAAGGGGATTGGACAGATTCCAGAAGGAAAAGTCCATCACAGGTTACAAACCATGATGGAGATGAGTAATCTCCAGGCTTAAAATTGGGGTACTTCAAGAACTAGATGCAGGGGAGTGGTATCAGGAGACAGATATCTAGTCTCGTGCACTCCCAGACACATCTGGTGGGGCCACTGTGAGATACAGGAAGCTGGACTAAATTTTATTTATTTATTTATTTTTACAATTTATATGGCACCCACTACCCAAAGGTCTGCCACTAAAACAGCTATATATACATATAATGACTGCAAACCCATGCAGCAGAGGTATGGAAAATATTGGAAGAACTACAGAGAAGTTGCCTTGTGCGACTGGAGATGACAAATCTCTCCAAGTTTGACTATTCCTCACTGAGTTCTAGTCGAGACAGTCTAAATCGATGGGGAGGACTAACTTAGTGAGTATTCATTTCATGCCTAAAAATAAAGTATGAAAAAGAGAATTATAAACATTTTCTTGATCTGCCTAATCTATGAGGGCCAAACTTAGTTTCTCTTGCTATTGGCATGTATGTGGCCATTAATTATATTACCCATTAGTGCTGGCATAATAATAGCTGCTGTAGCAAAAATAATAAAGAGGATTTTGACATAATCTCTAGGAAACCTACACTCCTATTCAGCAGATGTGTATGTCTGTGCTATGATATGTACATGGATAATATGTGGGGATATCAAAAGAACAAGGAAATGAGAAAGCATATGTTGTGAAAATCCAATTCAAGCTTAAATGAATACAAAATTATATCTGAGCACAGTGGCCCCTCATAATATTAACAGGAACTGGTGACCATACAATTATCCTAGCTTTTCTGTACCAATTAATATCTGCAATAGCATCATCATTAAACTGCAAAGCTGTGGATCATTGAGTCCAGGCCCTGTCAAGGAGACACAATTGAGAATCAAATGCCCAGCCTCTGGCTCCAAAGCCAAATGCGAAAATTACGCTGAGCTATCTAGCTGCCTAGATGCCCTGAGCACATCTGATCTTGCCTGATTTCGGAAGCTAAGCAGGGTCGGCCTTGGTTAGTACTTGGATGGGAGACCACCAGGGAATACCAGGTGCTGTAGGCGCCTGGAGTAGGAACTGGCAAACTACTCTAGTATTCCTGCCAAGAAAACTTCATGGACATGGGGTCACAAGGAGTCGGTCATGACTGTAACGATACAACATACACACACATCTAGCAGTACTTTTACCACAGGAAACTCATGCTTTGAAGGTTTACTCTAGTATAAATCTCCGGCATGGCTTTTAGGATTTTGGGAGTTGCAGTTCAGATGTCTGAAGGATAGGTTCCCTTGTTCTAAAATGAAGATTGAGTTTATCAAGGTTTTAGACCAAAAATCCCAGAATCTCTAGTTCTAAAATTTGTGGCTACGCAAAATCTGAACAGTCCAAGAGCGCCCTCAGAAGAAGGGAAGGGTAAACCAGTTCTGAGTATTCTCTACCTAGAAAACCCTGAGAAGTGTTGCCTTGATTTGATTTCTTCTTCTTCTTCTTCTTCTTCTTCTTCTTCTTCTTCTTCTTCTTCTTCTTCTTCTTCTTCTTCTTCTTCTTCTTCTTCTTCTTCTTCTTCTTCTTCTTCTTCTTGTTGTTTACTAGAATTCAGAAGAGCTAGATTCAATCCAAGGGTTTGGTTGGTAATGGTAAACCATTCCTTGAGCATCACTCGTACTATGGAAAGCATATTAGAGTTGCCATAAGTTGGAAACAACTCAATGGCGCATTGCGTAAACAAGAGACATAGATAGGGTTGAGCATCTTGTTAATCAAAATGTATTTACGTGGCAGAAGGTTTTGTGAAAACGTAGGATGGTACACCTCTAAGCAAGATGTTTAATGCATTCGATCCAGAAAAAGTTAGATGTTCTTTATGGCTTTTACAACCAATGGGCTGCATTCTACATGGTCATTTAACTTGTAGAAGAATCTGTGATCTGACACTGTTTTTCAGTGAAATTAAAAAAAAAACCAAGGCAAAAGAAGTTGGTGATTTATCTCTTTCTAGTACCTGTCCTTGCAATTTCCTCCACAAGGGTAGGGAAAATCCCTCCAAACAGTTAGGGAGATGATTGTTCCAGGAGGATTTCCACTGCCCTCTCTTTCTTCTAATGGAAGCCTATCCTTCCACACAAGACCCTTCTGAGATTGGGATGCAGAGGCTACAACCTGGTGGTGCCTCACATATTTCAACTAGGCTGAAGTGTGGCTAGTGGTTTCTGGAATCCCATCCAGGGGTTTCAGTGAAAAATAAAATGTAAAAATGTTCCTTCTGGTGCAAGGAGGAGGCACACGGGCACACCATCCATATGTGTGCATTCATACCCGGATGAAAAAGCAAATTCATAAATAGCTCCCCTGTGTGCTACGCATTGCTAGTTCTGTTATTGGCTGATCTACATCCAGAAATTAGACATATTGTAAATTAGCCTTTTCCAGCCTGGTGCCCTCCAAAGATGTTGGATGAAAACTCTCATAGGAAAACTTCTGGCCAGAGATGATGGAAACTGTATGACAGCATGCCAGGCTACATAAGCTTGCCTTAAGTCAACTGTTTTCTGTAAGAAAAAACATGTATCAGTATGTGTGTGTACTTTTAAGTGCTTCTGCTCACATCTGTTCCTCCAAGGGCTTGGACATAAGCAGCATTCTGTGGTACATAAGATGTAAACAAGTCAGTAGTCAGGCAGGAAAATGAATCTTTTGCCTCTAGTTTGGAAAATTTGAATCCAGATTAACCAAGATTAATTCAAAAAGGGTTAGCTAAAATCAGGCCATCTCAGCTCTTAGATTGTGATGTCACCCAGTTTCAAGATACCATAATTAAGATAGGCCATGATTTAGAATTTGAAGACAACATTAACAAAATACACGCGCGCGCGCACACACACACACACACACACACACACACAGAGAGAGAGAGAGAGAGAGAGAGAGAGAGAGAGAGAGAGAGAGAGAGAGAGATGTCTTTGTATCTGAGCTCAGTTTAGAGGGAGAGGGAAGAAAGCTCAAACTCAAGCCTTGTTATGGCTCATCCATAAGAACATAAGAAGAGCCATGCTGGATCAGGCCAACGGCCCATCTTGTCCAGCTTCCTGTATCTCACAGTGGCCCCACCAGATGCATTTGGGAGCACATGAGACTAGATATCTGTCTCCTGATACCACTCCCCTGCATCTGGCCCTTGAAGTAGCCCAGTTTTAAGCCTGGAGATTACACATCTCCCTCATGGTTTGTAACCTGTGATGGACGTTTCCTCCAGGAATCTGTCCAATCCCCTTTTGACGGCATCCAGGCCAGATGCCATCACCACATCCTGTGGCAGGGAGTTCCACAGACTAACAACGTGCTGGATGAAAAAATATTTTCTTTTTTCTGTTCTTACTCTCCCAGCCCACAATTTGAGTGTATGTCCCCTAGTTCTGGTATTTTGTGAGCGGGAGAAGAGCTTCCCTCTATCCACTTTACTCACGCCCTGCATTATTTTGTACGTCTCAATCATATCCCCCCTCAGGTGCCTTTTTTCCAGACTAAAGAGCCCCAAATGTTTTAGCCTTTCTTCATAAGGGAGGTGCCCCAGCCCATTAATCATTTTAGTAGCTCTCTTTTGCACATTTTCCAGTTCCACTATGTCTTTCTTGAGATGTGGTGACCAGAATTGTACACAATACTCCAGGTGCGGCCTTACTATTATTTTGTATAATGGCATTATAATGTTGGGTGTTTTATTTTCAATCCCCTTTTTGATAATCCCTAGCATGGAGTTGGCCTTCTTCACCGCTGCCACACATTGGGTAGGCACCTTTATGGAGCTGTCCACCAACACACCAAGATCTCTTTCCTGATCCGTCATGGTTAACTCAGAGCCCATGAGTTGATAGATAAAGTTTGGATTTTTTGCCCCAATATGCATTACTTTACATTTGGCTATATTAAAACACATTTGACATTTCGCAGCCCATTCCCCCAGTTTGGAGAGATCCTTCTGGAGCTCTTCACAATCTTCTCTGGTTTTTACCACACAGAAAAGTTTTGTGTCATCTGCAAACTTGGTCACCTCACTGCTTATCCCTGTCTCCAGGTCATTTATGAACAGATTGAAAAGCACCAGTCCTAGGACAGAGCCCTGGGGCACACCGCTTTTCACCTCCCTCCATTGTGAAAATTTCCCATTGACACCTACTCTTTGTTTCCTGGATCTCAACCAGTTCTCAATCCATAAGAGGACCTGCCCTCTTATTCCCTGACTGTTCAATTTTCTCAGCAACCTTTGGTGAGGGACTCTGTCAAAAGCCTTCTGAAAATCCAGATAGACTATATCCACCGGTTCACCCAAATCCACATGCCTGTTGACCACATGCCTATTTAATCCTTGTAACATTAAACTGTGGTTTAGAGCAGAGATGACCAAGGGCCATATGGTCCTCTTCATGTGATCCAGTTCCCTCTGCCTTGGTTCCTTTTTCTGGGGGAGGGCACTTTATAATATTTATAGGGTGAACATGAACAGTCTTCAGGAGTAGCTGTTCACCTTATACATATGCTGCAGGGCCAACCTGAACCATTAACCCCCAATTTTCCAAAAGAGGAAGTTGGCTTTCAGCTTTTTTTGTGATCTCTGTTCTGCATTTTCTGGAATTTCAATGGTCTGTATGACACCACAGAAGTCTTAGGGGGCAAATTTTGGCCCCTAAAGTTGCTTATACCTGCTTTAGAATGACATGCAAACACAGCTTAAAACTCTTTTAGAGCTGGCTAGCCCAGTGCCCGGAGTAATTGCCTGAGTCTCATCACCTCAGGAGGTAATGTACATACCAGTCAACTGTGGGGCTGAAGCCATTTTTGAGTGGGTAAGAGCCACGCTTGCGTCCCTCTTTCTGTCATTCTCTTTTCTCTCACTTCCCTTAATCCTTCCCACACAACTCTTACAAGAGGCCTGAGGTGATCCTCACTTGTTCCTCACCCCTGCTCTAAACATGGCTTACTGCACAAAGGCAGGCAAAATAATTACTCAAAGGATCACGGTGTCAGGTGCTTGGAGAATTTTCAAGCAACAGGCAGTCCACTTCTATAGCTGCATAGATTTTAACAGATCAAGTACAACGGTCCAACGTCAGTGTCAGCTAAAGCCATTAGTGGTGCTCTGCCTGTTTTCTATGCGGGATAAATCTTTAAGTGCTGTTGCAGGTGTAAGAAGGTGCGATAGCATGCAGAGATCTTGGCCAGAGAATGACAGTGTGTGTACAATTCTCTGTTTTCCACAGCCGCACCTCATAAGCTTTCTAAGAATTGCTGTAAGCCCAGAGGAAAATGGCTGACTTGGCAGCATGGTTTGATCATGGTCATCTCTTTCATTCATGGTACATATAAGCCAACCGGTGGTGTTTCTGGAGCGGAAGGTTCAATCAACAGGATGCCATTGTTGACCAAAGGAAGCCAGAATGCGTTCACAGTCTTCACAGTTCTTCAGAGAGGCTATCCATCATCACTGTAAAAGGAAAGAAAAGGATGTGTTTATATCTTGATGTGGCATCTGAAGGCCAGGCATTGCCATGCCATACACATAAGCAAAGAGGAAGAGCTCTCTCTCTCTCTCTCTTTGTGTGTGTGCGCGCGTGCGTACGCACCATTTTAAAAGGTTATGTTTGGTATACTTAGAGTTGACACAACCAAGGGAGAATGTTTAGTTTCTCTCATTTGTGAAAATTTAAAAAACAGATATCGGATGGAGCTGAAATTTGGAACCTTGGGAATTGACACCCATTAGAAGTCACGCAGAATTATTTTGCCTAGCTAATTTCATTTACACAGATAATATTAGATCTCTCTGGCCAAACAGATATAGCTTCACTGGGCACTTCAAGAATTGCACCCCTCTATAGGTTACCTGCTCTCCTTTCTGCCATTGTTTTGTAGGTAAGTCTATTAATTTGATTAATGTTTATGTTTAGATGGGTAGATGTACCGAAAGTTTTAGAACTTGCAAGTTTGATTAGAAGTTTAATTTATTTTTATACTGTACTGTGTTAATTTTATATTGTGCATTCTGCAAAGTACTGTGAGCTGTGCAATACACTGAACTGGCAGGCATAGCAAGGAAAATGTGACTCCTCTCACATTCATTTGCTGTGAAGTTGCACCAGGGAATTCAGGTTGCCCTATATCTCTCTGCATTAACTGGCCACTTAGGGAGAGAAAGAAAGACTTGTTTACAGTTCTATGTGCAGCCCAGCAGGTGGTGAGGTTAAAAGGCAACTGCCTAATAAGATGTAAACAAGTCTTCCACATCTCATTAGCTTTGTTGTAAGCTGTTTTTAAAAAATTAGAGGCTTTGCTTGTCCTTAGATGTAAAAAAGAAAGAAATATCATGCCAATATACTTTGCTTACTGTTTTATGAGTGTGTACTGGTATGGTGGCTTTACTGCATCATACAGCTGAACAAATGTGAGTGGACCCATTAAAAAATTGGAAGCCCCAGCAACAGATTTTGGTGGGTGGAGGTGCTCCAGGCATATTTGCATTTCCTTTTGCATCATGTGGCCATCAGGAAAAAAATGGTAGTCAGCTCAATCCAAAAGCACAGTATATCCAGCATTTTTTTTCTCACACGAGGCAGGAAAGTGGTTGCTTGTAGGGGCATGAGGTATGTTTATATTTTTGCTTATCATCCAAGTGATGCTAATTTTGAATCTTCTGCTTAGATTGTTTTTTTAAATTCTGTATAATGCCTTTGAAAGTTACCCGCTAAACTTTTTCCTTCCCTCTGTTCCCACCTCCATTGCCCTTTCTTTTATTTTTCTCACAGAATGAAGAAAGCCTTGGGCATGTCCATGAAGCACATCTGTCAATTTTGTTTTGAATGAGGTCCATGTTCTGTTTGGAAGTGGCCAGGGATATTTAGGGAACAGATGGACAATCGCAAATGGTCTGAAACACAGGGATAAATTAACTGCCATCCCTTTCCCTGAAATAGGACGTCTATTTACAAGTTTCACTAATGGCCAGTTATTCCCTGCCTCCCTTTGGGGGTTGGAGTAAAAACCAAACATGATCAACCAATTGTGCTGCTCCCCCCCCAGACTTAACTTTTATGCCTCTGTTAACTCGTTTGTAGGTTTACGCGGCAGCAGCAGCAGCAGCAGCAACAAAAAACTCCTTTCAAGGCTTGCTCTGGGGTTTATAATATTCAAAGAGGGAAACAGCTGTCTGGGAACTAATAAAATATATACCACGTTTATGAAAGACGAAAATGTGACATTCAGCCCTCCTGGGACATTTTTTATTCAGATGGAGGGGAGGAAAGCGCACATTTTGGAAATATTGTTCCCTGGTATAGCTGAATGCTGACGCAGCATCAGATAGGAAATAAGAGTGCAAACAATTCAGACAAGGGAAAGCACTGTCTTTTTTTTTCTGCCCTCAGGGTGAGGCCAAGTTTCTTCAGAGAGTGGCTGTTTGCCAAGGCTGGGGGTTGCTCTAGGAAATACAAACACAGCCATCCCGACAGTCCAGTTCCTGGGTTTAGACTGGCTGTCAAAGGGAAAGGAGAGAAGCTGATAAGAGCTCTGTGTTGTGCACTAGGGAGAAAGCATTACACACACCACAATCCCACCCACCCCCCGAATCCCGATGGATACATCAGTCTTTAAGATGAAATCTGTTTGTTTTTCCACGCCTACTCTTTCAACGTGTGTGCTTCTCTGCACATATATCGACAGTCAGGAGCATTAGGAGCACGAGGCCTCTTATGACCAATGACTGAGAAAATTCCTTCTGCTGGGCTCAATGTGTCCTCTAAGGCCGCGGTCTCACTAAAGTTTTCTGCACATCTTAATTTTATGCATAGGTTTTTTTCAGGCGGTCACGTGGTGTTTGATGTGCAGTTAGTGTCCTTTCTCCAGGGTAGTATTTTTCTGCTGTATGCCCATCTCTACTTGCCTACTGTGCATCTTTCCCCTTTTTTCTGGGTTGTTTCTCTAAGTCTCCATTGCATATTAAAAAAAAAATTCCCTGGGTGAATACCGGTAAGCCGTCTTTCAACCACTGCAGTTTCTCATTGTGCGAAACTGTCCACTTTCCTTCCACGTATTCCATGTGTTCTCAATGAAGAATCGACAAGCCAAACCCACAGGAACTGGCAGGAAAAGGGGTACGAAGCTAATTACTGTGTATTTTCTGGGATCACACCTCGTTAGAGAAGCAAATAATTGAGCATTTTTAAGGGAAGTGTTTTTAAACCAACCCCTAGTGGTGGTTTAAGAAACTTTGGTAAAAGTGCGGTTCTGGGGGCGTGGCCGACCGGGACACTGATTTACTTCCATTCACGGTTAAGACGCGATCTTTTACTGCGCAGTTCGCCACAGCAAAACTGCAAAGAAAACGCTGGTAAGACCGCGACCTGAGATGCATAAATGCTGCCCATTTGGTTCCAGTTGAGGCTGGAACCCCGCACGTGCAGGATAGGACCCCCCCCCTACCCAGCGTGCTGGCAGAAGATTAGAGAGAACATTGGCTGAGAGTAATTCCCACAGGAATCCATGAGCTATCCCCAAGCCATTCCTAATCTTCCAGCATTCTCAATGCACTTGCAGAAGCGCATTCCTCAAGTCTTGGGGAAACTCACCACAGCCAGCTGAGGGCATCACCTAAAGCTGTAACTAGCCATTTTGGCACCCAGGGATTCGTTGCCCTATGAATGAATCCTGGGTCCTGTAATATTGACAGAGGTGGGGAATTGGTACAGGGAAGAACCATCTGGGTCGGAGTGCAAAGAAGCAAATTTTAGTGCCTTCTAAATTTTAGATTCCTGGGCCAAAAGTCTCAGTTGCCCCATCCTAGTTATCAGCTTTGACATTGCAGAAGGTGACAGAGTGATGTCCGATCATGCTAACGGTCAGGCACTAGTTGATTGCAGGATTTAGGACTGTCTAAAAATGAGGGTTTTTAGGCAGGAGACTATCAGTTAATTGGCTAAAACTTTGGAAGACAAAGGGAGACAGTAATTGGATTACTTTCTGCCCCTGGCAGAAGCATATATTTTTTTTCATCTGAAAGAAAATTTGGGAGTAAGTGGTGTTTTGGGAGTGGATGAAGCCTTCCAACCTAAAGGGCTGGCTGTGTAGTATATAGTCCCTGGACCCCTGGAGGTTCTCCATCCCTGATGTAGAAAACTGTAGTATTAAGTACTGTGGATGAGATCACCCGCAGTTTTAGGCTTGAGTTATGTAAGCAACACCATCAGAGGGTTATTGGACAGAAACTGCCTTATCTATTGTGCTGTGAGAAAGTACCTTATTTATTGTCCTGCAGTGCTTCTGATAAAAACACAGAAGAAGAGACTTATGAGGCGGCAGGTCATAGAAAGCACTGTGCTGTTTTAGAGTGAAAGTGCAGAAGTTACACTTATGAAGGCTCCCTGTGGGTTTTTTTAAACATTCTTGGAAGCAGAAAGCTAGCACAATAGGGAGTGGGCTTTTAAACAGTTGGTAACAATATTTCAAAAATCAAACCATTAGATGTAATTGTTTATGCGGTTTTAATTTAATGACGTTCTTTGTTTTATTTTATTGTAAACTGCCCAGAACAGTGCATGCACTACTGGGGCCGTACACTATATAAATCTAACCATGAAGTCACTGAGAATCAAACTTAGTGTCACATTATGTCACATGGAGAACAACTTGTGTTTTACTTAATAAAGATATTGCTGACCCACTCGCCAGTCAGACCATGCTCCTCTCCTCCTCTTCTTCGGCTGTTTGACCAGTCCCCAGCAGGAGCAGTTGTTTACCTGTCCTGCCCCCTTGTCTGATCGAGTTATCAGCCAAGAAGATGGGGCAGGGAAGATTGGGCCCCTGCCAGAGACTGTTTGAATAGCTAAAGAGAAGGAGGAGAGGAGCACATGCTAGCTGGTGAGTGGGGGATCTAGCTGGTGAGACAGTGGAAGGGAAAGCAGGACACATGTGGTGCCATGAGTATGAACTGGCATGAACAGGGCTGTGGAGTCGAAGTTGGAGTCGGAGTCGGAGGAAATTTTGGGTACCTGGAGTCGGAGTCGGCAAACAATGCACCGACTCCGACTCCGACTCCTACTAAATTTAGATTGGAATTTTTTAAAAAAGCAAGTTTAAATGTTCCAATTCACAAAAAGTTGTAATTAATGACTTCTTTACTGTAAGAATAAAGACAATGCATGCAGTGACTCACGTAACCGCAAAACGAACACGTTAAGTGACCGTGAAGAAGCATGCTTTTTATGTGCTTCACTATATGGCACGCAACGCACAATTAGGAGCGGCAATACTTTCCATAGTGTTGTGTTCTGCTGTTACGCAGCACCCATGGGTAACCTAGCCTCTCACTGATAAGGGATTAAGTAAATATGTTTTTTGCAGGACTAGAGACACTTGTATAAGTGAAGGGAATGGAGGGTCAATAGTTCAAGGAATGTATAAAATACATTCATTTCGCATATTAATACAGAGGAGTCGGAGTCGGGGAGTCGGAGTCGGAGTCGGAAGTACAAAAAAATTTGGGAATCGGAGTCGGAGTCGGAGTCGGAACATTTATCTACCGACTCCACAGCCCTGGGCATGAACATCCATACCTTCTGTATTTCAAATGTATACTGGCCTTAGTCTTTAAGGTGTCACAGAGTTCTTTGTCATTGATGCAAAAACAGAGGAAGTCAAGAGAATAAAACCCTTTCTTTCTTTCTTTCCTAAACAAGAACCACGTTCCCTTTGTATGCTTTCTATTAACTGGAAAACAGGCTGTTGGTATTTTTTATCAGATCTGTCCAGCTAAAATAAATTGCATATTTCAGAATGGACAACTTGTGTAAACTAGCTGCCTGCTTCCACGCAGGGAAGCCGAGAGCATTAGCAAACATTATTTAGAAACAAGACTGCTCTCACCAAGTCTCTGATAATGAGAAGAAGAACGGTATGAAATCCCAGTCTTTAAAAAGTCTCCACTGCCAAAGACAGAGCTGAAAGAAGGTTTTCAGCCGAGAGCTCATATTGCTCTGAAATGAAAATTAAATTGAGGCGGCATGCAGTGTGCTACAGGGACTTTTCCAATTAAAGTGGCTGGCGGAGTTGTCTGATATGTCACATTGTTTCTAATTATAAACCCATCCTTTAAGAGTGTTGAAAATATAAACTAGAAGAAGACTGCATGAATTCCTTATAGGATTAACTGATTTAAAGTGGGATAAATAGGGATAAACACAGTTGAGTTCCCACAAGACTTGTCACCCTTCTTCCCGGATTTGTCTGGCAAAGCCCGGGCAAGCAAGGCATTACAATGTTTGCCACTTTGATTCTTAGCATTGTCATTTTAATTTTGGCCATGTTCTGCAGTCTAGCTGACTTGTACAAACAGAAGAATCCTTTGGGTTGACACAAGCCCATCTACATTCACTACCTGTGACTTGTGGCCACCCAAACATCCGTGCCTGGACTGATTATTCTCATGCAAAAAAAGCAGTATCCCAATTCTTCTCTGATCTGGATACCCATGGAGGCAGCTCACATGGCACACCCGCACTTGTGAGACTGACAGGGCTTCCCACTCCACTATTTGTACTTTGAAATATACCTGTTTTATGATTGAAGTTACTGGTGCATTATGTGCTATCCAGAGAAAGTTACACTCATTTTAGCATTTCTAAATTTAAAAAAACCCTATTCCTTCCCCATGCTTTTGCTTCTCCCCAGAAACTAGTTTATTTTTCCTGTGGGTGGTTTTGGGGAAGGGGTCAGGTGGGTGGGAGGAATTTCATCTAATGGCACTCTCTCATTAAGTACCTGTACCTTTTTATGGTTGGAAGCTTTCCTCTTGCAGTTATTAGTAAGAACTGTGTTTCCCAGGTAGGGACTGAACTCAATAATCCATAGGGTATCTTCCAGCTCTGAAGTTCAAAGGTTATTATTATTATTATTATTATTATTATTATTATTATTATTATTATTATTATTATTATTATTATTATTATTATTATTATTATTATTATTATTAACCACACAGCTATCTACGCTGGATTTTGTATTACCAATCACTAGTCGAACGCTTCCCAAGCGTTTAGGATTCAGTGATGTGTTGGCGAATTATGTGAGCAGATCCTAGTAAGGCGGCTTTCTGCATCTGACTGATGGTGACTTTGTCAACTCCAATTTCTTCTAAATACTTGCTTAGCTCTTAGGCACCACACCCAGCGTGCCGATTACCACTGGGACCACCTGTACTGGTTTATGCCAGAGTCTCTGAAGTTCAGTTTTCAGATCCTGATATCGGGTAATTTTTTCAAGTTGTTTCTCAGTGACTCTACTATCACCTGGTATAGCAACATCAATGATCCACACTTTTTTCTTCTCCAAAAAAAGTAGAGTTACTCTACTATCACACTCTTCTTCTTCTTCTTCTTCTTCTTCTTCTTCTTCTTCTTCTTCTTCTTCTTCTTCTTCTTCTTCTTCTTCTTCTTCATTTATTTATTTATTTATTTATTTATTTAACCACACAGCTATCTACGCTGGATTTTGTATTACCAATCACTAGTCAAATGCTTCCCAAGCGTTTAGGACTCAGTGATATATCGGCGAATTATGCGAGCAGATCCTAGTAAGGTGGCTTTCTGCATCTGACTGATGGTGACTTTGTCAACTCCAATTTCTTCTAAATACTTGCTTAGCTCTTTGGGCACCGCACCCAGCGTGCCAGTTACCACTGGGACCACCTGTACCGGTTTATGCCAGAGTCTCTGAAGTTCAATTTTGAGATCCTGATATCGGGAAATTTTTTCAAGTTGTTTTTCAGTGACTCTACTATCTCCTGGTATAACAACATCAATGATCCACACTTTTTTCTTCTCCACAATCACAATATCTGGGGTATTATGCTCCAAAACCCTGTCTGTCTGTATTCGTAAGTCCCAAAGTAATTTTGCTTGCTCATTTTCAGTCACCTTTTCAGGCTTATGGTCCCACCAGTTCTTTGCTATGGGCAGATGATAGTTCTGGACCATTTGAGCAACTACATTATGACACTGTTTGTAACCGGTCTGAGCAATTTTCTTGCAACAACTCAATTATATGGTCAATAGTTTCATCTGCCGCTTTGCAGAGTCTACATGTGGGGGACTCAGCTGATTTTTCTATTCTAGCCTTAACTGTATTTGTTCTGATAGCTTGTTCTTGAGCTGCAAAAATCAGGGCCTCTGTCTTTTTTTTTCAGTGTTCCATTGGTGAGCCATAACCAGGCCTTTTCCTCATCTACTTTTCCTTTGACTTTTTCGAGGAACTGCCCATGCAGTGCTGTATTATGCCAGCTATCAGCTCCTATTTGCATTGTTGTTTTCCTGTATTGACCCTTTGTTTGATTTACTTTAAACACCTCCCTGTTCTTAACCTCCAATACTGCTGGCTCTGTACTATTTCTTACATAATCTGCCAACGCATGCTTCTCTTCTTCAACTGTCTGTTTCACTTGCAGAAGACCTCTGCCACCTAATTTTCAAGGTAAATACAGCCTGTCAACATCACTGCATGCCGCCTTGTCATGGCGGGGGGCTTAACTGCTCCAGTAGGTCCAACCTTACCAGAGAGGTCTTGACTGAGGAACAGAACTAAGCGCACCCAACAACCCATGAATCATGGTGAAATACAATATAAAGAAGCCTATACCGGCTCGGTCGTCGCCCGGGTTAACAAGGACCGCGATGGGTGTTGATGAACCTGGACATCCGTCGATAAATGGGCTACAGGTCACGTGTCCCATTGCTGAGCAACCAGGGCATGGGCCTGTAGAGTTACTGGAAGCTGAACCATCTCAGAAGCAGCATAAATATACTCTACCAGAGAATCGGACAATCATGAAATGCTATTATAGAGCAGAACCTGAAAAACGTGGCTACCAAAAGCGGATGCATCAGTTATGGAAACAAGAATATCCAAACTCCAGTATAACTGAATTACGATTAGCTGATCAGCGAAGATATATTATCAGAAACAAGGTGTTTAGTAAAGTTGAACTAGAAGAAATACAGAGGAGTTGTGAAATTGGAGGTCAACAAATTATCCAAATAGGAGGAAAAAATAGATTAATAACACCTGGGGACATTGAACAGTCAAAAGTTGAAGAAAATTATTATTATTATTATTATTATTATTATTATTATTATTATTATTATTATTATTATTATTATTATTATTATTATTATTATTATTATTAAAGAAAGCAGAATAAACTGAGATGAAGTAGAGGTAGACTTTTTTTTTACTTCTAGAAGAGTCTCGATTAAATATGATTTATTTACCATCTTTTTAGAAGAGGTAGACTCTCAGACAGTGAGAGGCCTCTGTCACGTGACATTCATTTCTTCAGGTATGTTACATGCTTAAATGGGCATTGAGAAAGGTTGCATAGATGTGACTTTCACAAAACCCAGGGCATTGTCCATTTAATGAGCCTATTCAGGCCACTGTCTGCCTAACAAGCCTATTCAAACCGGAGTTGGGTGAAACCAAGGTGAACTATAAATTGGAAGCCTCCCACCCCCTTTTCTCAGACTGACGAAGCTACTTGGATGAGTAGGAAAATGTTTTGATCCCCCAAGAGAAGAAGTCCAGTTGCCTTGCCATGATGCAGCTTCTGGATAACCTCACCTGGATGACTGAGAATCTCCCCAGGCATCCGTTGTGAAAGGAAAATAGATTATTTGCAGAGGATACACATTCCACTTCTGGTTTGACCCTGAGAACCATGTCCTATTTGTGGGTTGTTGTTTGTTGTAGTTTTGACTTACACTGCCCCATAGTGCTAAACGGAGTGGCTTACAGCAGTGTTTTTCAACCTTTTTTGGGCAAAGGCACACTTGTTTCATGAAAAAAATCACGAGGCACACCACCATTAGAAAATGTTAAAAAATTTAACTCTGTGTCTATATTGACTATATATAAAGTAATTCTCTTGAATAGGAATCAAATAAACACAAAGAAAGTATTTTATAATTACTTTATTATGAAATAGTAAACAGAAATATGAAAAATTATAAAATACTTTATTCAGTGCACAACCTGGGCCTGTTTGGCTGAACACAAAGCTGATATTCTTCAGCTTTTCCAACGGCACACCAGGCAACATCTCGCGGCACACTAGTGTGCCGCGGAACAGTGGTTGAAAAACACTGGCTTACAGTATAATTGCGCAAATATCACTTTGCCATTCTAGAAAAGAGGTGGGGCCATCATTGCAATAATTACCTCAGTGACTGAGCAGGCTGAAGCAGGAGAATATGCATCGTCAACGAACATGTGTGTTTACATTGTTTTAGTCTACCAACATGTCTTGATGAGTTTCTCTGGGGGCGGGGGGAATGGTGATGACGATATGTTTTAACTTTCTTGAGCCCCTGGAGATAGAACGGGACGTGGGGTTGGAGAGGCAACATGCTCTTTCTGCTCTCAGCTGTGAACAATTTTGCAATGATGAGATTTGATTTTAAAGCCTTTGGAGAGATTAAAAATGTATAATAAGGCAGATGCTGGAGAGTGTCACTGACAAATTCTGTTTCTTCTCTTAGAAGTTTCTACCATCATAAAACAAAAATCACAAAGAGTTATTCACACTGTATGTATACCAGTGGAACTCCCAATGGATTTTTTTTTTAAAAAAGGAACACAATTTTTATCAATATAAATTTTTGAGAATTAGATGTTTTGCAGGTCTAGATCCTTTCTGTTTTTTTTGGAAAAACTACAATGTTCCCCTTACTTGGTTTGGGCCTTGCCTCCTACATCGCTTGCCTAAAGACAAGAGGAAGTAAACCAGTGTTGTGCTTTCTTATAAAGTAACTTGACCTTCCTCTCTAAACCAACCTCAAGTTAAAAGTAATGGTGAGGGAAAAGAACAAATCAAAAATTAAAAGAGACAATGAGAGTTTTATTAAGAATATTTAACAGTGTATACACCCGGAGAAGACTCAATGTATTTCTGGAGGGAAATGGGCTGGTCATTATCATGAAAGTTGTAATTTTGTTCAAGTCCCGAGGGGGTGGGTTGTACGGGGTTTATGTTTGTTATATTTGTTATATTTTGTTGCATTGATGTGGTTATTTTTTCTTCCTTATGTTATTTTGCTATTTCTTTCTTTCTTTTATAAAAAAAAGAAAAGAATATTTAATAGTATGTTTATGCTGGAAATATAGATACTATAGTAATCTTTTAAATCCCTCATAATTTTAATGTTAGCATTTAGAGTAAAAACAATTAAGGATAACAGAAACACAGATTAATTGCAATTTAACATATGTATACACAAATATTTACACATCATTACCCTACTTATACACTTTGTTTGCAGTATGAGCGCCAGTGTTTCCAGGGTACAGTAGTTTAGAGGTCAGAGAATCATATTTTACTTGGGAGATACAGGTTCTAATCTCTCCTCAAGCGTGAATGTCGCAGGGCAACCGTTGTTTAGTCACCTTGTTCCCATTCCCGTCTAAACTAGCTCATGGACTCCACAAAGGATAAAATGGGAAGATGACAGCTATGCATCTCCTCTGACTCTTTTGGAGTAAAGGAAAGATTTAAATATAACCAAAATACAAAGTATCAGGCAAAATTGTTTTGCTTCTTTGGATTTCTCCTGAGATGCTTGCGTAATCTAACATGGCTACCTCTTCTGAAACGACAGACTATAACATTTATCACTTCGAATAACATTAGTTTAGTCCTCAATAGAAGGAATAAATGCTGCAGCTAACTCCCACATGAGCATAGCTTTCTTGGAAAACAAGACCGCACAGTTTTGAGCAAAAATGACTTCCAGGTGTCCTCCAGCAGATAATGTCTACTTTCTACTTGGGGTAGAAGGACAGACTTTAGGCACCGTTGCAATGAAGACATTAATTGTCCTCCATGATGCTGAGGATGAAATTCCACACCTTGTGTAGTTCTGTAAAATTCTGTTCTCTTAGAGTTATTTCTGCTATAGTTAGTGCAGCTGCCCTTTGAGATGGAAGGCTGGAATAGTAGGGGTTGAGGAGGCCCAATCTTTCCCTTCGTGCCTTTTTCCAGCCTCACCCAACCCCCCTACCAGTCTTAATCCTAAATATGTGGATGCCTCTCTCCCCCCACACAACAGCTGTCCACAGATGCCAGAGGCAGTTTCTTCATGCCCAGTTCTGTGCGATTACCTATTGTTTTAAAACATGCATTCAGGCTGCAGAGAAAAAGAGAGATGTTTGCAGTGAGAATTATTTTTTTTAAAAAAAAGATCTGTATGCAATTAAAAGGCCCACTGTTTCAGAATGCAAACATTTGCATCAACAACGCCCACCCCCCTGAATTGTCCAATCTGTTGAGGTTCCTGGAGCAGCAACTTAAGGCAAACATCCCAGAAGTAGGCCATTTAATAATACAAAACAACTTTCTCACTTGCTTAGGCGACTCTTGTGAACTGACCAAAAGCGATGCCACTGGCATTAAAAGTGTGTAATGAAATGTTCTGCTTCCTCCTCCCCCCTCCCCAACCAACAGCTGTCCGTAGATGCCAGAGTTTTACCATGTGTTGTTCACCCCATCGCACCCCACCTCCCCTTTGCAGGCTGACTGATGAGAGGGAGCTGTATTTTTTTCCCACCACCTCATAAATAGTGGGGGAGAGGACTGAATTTAAATGTGAGGTAATACTTGCCACAGGGGAGAAAAAAACTCCAAAGGGATATTACTTTCCTCCTCCAACCCTTAAAAGTCTGTGGCAAAGCTTTTAAAAAATACAGTGCATTTCCGCTTTCTCCCTCCTGCTGCGGGCTTTTTTTGGTGGGGCTTTGTTGCTGATTTTATTTGGCAGCTGTGTTTGGACTTAACTTACATTTTTGAATCAAGGGGAGAAATGTTATACAGATTCGGAGCAATGAGAATTATGACCTCAGGTTAAAAATCTAGGCTTCCATACCTTCAGTGGAGAAAGAAACATTACAAGTGAGGTCTACTAAAAAAAAAAGATCTTCTGTCTCCCATGGATATTAATCTGGCTCAGTTCTCAGTGAGTCCTTTTTGGGTGGCTTTCTTTTTGCCCTCTTAGTGTCAGGGTGGGGAAACATTTCATTTTGTTTTTCTTAAAAAAAAAATTCCCCAAATTCACTAATTTCTTTATATTCAGAAAAGAAGAGAACCTCAGAGGGGGAAAGAGTCATTGTCGCCATCATTTATTTATTTATATATTTATTTATTGGGCCATACTATGTAAGAAGAGCTGCCTAGATGCCCTAAGCACATCCGATCTCACCTGATTTCGGAAGCTAAGCAGGGTCGGCCCTGGTTAGTACTTGGATGGGAGACCACCAGGGAATACCAGGTGCTGTAGGCGCCTGGAGTAGGAACTGGCAAGCCACTCCAGTATTCCTGCCAAGAAAACTCCATGGATATGGAGTCACGAAGAGTCGGTCACGACTGTAACGACACAACACACACACACACACTATGTAAGAAATTTATTTCTTTATTTATATCCTACCTTTCTCTCCCGAAGAACCCAAGGCAGCTATCATCATCATCATCATCATCATCATCATCATCATCATCATCATCATCATCATCATCATCATCATCATCACCACCACCACCACCACCACCACCACCACCACCACCACCACCAGTCAAGTGATGATATCTATGGAGAACTTTTTCAGAGTTTTCCAAGTAGAGACTACGTAGAAGTGGTTTACTATTCCCTTCTTCTGGGGTCACCCTGGGACTGTGGAGCTTGCCCAAAGCTACACAGGCTGGCTCTACTCACAGCAGACACCATGGGGAATCAAACTGCCAACCTCTGGATCCTCAGTCAGGTAGCTAAACCTCTTGAGTTATCCAGCCAGGTGCAGTCCCTGAAGTGACTCCTAATTTCTAGGGTTTTTAGAAAAGAAGCAATATATTTGAATTGCTAATTACACTGCTTGCTAGTTTTTGATTGCATTTTAGCCTTAGGAGAGCAATGTATTGAAAGAAAGAGTAAAAAATAATGATAATATTACTTGTTGTATTATGTGCAAAAACAATACTGTTAAGACTCCTTTGTCAATAATGTTGCTGCTTTAACATCATCATTTTTATTGAGAAGCTCTGACACTCCCTTTAGAGAAGTAGGGACCTTGCTGTTTTCAGGGTTTGCAGTAATGTTCTCCAATTCCATAACTTACCCATAAGATACAACTGAGCTTGAACCTGAATGATTAGGCAGTGGCAATCAGTAGGCTGGGGCACATGTCACCCCTTCACTAATTGTCACACAGAGACACCTCTGTCTATTAATACCTTTTTGGGATTCTTGGCTTATTTATCACAACCAGAAGGTAAACACAAACACCATTTGACCCACATTGTGCACAGCTGTCTTTCTTCCAAGCAGACAATCCCTGTAGGTTGGTCTAGGGAACAAGTGATGGAGTGACAATGTTTTTTTAAAAAAAGGACAAGCAAGAGCCATCTGGGAAAACAGCAAATCAAGCTCATAACCTATCAGGCAGTCTCTGTTCCAGTTGGGGCGTGTCCAAATCCCAAGCTTAAGAGTCCAAAACCAGGAGCCAGCTGAGACAAATAAAGAGTCTGGCAAGCAAAAGCTCACATAAACAAGAAGCAATCTGGGTCATTCATAGCAAGGTAGCAAAAAAGAATCCAGGAAGCAGATGCTGGCTAGGAGAGGCCTAAGCTGAGTTACATGGTCCATTACCGGCAAAGAAACCTTGGTAAAGCAGGCTCTAGGATGGTCCTGCCAGCAACCCCACTCAGGCGTGAGCCATTGAGTCTGAGATTTCCATAAGAGTAGAGGCTTGCTAACAGGGAAACTTTTATCCCTGACAGAGCTCCTGTTAACTAGGAAAGCTTCTTTGGCGTCTAGCATCCCATGGTCCTGGCTGGAGCCTTCTTCTGCCCTGTGGTGGACTGGAAGGAGGACCAAGATCACTGTCCGTGGTGACGGCCAGGCTGTTTCTCCCCAACAGGTGTGGCTCCTTGCAACCTGGAGTGATCACAGGGGCTTCCTCTGGAGACCAGTCCTCACCAACAAGAGCATGACACCAGTCTGCAAAGCAGAATGGATCGGCCTACTTGCAAGCAGAGAGCTGTAGTTTGCCCAAGTGGTTCAGAGATGTTCAGAACCTGGAAATTGGTTATTCTGAAGAAGACCGAAGATAGGCACAGGCAGAAGCTGCTGATAAGCCTGGGTCCCAAAGCATTGTCTTATCTTCTCAGTTTTGGATGGCTCCAGCACATAGGTGTCAAGTCCTGCCCCCCCCCAAAAGAGTTGCAATGCCACTTAATCTTCTTTTACCCTTATCGTTAAATTGCAGGCAGAGCAACAGAATCAATGTTGTGATTTAGAAACTGTCACTTGAAGACTCCAGCCGTAAAGTGCTGTCCACAAACTATTTAAGGCAAGTTGTTGATACTGAAATTGACTCTAATGGTATGGATTTTTTTAACATTATTGTGTAGAGCAATTTAGCCGCAAGTTTCCTGGCTTAAGTGGTTTGTATGGATCTCTGGTGTAATCTCTAAAACCAAAAATAATTATTATTTATCTGTAGTATAATAAACATTTTTAAATCTTCTTTTCCCATAACCATGTATTTGCATAACTATTTCTTGGTTTCAAGGCTAGCAGAGGGTTTCCTTTGCTGTTCTTGTAAAATTCTGATTACAGTGTCTTTGCTTAAAAAAAGATTTAAGGGGAGGGTGGGGGAAAAGTATTACCATATGTAGCACAGACTGCAGTGGTGACTGGGCCAGTTTTAAAGTGGTCCAGCCAATGACATCTCTGCTGGGCCCCTCTGAAAATGGCTCCCCGGCACCAAATCTGGTGCCTCTAGGACCCATGTACAAAATAATGCAGGGCATGAGTGAAGTGGATAGAGGGACACTCTTCTCCCTCTCATAAAATACCAGAACTAGAGGACATTCAGTTCAAAGGGAGGGCTGGGAGAGTGAGAACAGACAAAAGAAAATATTTGTTCACCCAGCGTGTTGCTAGTCTGTGGAACTCCCTGCCACAGGATGTGGTGATGGCATCTGGCCTGGATGCCTACAAAAGCGGATTGGAAAGATTCCTGGAGGAAAAGTCCATCACAGGTTACAAACCACGATGGAGATGTGTAATCTCCAGGCTTAAAACCGGGGTACTTCAAGGGCCAGATGCAGGGGAGTGGTATCAGGAAAAATATGTCTAGTCTCGTGCACTCCCAGTCGTATTTGGTGTGGGCCTCTGTGAGATACAGGAAGCTGGACTAGATGGGTCTTTGGCCCAATCCAGCATGGCTCTTCTTATGTTCTTATGTTCTTATCTTCCAGCTGAGAGGAGGCCAGAAGCAGGGGCTGAGAGGAGGCCGGAAGCAGGGGCTAAGAGGAGGAGGCGGGGAACACCGGAGTCGGAGGGGGAACCACCTCCTTCTCTTTCCTCTCCTGGGCTCCAGCGGCAGCAGTGGCAGCTCACTGCGAGCCCAGCAGGTAAAGGGCCCCTTTTACAGATGGAACAAAATGGTTCATTTCAATGAAAAATGACAATTTCATTTCATCTGTAACAAAATGATGCTTCCTTGTTTAGTTACCTAATGAAATGACAAAACAGCATTTCGTTTCATGCCCATCTCTACTTATACTACATAGCAAAAAGGAATTTTACCAGAATTCCAAAACTGCAACAGTTCTGTGGTATAAAATGCACTCTTCTTGTGTTTACGTTGATATCTCAACAGCCACAAAAGAGCACAGAAGCTGCAACAAAAGGTACAAAGTGAATCAGCAGTCAAGCCATGTGATATTCCTGTTCTAGCGTTTAGTGATACCTTGCAATTAGAGATGGGCACGAAACGAACAATTTTTCATTTCCGTTTTCGTTTTTTCATTTCGTTATGTAACGAAACGACAAACGAATTTTATCTCTAAAATGAAATGAAACGAACAGAAACACCAGAAATTTTGTCGTCCGTTTCGTTTTTGTTACGGCAATACATTGAACTGCTTTAAATGCTAAAAAAAATCACAAAAATTGAAATAAATGGTAACGAAACGGTAACAAATGAACAAAAACTAAAATGATTTTTTTGCAAAAATTCGTGAAAAACGGAAACGAACCGAAACGGACCCACTAAACGTCAACGACAAACGAAACACCATTTTTTTATTCGTGCCCATCTCTACTTGCAATTATAAAAGCAGCAGATACAGCGCAAGAGATGTAAAGCTGTGCTATGTTAACTGCCCAGATGGGTGGTATAAAAATCTAATAAATAATAAAATAAACACACTTGTTATATTATAATCATGGCATGTGGCTATAGCTACATCCAGAGCCTTTAAATAAAACACCCCACCCTCCTTGTCCTATATGAATGGATGACTTTCAGCTCCTACAGCTGGATGATGTGGTCAAGACCGTTGAGGAGGTGAGGACCACCACATCTCTGTTGGAACCTTGCCCCTCATAAAAGCTGCCAGAGAAAGTATGGCAGACTGGTTAGGAAGAGTAGTGAATGCCTCCTTACAACAGGACATTCTATTCCAGCCTTCCATGTCAAAGCCCTCCTTAGACCCAATGATACTGAACAATTACTGACAATTATTGATTATTCCATTCTTAGGAATAGTCCTAGGGCAGCTTGTGGCCTCGTAACTCCAGAGGTTACTGGGTGAGAAAAACTACCTGGATCCATTTCAATCTGGCTTTAGGCCTGGCAGGGAAATGGATAAAGGGATCTGTGTCCCTTTTGGTTTTGCTAGACTTCTCAGCTGCTTTTGACACTATAGAGCATGGCATCTTCCTGACTCATCTCTCTAAAATGGAAATTTGGGGTACTACATTAAAGTGGCTCCAGTCCTTCCTGTAAGATAGATTGTACAAAGTGGTATTAGGTGATTCATGATCGACACCACAGCCGCTGACCTGTGGAGTCCTCCAGGGTTCTGTTCTGTCTCCTATGCTATTTAACATCTATATGAAACCACTGGCAGAGATTATCAGATCTTTTGGACTTAGGTGCCACCAGTATGCTGATGATACCCAGCTTTACCTCTCATCACGTCCGGACTCTAAGGGAGCTACTACAGTAACCCCCCCATCAATCACGGGGGTTAGGAACCCACCTGACCCGCAATCATTGAAAATCTGCAATATGCAGACGCAGGTCAGGTGGGGGGCACAATTTTAAACATTGTGTGCTGCCCACCCGCAGCCCTGGGGTGTGTGTGCAGGCGAGCGGCGCACAATCTTTAAAAAGAACACTCAGCTGTGGAGTCAAGCACTTAGCTCCATGGCTGAAAGCCCTTTAAACATCACTTGCTGTTCGCCCGCACCCCTGGGGTGTGTGGGCAAGTGGCGTGTGATCTTTAAAAAGGGCTTGGCTCCATGGCCAAAAGCCCTTTAAAAACCGCACACCACTCCCCTGCACCCCTGGGGGGCTGCAGGCGAGCAGTGCACAATCTTTAAAAAGGACTCTCGGCCACCCTTTAATCATCGGCGTGCCATTCACATAGACTTTGTGTTTATAACTGCTTATAGCCTTGTAGCTTTAATGTAATGTTGTCTATTAATGCTGTAAGATATCCCTCATTTCCTTGTTCTCAATACTTGAACATGTCTTAATTATACTGGACTGTATATTATCCCTCATTACTGTAAGTTGCCTTGGGTCCTTTTCCTTGGAGAAAGGCGGGGTGAAAAATACTCTAAAATAAAATAAAATAAAATAAAATAAAATAAAAAGTAGTAACTTCCAAGTTCTGAACACAACAGGAACTCTGCTGGATTAGACGCCCAAGCCCTGTCTTGTCCTGTTTCCTGCAGCTGCCAACCAGATGCCTATGGTGAAGCCAGAAAGCAGAAATGGGTGGAGACAACAAAGCAAAGCAAAGCAAAGTGTTCTGCTTATATACTGCCCCATACCACTTCAAGTAGTCTCTGGGCAGTTTACCATTTAATTACAGTATGCAGGCTACACATTGCCCCCCCCCAGCCCCAGCAAGATGGGTACTCATTTTACTGACCTTGGAAGTATGGAAGACTGAGCCAACCGTGAGCCTGCTACTTGGGATTGAACCCCAGGTTGTAAGCACAGTCTACCTGTAGTACAGGCATTTAACCACTGCACCACAACAGCCCTGCTATCATTTCCCAGCAACTGGTATCCTAAGGCACGATGCTTCTGATCTTGGAAGGTGCATTCAACAGTTTTCAGTGACTTGCTTTTTGGTATATTTCCCCCCACATTCCTGAGCCTTTGGATTGGGTCCAGTTTGTTCGGCAGCATGGAATCAATGAGAATCTATAAAACAAATCCTTAGTTATACATGTCACTGAAACACCTTTCTACTCCTCCCATCTCCTTGCTTTTCTTTCTTTCTTTCTTTCTTTCTTTCTTTCTTTCTTTCTTTCTTTCTTTCTTTCTTTCTTTCTTTCTTTCTTTCTTTCTTTCTTTCTTTCTTTTGATTTGCAGCTCAGTGTTTTTCCCCCCTCAGATGGCTGGAAAAGGCAGGGTGGCGGCGGGTGGGAAATTGTTGACAATATTTTCACATGATTGCGATGGCCAGGCTGGTGTTCTGAAAGGCTTTCTGTTTTCCAATGGCATTGAAAGTTTACCGTCTTTCCAGACAAAAGGAAGAGAGTTCCCGTTGCCAGCGGATGAGTAATGGGCATGGCCTCCACACAATACTCGTCTATCCAGTCCTAAATCTACATGGTGTTCTAAGGCTTCCCTCCTTCACCAAAGCAACCATTGTCTGGCCTCTGGGAGACCGAGGCCTCTCATTGGGCGAGTAGGGTAGGAGCCAAGGAACGGTGTGGAGAGAAAGAGAGGGGGAGGGCCCTCTGACAACAACAGTTGCTCAGTGCTCGCTGCCCACTATCTGCTTTCTTGCTTTTCTAATATGATACTTGGAAAACATTCTTGGCTTCAGTTCTGTCCACTGATAAGTTGCAGACCATCTGTAATGCACCTAGTTCCAAAAGATCACAGAAACTCATGAAATATTTAACCCTTCCCCCAACAAACACTCCCCCCCCTTTATCTGCTTCACACTAACCGAGAGATGTGATAAAAACAAAAGGAGTTTATTGGGTATATTTAGCAGCAGATGAGAACTCAGAAAATATGCAGTCCTGGGGTTTTGCTGCTGTGCCTTGAAGGCAGATGGAGGGAATGAGGTTTTTAATCTCAATGTAAAAAAGAAAAGAAAAAGAAATTTTTTTACCGCAAGCTTACATCGGCATATTATACTACAGTTATTAGCGAACTCCTAATTAATAGCAAACTCCAAATCAAGCCTTGTTCTGAGTTACTGAGGCTGACCATTATCATCATCATCATCATCATCATCATCATCATCATCATCATCATCATCATCAGCAGCAGCAGCAGCAGCAGCAGCAACAACAACAACAACAACAACAACAAGCAGATCAGCTTTCTGTCTTTTGTTTTTGACTCAAGCAATTTCAAAACCAACAAATCTGTTTATTTTCCTGCTTAATTTACCCAGGAACACAAGGGGCCATTTGGGAGCAATTCTTTTGATTTAATCATGCATTTGCTCGAGTGCAGCAAAATTGATATAGAAAGCCTACATGTTCAACTAATAAATGCCAGCATTCTGAGCTTTCCCCTCTAATTTGACTTTGCACAAACACTGTTATTGTGTGGCGGGAGAACAAAGAGTGAAGACACAGGATACCGTACACACCCTGGATTTTCCCTTCTATTTCATTATCTTCTTCTTCTTCTTCTTTTAGTTTACTAATAAAAGTTGCCAGCAGCATGAATCAATAAATAAAGCCACTTTAATTCAGAGTTGTGGCAATCACAGATATAACCAATATACCAGAGTTATTTTTCAAACTATTTTCCAGATGAATTTCGTTAAATCTAAATCATCCATTTAAATCCCAGGACCTCTCTTTTTCCCACTCCTTGTGGAGTGGGGGAAGTTAAATGTTTGAAACTCCCTGAGAATGCTCTGGCATTGTTCCCTGCCTTGAATAGCATGTCAGCTGAAACACATTGCGAAAGCAAAGAGAAAGACAGTTTGAAAGAGCATGACCATACAGAATTTGCCTGTGGTTGCTTTTAAAGAGGCCTTGTCCCTTATTTCTCACATTCTTTCTCATGTTCTGTCTTCCTCTCTCTATCTGTCGCTATTTCCCTCAGCATACACCAAATTATTTCCCACAGATGCTAACATTATTGATTCGAGATGTTCTGTACAAATCATTGCGAGTGAGGCAAATGAATGAAATCCAACAGTAAGTTCCATCTAGAATAGGCTCATTGAATCAATGAGGAATTGGTGAGTCAGAGTTAGAGGTGGGCACGAAACAGAAAACCCATGGTTCGGGTTCGTCTGTTTCGGGCCCACCCTTGGTTCGGTTCGGGTTTGAGTTTGTATGAATTAAAAAAAAAATCGTATGAATGTGAACCAATCCAAAATGGTTCGGGTTGACTTACCAGGCGGTGGCAGTGGCGGCGGGACGATCCTGGCCCCGGCGGCAAGGGCTTTTATTTGTTAGCTAATGAAACAAATAATGAATAACGAAACAAACTAAAAGTTTGTTTCATGCCCATCCCTAGTCAGCGCCTCTGCAAGTTCTATTGATTCCATGGGACTACTCAAGCTGCAACTTACTTAAGAATGTCAGTCAATATGTGAATGGGCCCTCAGTTGTCAAAATGCTCCTGGATTAGACAGAAACAGGAAAGGAGACCTTTTTTGGACTACAACTTCCAGAATTCTGCAGCCAGTTGTTATACTATCTCAGATTTTTCTCTCAAGCTCCAGTGTGTAGTGTGTGTATCTATTAAACACATAAAATTGTCCATAATTAAATTTGTTATTTTCTCTATTCTTAATTCATAAGGCATGTACACAAGATATTTTTTCATGGATTATCTGTTTTCTTTGAGGGTTAACCTCTGCTCTGCATTAAATAGCAGGGCTGGTGCTACCATTAGCCAAGCTGGAGCACCCAACTTAGGCAGCAAATTGGGAGAGAAGGTGAATAGGGGATTTTCAAATTTCCTTTTACTGGGAGACAGACAGCATATAAATAAAACAAATAATAATAATACTCAATTTTGGGAATTCTGCTTGACTGACATTAGAGATACCCGAATCTGGCTCACCTTGGAGGAAAGGCCTAAACCAGAAGGCTTTGAGGTTTACCTAGGCCTAGCTCCTGTTTCTGCCCCACTGCTACCTGGGACCTTTCTTTCTGAAGATGAAGGATGGTGAAGCTAGGCCTAGTTAGGCCTCAAACCCTTCCCTCCTTTCCTTCAAGAGGATGTTAAAGGCTGTTCTTTTTCAAAGCACATTTAAAGATAGCCTTGTTTATGTTAAAGCATATCCATGCTCCCTGTTGCCACTACAAGTTTCATGTATGTCTGCCTGAAGACATGTACTGTATTTTCAATCATGTTGGTTAATGAGGATGGATTAGGGACTGATATGTAAACCAATTTGAGTAATGCTCAGCACTAAGTCAAGCAGTCTATTAGAGATGGGCACGGAACGACACATTTTCCGTTACCGTTAGTCGTTAGTCGTTCCATTACATAACAGAACGAAGAACGAAAATTTGGATGGGCCAGGATTGAACCGAACAGAACCAAGAAAATTTTCTTCGTTCTGTTCGTTTCCGTAACTGGTCTGGCCACCCGATGAATGGAAGAAAGTCCTCCTACCTGCTGGTGCTGCTGCTGGCCTTCCTGGTCCAGTGACAGTCTTCCAGCTTCTGGCTTCAGGGGCGGAGTCGAGAAGGGGCTGCCATCTGGTCTCCCCACGTGGAGGCCAGATCGGAGCACCCTCTCGCCGCCCTCCCCCCACAACCTGACAGTCCCGTGGGCTGCAGGCTGTGGGTCGGAGTCCTGCGAGACCGGGGCTTGATCTCCTCCGCCCTGGGTGACTGTCGGCACAGCTGTCATTCCTGGCTGAGGAGATCAGCTGAGCTTCGGGTGGGGGTCCTGCTGCCCTGTCATCGGATGGACCCCTTCAAAAATGGCCTGCTTGGCACTAGGGGGTCCCCCTAGTGCCAGGTGGGCCATTTTTGAAGGGGTCCAGCCCACGGCAGGGCAGCAGGAGCCCACTGAAAATGGCCCGGTGGCCAGCGTGGAGCTCCTGCATTGGCGACCGGGACATTTTCAGAGATGTCCTGCCGCCCTGCCATGGGCTGGACCCCTTGTCAAATGGCCCGGTTGGCACTAGGAGGCGGGGAGAGGGGTCTGGGATCCGGCTTCCACATGCGGAGGCCGGAACGCAGCCCCCTCCCGACTGCTCTCCGCGCCCCCCCCCCAGCCAGATGACAGCACCCAACGCTGTCATGACCAGCATGGGGAAGAAGAGACCCCCGTTCCACCTCCGCATGCAGAGGCAGAATGGCGTCTCTTTAAAGGGATCTTCCCCACGGGGAAGCATGGCGCTCTCATCCACCACGGGGAAGAATAACCCGAAAAACGGTAAACGGAAATGAAGTTTTTTTTAAAAACATTTGTTTCCAAAAAACAGTAAATGAAGGGAGATGGGCACGAAACGGAACGGAAATGAAACCCCATTTTTCCGTTTCATGCCCATGTCTACAATCTATATGTGTCTGCAAGGAAGGAAGGAAGTCATTTGACTGGTTTCGAAAACAGCTCAGGAAGTAGCCATGGGTTTTTTTCTTGGAACAAAATGTCTCTCCTCTCCTCCTCTGTCCTCCATTGATTTTATTTTTATTTTTATTTTATTTACACCTGCGCAATGATGGGCTGGCCCAAGTGGCCAGCGCAATGCACAGCGAAATCATTGGGGTTCTAATAGTTCTGTGTTCTGTGTGGGAAGAAGTCCTTGGATCCATGTAGTCAGGCACAACTTGCCCTCTGGAATCTGCACATAAAAGATGGCTTAAATAATGGCAATGTTTTAAATGTGAACACAGAGTGTGCATATTTCACAAGCATGCACACAAGACAGTAAGGGCAGTGTGTTCAAGCTATGTTGCCTGCTCAGCAGCTGACTCATTACATAAGAACATAGGAACAGCCTTGCTGGAACAGGCCACAGCCCATCCAGTCCAGCATTCAGTCTCACACAGTGGCTCACCAGTATCTTCAGTGTATTCCTTATGATTCCCTGGAAATGGCATTGAGAGATATCCTGCCTATTTATCCAACCTGGAGGTCATCTTTAGGCATCCAAAATGAAAGCATTGATACCGTTGTTCTCCATGAACTTATCCAATCCTTTCTTAAAGTTGTCAAGGCTGACAGCTGTCACCATTTCTTCTTATTATTATTTGTTTGAGATCTAGCACCCAAATGTTTCATGGAGTGCCCTCTAGTTGTTGTACTTTGTCCGCATTGTGTATGATTTTACAAACTTCAATCAGGTCACCTCTTAGGCGCCATCATTCAAGACTGAAGAGACCTAGCCTTTGCAACCTCAGTTGATAAGGAAGGTGTTCCAGGCCCCTAATCATTCTGGTTGCTTTCCTCTGCACTTTTTCCATTTCCATAATAGCCTTCTAGAGGTATGGTGACCAGAACTTTACATGATATTCCAGATGGGGCCTCACCATAGATTTATAAAGTGGGAAAATGACACTTGCTGACTTATTTTTTATACCTTTCCTAATGATCCCTAGCATTGAGTTTGCTTTTTTCACTGCTGCGGCACACTGGGTTCATTCATTGAGCTGTCTACCAGGACACCAAGGTCCCTTTCCTGTTTTTTGCAGAGTTCAGACCCCATCAGTTTATAATATAATTGGTTTATTTGCCCCAACGTGCATCACTCTGTACTTACTAATGTTGAAGCTCATTTGCCAGTGGTTTGCCCATTCCCCCAGTGTCAAGAGATCCCTCTGGAGCACCTCACAGTCTCTCTCAGTTTTTACTACGCTGTATAATTTAGTGTTGTCAGCAAATTTGGCTACCTTGCTGTTTACTCCTACTTCTAGGTGATTTATGAAGAGGTTGAAAAGCAGGGGTCCCAGTACTGAACCTTGGGGAACCCCACTCTTGATCTCCCTCCACTTGGAGAAGTGTCCATTTAGTGCTACTCTCTTGTTTCCTGTCCCTTAACCAGTTGCTGATCCAGGATAAGACCTGTCCCTTGATTCCATGACTGGAAGGACCAACTTTGAAGGACCTCTTTGAAGGACCAACACCTGAGAGCAGCTGGTACATATGCCGAAGCAGGGAAAGAGGAATGTGTTTAGTCTTTCCAAACAGAACATGGCAAGAGGAGAGGGTGGAGGTGGAAAAGGGAAGATAATAGGGGCTATAGGTTTCCTAGGTAACCACTTCTCCAGGATTCACTGTTAATTCTTTAAATGCTACTCCAGGTTTACTCAAATACTTATTTGGGAGGCAGTCTTAAACTCTCAAACTTCAAAAAATGTTGCAGCCTTGGTTCTAACAGTTCTACCAAAACATTTTAGAAACTAAAGTTTTCCCCAAACCATCCTAGGCCAAAACATTTAGGTTGCCCTAAATGGACTATGTAACAGTGACCTTGAATAACAAGGCTGGTGTTATTATTATTGTTGTTGTTGTTGTTGCTTTTTTATTTTAAAAAAATATATACTCCTTGCAGAAATCCACCCTTAAGTGGCCTGGTTCACACGAGAAATGAAGTATGAGATCTTATAAAGACATTATACCATGAATGCTCTCTTTCTGCTGCCCTAAGAATAGGTGCCTTGGAGGGTGAAAGGGTAGCATTTACATTTAAATACACCTATTGGAACACATAAACAGAAGGCTAACACCATGGCATCCTCTTTGAAACCTTTGGGAGCTCCTCCACCCCACCCCCACGCCTCATTTTCTTTGGTTCTTTACATAACAGCCCTTTGCTCTTTCCCAAGCGAGCAAATATAGAAAGCAGAAGGACTTCTCAGCTCAAAAAGAAACTATACCCCAAAGGTCTTTGCAAGGGTAGGACTGATTATTTTTAAAAGGGATCATTTTAATTTCCATACACATTCAGTAGCCGAGCTCATTACTACATTCTAAGTGCATTTATTTATAGGGAGGAGGGTGGTGGGGTGTTTCCCCCCCTTTGGAATCTCATTTATTTATTGATCCATTTCTTCTTGCTTTCAGTGAGATTCCTTAGCAAGCAGCACTTTTAGTGCTGCTGTGAACATATTAAAATGTGACAGAACATCACAGCATTTTGCACATCCACGAGTCGGTGCATCTATCTTTTTGACCGAGTTCTCCCTGTGTACTGTCTTGCCAAGCTGGAGCAACCAAGATCCTGCCACACGGGTGGCCATGTACTTTGCTTTAAGAAGGACAGTCCTGCCTGTCATTTATTCTGTTTTAAGGCTCGTCTTCAGCCCCAGCCAGATTTAAAGATCAAGGGTCCATCCACACATCAATTGGTGGTGTGGCCTTGATATCACTCATCAGTCCCGGGAAACAGAGACGCTGACCGAGAATGTTCATATATCCCACTACAGTACTTCCAAAAACTGGCTGGTCGCATCTGTCCAGGTTTCCAGGCCAAATTCTTTCTTTGCCCTTCCTGGGGAGCCCTGGTTACACTGGAGGAGAAATTCTCACTTAAATTTTAACCAGGCCTGTCCCTGGTGAGCATCCAAAACCAGTCAAGATTCAGGGTATTTGGGATGGGAGCTGAGCCATCCCTCTGAAATCCCCTTTGTTCTGGAAGGGAGGTCACTATGTATTATTTATTAATTTCTCGCCTACCTGTGGTCCCCTGAGGTCAAGACAGCAAACATAGCTGCTCTCCTCCCTGACTGACCATGCCAAGAACCCTAAAACAGGCATGTCCAAACGTTTGGACTGCAAGTTCCCAGAATTCTAAGTTTAGACTGCCAATGGCAAAGGACTGTGGGAGTTGCAGTCCAAAACATCTGAAGGGCCGAAGTTTGGACATGCCTGCCCTAAAAGGTATGCCAGGTTTAGTGAGTGAGACTGACCCTTGTCTCTTTCAGTGAGTTCCATGGCCATGTAGGCATTTGAACCCAGGTCTCCCCATCCAGTGTCCGTTGCTGTACTTATTACACCACATGTCAAGGGACCATCAATACAGTCATGACAAAAAAGCACCACACTTTCCCTTACCTCAGACTTGTTTATCTGCTTACCCCTCCAAGGAGAGAAAGGATGGAAGTAGGCAAAGAGAGGTGACAAATAACCAGCTGTTGCCCGGAATCTCTTGGCTTCATCCAGTAAAAAAAAAAAGTTCCCATATCCCTTTTTCTCATTTGGTGGACAGACACTCTTACTGGTCTCTGGTAGGATGATGTCAGCATTCCACTCTCTATGTTGCAAAGAGTCGGCCAAGCACTTGGTTGCTTAATGTTCCCAGGGAGAAAGCGAACAAACATCTTCTGCCTATGCCAAAGAATGACTTATGATGAGTGGCGGAACATTGGCCACCTGGAACAAATAGAAGCTGAAGCTGTGAAGAACAAGGACCTGCTGCCAGTGTGATCGGGTCATCTCTTGATTAAGCCCAGCACGAACCTGGAAATGGAGCACCGTTTGAAATCCTGTGGTAATTCTTTCCTTTGGCACCCTTTTTTGCATGGATGAAACGCTACAAATGAACGATGCGGGTCCTTGAAGATCCAGCCTCTCAAATGCTGTCCGTTCCTTTGTTCCTCAAACCATTTGAAACGCCTTTCGGTCCAACCAAGGAGACTTCCAGATGGGGGGCTCCTAATCAAAAGACATTGTGTGGCTCTTATGTCTTTCTCTCTGTAAAAGGAAAGGGGAAAAATAAGCAGAATTTGTTTTTAATGAAATAAGGGATGGTGGCTGGGGGGATGGGACGACCATAGGCTTTTAAGGCAAGGTTGTCATTGTCTGAGCCTCCTCCCTCAAATAACATTCTAAAAAAAATGAGCAGAGCTCCAAAGGGACTAAATCTCCCAAAAGCCTTCACCACTGACTGTATTGGATAGGATTTCTGGGAGCTGTAGTCCAAAGCCATCTGGGGCCCAAAGTCAGGAACCACGCATCTATTTAATACAGCAATACTGTATGCTGACACTAGATTTTGGGGACGTATGAATGGCTACATAGGAAAGGAGGGATCACACTTCCTTGTTCTCCTGATGGAAGATGTTTGGCAGGAAAGGGTCATTTCTATCCAAGTAAAGAGGAAGGAAAAACATTTATTGGAATCAGACACTAATGCACATGTTCTGCTTATATGCCTCCCCATAGTGCTTAAAGCACTTCCTGGGCAGCTTACAATTTAATTATCCAGGTTACAAATCCCCCCCGCCAGCAAGCTGGTTACTCATTTTACTGACCTCGGAAGGAGAGAAGGCTGAGTGAACCATGAGCCGGATACCTGGGATTGAACCCCAGGTTCAATTTAACCACTGTGCCACAAGGATCCTTAAGGATATCATCCTAATTGAGGTGGGGCAATGTTGTCTCATTCTTCCCTTGTGTGTGTGCGTTGTGTCGTTACAGTTATGACCGACTCTTCGTGACCCCATGACCATGGAGTTTTCTTGGCAGGAATACTGGAGTGGTTTGCCAGTTCCTACTCCAAGCGCCTACAGCACCTGGTATTCCCTGGTGGTCTCCCATCCAAGTACTAACCAGGACTGACCCTGCTTAGCTTCCGAAATCGGGCGAGATCAGATGTGCTTAGGGCATCTAGGCAGCTCCATTATAAGCACCCAAAAACTCCATGCCTAAACTTGATTTGGAAGTCACTCATCCAAAGAGTTGCCATGAGCTGGAGGCAACTTGATTGCATATAACAACAACAACAACAACAACAACAACAACAACAACAACAACAACAACAACCACAACCTTGATTAAAGATTAACAAGTAAAGCACCCATTAAAAGGCAACAGTTGCCATTTGCAACAGTTGACATGAAAATATCTACATGCATTTGTTCTCTTGAGCAGGGACAGACAGTTTGCTCAGACAAAATATTGGCGTCAGACCGCATTTGGAAAAAGCCTGCCTGAGCTGGGATTCAGCAAAATTCAGATCCTGATGTGAAGCTGCTCCTTATGCTGGGCTGGATTTTCTAGAAAGTCTTTCACAACACGTTGCAGAGTGGACTTTTAAACTCTGGCCCATTTATACCCCCCACCTGGGAATCCCAGTTCCTTTTTCCAGAGCTTGGATGAGACCTATTACAGCTCCTGGTCTGCTGTACATAAAATTGTCAGGCTTCCCTGCTTTAGAAATGCCACCCACATTATACACTCAACTAACATTCCACCTATCTCCACTCTGACCTCTTGACTGTTTTGTACGTACCATCTTGACTGAGGACCATTTGCAGAGTGGCTGGGATTCTGGAAGCTATCGTCCTCCCCATGACCTTTTCCCATAGGGGGAAACCACTCTCCCAGGAGACATATTTGGACTTTAAATGGACTTTAGCTGGAAATTATCCTTACAGATATCATTTTTCTGAAGTTCAGGTTCTTCAGACCCAAGCCTTTCTCTCCTGCACTTCACTATGTAAATCACAGCAACACATTTCCTGCCCTACCCATCATCTCCGTTGAACATTCACACAACAGAAAATGACTGGCTTCCAGTCTTCCGTGGATAATTTAATTTGAGAAATGCTTTTAGAATTTTGCATTTGGGAAGAGAAAAAAAGCCTGACTCTAACCCGGTGGTTTTCAACCTGTGGGTCCCCAGATGTTCCTGGACTGCAACTCCCATAAGCCTCCACCACTTGCTGTGCTGGTGGGGGTTTCTGGGAGTTACAGTCCAGGAACATCTGGGGACCCACAGGTTGAGAACCACTGGCCTAACCTAAAGTGGAGGGCTAAATTGATTCACATGGCCTTTCCCCTAAACACAGCTATCTCTGGCGAAAATTCCAAACAGTTGGCTCTTGTACTGGCCTAGCTGCAGGAAGAAAAGAGTCTTGGGTCACTCTTATTTATTTATTTTTATTTTTAATGTATTTACTTTATTTATAGGCTACCTTTCTCCTGATAAAGAGACTCTGACTTTTCCACGCTTCGTGGTAAAAAGGTCATTAAAACAACAAATGTCAGCTTGAAGGGTTTTTTGCTTTGATATCATGAAGTGGACTCTAGTTTATTATGGGCAATGGAATTTGTTAGGCTATGATCCTGTGTGCACTTGCAAGACAAAAGTGAACATCAATAAGCAGGGTGTTTGGCCAGCTGTGGGGAAGGGCTGGCTGACTTATTATTATTATTTATTTATTTTGCCAGCAACCAGACACATTAAGTGACAACCCAGACCATGGTTCCACACACCTCTCTGGTTATCTATCAGAGGTTACATTTTTTTTAGGTGACCATGCCCAGTTTTGCTTCGCTTTTGGTATCTGACATCGCCAGGATTGAACCAAAGTGAACTTTCTGCTTTAATTTCCCAGCAGATTTCAATTTCCCAATATCAGGAGTGGCTTAAAGAGACACCTGAAACACTCAATGATAGGGATGGGCAGGAAACAAAAAATGAAATACTGTTTCGTCATTTCATTGTGTAACAAAACAAATGAAACAAAACAAAACAAGGAAGCAGCATTTCGTTAGATGAAACAAAATGGTTGTTTTTGCATTGAAACGAACCGTTTCGTTCCATTGTTTTCTGAGGGCTCCTGCCGAGCTGTCAATGGCTGGACCCTTTTAAACCTGGCCCAGTCGGCAGCAAGGGGACCCCCGTGGTACTGCCTGGGCTGGTTTTAAAGGGCTCCAGCTGATAACAGCTCAGCAAGAGCCCTTTCAAAATGGCTCCCGGAGTCCCGGCACCAAATCTGGTGCCTGTAGGACCCAGGGAAGCTGTTTCGTTTCATTTCATTTCATTTTGCATGATTTTTTTTTAAAATGTAAGAAATGAAACATGAAACATGAGCATGAAATGAAACGAAACAAAACATTATTTTTCCATTTTGTGCCCATCCCTACTCAATGATATGGGGTAATTGGAGAATTAAAAACTTCCTCCCTCTGCTGTTCTGCAAGCAAATGTTTAAAGCCAGTTAGGTAGGCGCTGATGCACTGTGCTTTTTAGAGAATTTTTTTAAAAAAATCAACCCTCCCCAAAGCAGAAAGAGATAAGAGGGGCATGGAACGAGATTGTCATTTTACTTTCCTATGGAATACAGACCAAATGGAGTTGTTTGAGGTGATATGTGGACACAAACATCATCACACTAGATGACATACAGGCCGATTATGTAGGGCTAAGAGTTCCATAAGACAGGATCACAGGTGAGCCCTTGTGTCATTCCTCGTAGTAATAAATCAAGAAGGGTTGGGCTTCCTGGTGATAACATGACCCTGAGGATGAGCAATGTGCCATTCCCTCATCTACTGATCCATGCCCTTGTCCTTTGAGTGTACAGCTTGTTTTTCTCTCCGTGGGTGACTTTCATACACACCGTGATGTATCTGCTATTGGAGCGCGATGCTGTGTGGGGACCGCTGTCACTTTGGCTGTACTTGTGAAGCCCCACACTTTGCTGCTGCAAATTTGGGCAGTGAGCACACAGGTGTGAGATAGAGGGTGAAGATGTTTTGGGCTACTACCCTCATCTCCACTTGTGCATTCATTTACATCCTCATCATAATAAAGTACCTCAGTTGGTCTGTAGGCACTGGTGAGGATGATGGTTCAGGCCTCCATACCTTCCTTCCTTTGAAATATGGAACATAGGGAGTATGGTTTTTTTTGAGACAATAGTAACTGAGGGATAAAACTCAGCCCATGAAGAATTTATCACTCTACTTTTTGACACCCTATTATTTACATCGTAGAAATAAAGACATTCCAGGAACCCTGTAATAAAATACCATCATTGTCTCTATCATTGTCATCATCACAACCATTTACATTTACCTATGTAAAATTGCTGCATATTACTAAGGTTCAGGTTGTGTGCCTGGGTTCCTGCCCAATAAATTGGCCTTGGGGATTGATGTTTTGGAGGCCATTAAGTCATGGGGTGTTCAAAAATCAGAAAAACCTGGCTGTAGATAAGAACAGCCAATATAAGGATACTATGTTTATGTTTTTTAAAGTAATAACTGTCAATGAGCTCCTGAAATGATTTACTCCCTTCTCTCTCCCAGAATCTGGATAAGTTACTTTTCTTTTTACGTTGACATGTCCCAGAATCCCAAATAGGGGAGCTATAGTCCCACACAGCTGTGTAGCCAACCTCTGTTGCATTCTAGAAAAGAAGATATGGTGTGGTTTTCATGGTGTCAGTCCCCCCCGCCCCCAAAGCATGGGTGTAGATATCAGTCGAAGTAAACAGATAAAATGGGGTACCAGCCTTTTTTGCTAACACGGACCAGGCTGCCGTCTAATAATTGTGAAAGCGGCAACTCGCATATCTTTCTCTTTCCTTATTTCCCCTCGCAAGCAACTGTGGGGATGACTTGGGCAGACAGAGTTTCCCTTTATCACCGTGATAAACATGAGGTTCCCCTCACAAAAAAGTTTCTGTCACAAGTGACCTTTCGTCTCAAACTGCCGTGACCTTTTTAATTCATGCTAGTCTATGCCGCTTACAGAGCAGAGCGACCTGGGTTGTTGGGTAGGGAGGAAAGTAGAGGAAAGAGAAAGGGAGGGATGGAGTGGGGGGAAGGGAGGGAGAAGCCATGATACAGCCCTTGTTTTTAAATCCGGCTAATTTAAATCTGCATGCGCGGAGTGTAACTGAGAATGCAGCCTTCGCCCACCACTTTCCCACAGGCAGGGAATAAAGGTCTTCAGTGTGGCAGAAGCTGCCCTGGTCTTTGGAGAACAGTGAACAGAGCTTACAATTCATCTCAGCCATCCTTATCTATTCGGTGGGGTCCCCACCCCTCCCTGATCCTTGCCTCATCACTGGTAAACTCCTGCTACAAAGTTAGGATGCATTCCACTCAAGTATGATACAATCCCATGGAAATAAAGCTAAAAATATGTGGTTTCTGATTTGCCGGACTCCAAACGGAATGCCCTTTGAATGGCTGTTTCACACTAGGCTGAATTTATAGTACATTTCCTTTTTCACAGGAGGGTTATTTTGCCAAGAGATGATTTGAATGAGCAGTTAGTCCTTTCATGGGGTGTCAGCCTATTTGGTTGTAACTGTTGAAAAGCAACTATCATTTCTTATTGTTTGTGTTACATTTGTTCCCTGTCGTTCCAAGCTTATTGACCTGCCTCCTCTCCACTTTATTGTCATGATGACTCCGTGGGGGTATGTCAGCCTGAGAGTGTGACCGTGAGAGTTTTTGTTGGAGTTTTATTTACAACCTGGTTTGTCGGATTGGGAGGGGTGTTTCTGGGCTGGAGTGACTGTCTGTCTGTCCAGCACTGATCAATAGTTCCTTCCAGACTTTTTTTAAAAAAAAAAAGAATTCCCGCCTCTCTGCTGTGTGTGCTTTTCCCGTCTCTTTTAGTCAGTTGGTGTCAGCTTGTTAGCTGTGGATCAGCCTAGTTGGTGGCTAAGTATGTGTGCATTAAAGAAAGCAGAATATACAAATCTCTAATTTCAACTAACTGTAGATAAAGTTTTTTTTTATTCTATCTCCTACAAATGTCTCAGAGTTAGCTGCTGAGACTTTAAGTGCCAGTTAATGAGAAAGGGGTGGACTCTGGGGAACTTGAAGCCATTCTTCTCCCTGGATGACTGTACTTCTGCTGCATAGAACAAATGAATTTTATCAGAAAATCAAAACAAACAAAGCAGTACAATTTATGTATGTATATTTCTATAGAGTCTGCATCTATGGACTTTCTCAGTTTCCTTCCTTTCTCAGTTCCATACCTATTTGTATGTCTCTTTGATCAAATAAATCCTCTTTTCTCCTTATTTTTTCATATTGTACACATGTTTTTCATTGTACTTACAAGCGTCCCTCCATTTATGGATGTGTGTTTAAGCATATTTCCCTACACACATTTTTCATATCTGTGTTACTTTTTCCTGAATGCATCTGGAGGGATCTATCAATCTGCAGATCCCAAGGCTTGAATAGTATATGGCCTATGGGAGTTCCAGGAATTGCAGACTGGACAAATTTCACCAAAGAAGAAGAAGAAGAAGAAAATGAAAGGAATCTGCCAAAAAAAGGGACTTCTTGTATATATCACATCTGATGTAGACATAACTGGAAATAAGTTCCAATGAAATCAGTGAAATAGACTCCTGAGTTGACACACATCACGGTGGCTTCAGGATAATGAAATAATAAATGCACAGAATGAAGTTTAAGCATGATTGTATTAGTCCCAAAGTTTTACAAAAGGGAAATCTCAGAAAGTTTTTTATAACCTCTTTGGCCTGGAGGTTTTATCTCAGTTTTACTTAATGTGGTGCATTTGTGAGAAAAGAGAAGTATGAAATGATCAGATCTTTTATCATTTGGTGAGTTTTTCTATGCCAGTTTAACTATATAAAACTCATCCTACTCTGCGGCCAACTTCACACAGAGTGCCTGATTTATATTTCTGTAACTCAGTATTAAAAGGTAGACATATTAGTATGATGTATTAAATAGAGGGTTGGACTTGGACTTAGGAGGCCTAAGTTCAAATCCCCTCTTGACCCTGGAAACGTGTCGAGGTCTATGCGTATCTCACATTGGAAATTCTGTTAGGCACATTGTAAGTCAGATATGACTCAATGGTGCATAACATAACAGCACTGCCCCCCCGCCCCCCGCTGGAAATACTGTTTGGACTTTGGCAAAGTGATTGTTCAAACGTTTAAGGAGCATGGATGCTGTAACAGCAACTTTCCTTCATTGGCAACAGGTTGGATGGATTAAAGGTCATCCTTCCCTACACCATGGTCTTGCTCTTGGCCGTGGGAGGAACGGTGGATTTGCATTGAATGTGGGGACCCTATGGCACCACCACCCATACTGTGAACTATATACTGTGTCATTCAGAGATAGAGGAAGATAAAACAAAAGGAATAGTTGTGCTATTGGGAATCGCAGGAACATGCAGTAGGCTGTTTACCAAAGCCATGGCTAGGCTGGCGAGCTGAATTGGAGAGATTTGGCTTTGCTGTGGCTTGAACATTTGCTTCTGTTCTTGTTTTTATATATCTCATCTGATCTTGTTTTTATATATTTTATAAAATATATAATCTTATATATTGTATATGGTTTGTATATGCCAGATGGGCGGTATACAAATAAATAAATAAATAAATAAATAGATAGATAGATAGATAGATAGATAGATAGATAGATAGATAGATAGATAGATAGATAGATAGATAATCCACGGAGACTATGGATGGTTTCAGAGTCAGTGTCCAGAGTGGTCCCCTAATCTGATGTGGTTTGATCCATGCCACAGCCTCCATCCCCTCGTCCTTTGATCCAACCCACTGCCCATCTACAACACTCCTTTTATGGTTCATTGTAAAGTCGATGAGCTGTTTAAAGTCTTGCACAGCATTTGGAATAGTTTTCCAAAGTACTCCTTACTGTACAAAGACACATATCTCAGAATCACAGTAGTTCATTGGAGTTGTTTCTATTCCATATCAATACTTCTTTATCTCTCCCCCCCTTTCAAATTACATGCACTTTGCCCGATTCTGTGACTTGAAGATCACTGGATTTTAAAAATATATATATATATATATATATATATATATATATATATATATATATATATATATATATATATATATATATATATATATATATATATATATATATATGTTTTCGTAGATTTTCACGGGTATAGGTATGCATGTTAGGGTGGATTCGGGTTTCTTCCGTGTAGAAATCTGGTTGTTTTGGCGACGTTTCGACGAGGTCTCACTCGTCATCTTCAGGCTGGTGTTCTGGCTTCTTTCTTCTTGAAGCAGAGTGTGATCTCAGTTGAAGTCCTTCTATAAATACTGCTGGGGGTGTGTGGTTTGCTTGCTCTGTTGCTGATTGTAGGTTTGTTTGTTCTTTTGTGATTTGCTGTGTGGCTGAGGCGATCGTTAAGGGCTTAACTGCTGGTGGGTTAGATGGCTGTTTAGAGACATCCTGTGTGGGTGAGGTGCTGGATGTGTGTCTATTAGCCTTTTGTTTCTTAACGACCTTGGTGATGGGTGTTCTGGCAGCATCCTGGGCTTTGGTAGAGTGGGGTCCTGTGTCTTGTGAATTCATTTTGGTCTGGCTGCGTGTCTGTGGTCTCCCAATGTTTTTTTGGCGTGTGTAAGTGTGCTCCATGTGGTGGCTGGGGTGGGGAGTAGCGGTAGATGGTGCAGTCGTGGTTTTGTTATTGGATGGTGGTTTCGTTTCATCTGTGGGAAGGGTCTGGGTTTGTGTTTGGTGTGGATGGAGGGTGGTGGCATCTTGTGTCCTTTTGGACCTGGTGTCAGTCTTTGTGGCAGAGGCTCGTCTGTTGACCAGGGCTAGTTTCCAGATGTCAGGCAAGCGGGAGGTGTCATCACGTTTATTCATGTTGTTTGGGTGTTTCTCTATTTCAATGGTTTCCATGATTATTCGACTGTTGAAGTGTTCAGTTTTGGAGATGAGTTTGGTTCTTTTAAAATCAATTTCATGACCTGTTGTTTTTATGTGCTGGAAGAGAGAGGAAGATTTTTCTTCTTTTTTGACTGCGTTCTTGTGTTCTGCGATGCGTGCGCTTATTCTCCTGTTTGTCTGTCCGATGTATGTGGCTGGGCAGACTTTGCATGGTATTTCGTAGACTCCTTGGTTTTCTAGCTCAATCTTGTCTTTGGGGTTTCTTAAAATGTTGGCTATTTTTTGTTCGGTGCAAAAGGCTGTCTTGATATTGTGTTTGTGGAGAATTTTGCTTATTTTGTCTGTGGTGCCTTTGATGTAAGGGAGGAGGGCAGTGCCGTTGTTCTCTTCTGTTTCTTGGTTCTTGGGGGGTGTTTCTTTTTGGATTAGTTTGGTGATGGTGTTTTTTTGGAATCCGTTCGCAATTAAAGCATTCGAGAGAGTGTGTAATTCAGTTTTTAGGTGGTCTTTGTCAGCGAGGCGTTTGGTTCTGGAGATGAGGGTTTTTGCTACGGAGTTGATCTGTGCAGGGTGGTGGTGTGATTGTGCATTTAAGTAGCGGTTTGTATGTGTTTTTTTTCGGTAGATGGTATGTCCTAAGGAGCCGTCGGGTTTTTTGTAGATTAGGACGTCCAGGAAGGGAAGTTGGTTGTTGGCTTCTATTTCCATAGTGAATTGTATTTTGGGGTGTAGGCTGTTGAGATGTGTGAGGAAGTTGTTCAGTTTGTCTTTCCCGTGTGGCCAGATAACAAAGGTGTCGTCAACATATCTGAGCCAGAGTTTGGGTTTATGTTCGGACTTCTGTAACGCGTTGGTTTCAAAGTGTTCCATATATAGGTTTGCGATGACCGGTGAGAGGGGTGATCCCATGGGTGCTCCTTCTATCTGTTTGTATCTTTGTCCATTGTGGATGAAGTATGTGTTGGTTAGGCAGTGGTTGGTCAGATCTAGGATGTGCTTGGGGGGGTTGTATTTGTTGTGGATAGCTGTCAAGGCTTCTTGAATGGGCACTTGTGTGAAGAGCGAAACAACATCGAAGCTCACGAGTAGGTCATTGGGTTGTAGGTCTTGTTTCTTTATAATTTCTATGAAGTGGAACGAGTTTTGTACGTATGAAGTGATGGATTCTGCATAGGGCTGGAGTTGTTTGGCAAGAAATTTGGCGAGGTTTTGTAGGGGTGAGCCTATGGAGCTGACTATGGGTCTGAGAGGTGTTCCTTCTTTGTGAATTTTGGGGAGGCCGTAGAGCTTGGGGCATCTGGAAGATTTCTCTCTGGGGATGATGCTTGGCTTGATTTCTTCACTTAAGGGTGAGGCTTTTATTTTGGCTTTGGTGGTTTTTTCCAGGTAGGTGGTGGGGTCTGTGTTCAAAGGTATGTAAGCAGGGTCTTGTAGTAGGTTGGATAGTTTGGCTTGGTAGTCAGATGTGTTCATCACCACTGTGGCATTGCCTTTGTCTGCTGGGAGAATGATTATGTTGTTGTCTTTCCTCAGGTTGGTGAGGGCTTTTTGTTCTTCTTTGTGTAAATTGCTTCTGGGTGGTTTGCTGGAGCAGAGGATATTGGTGACTTCGAGTCTGATTTTGTTGGCTTCATCTGGGTTGATTTTGGTTAGGCTGGCTTCCACCAAAGCCAAAATAAAAGCCTCACCCTTAAGTGAAGAAATCAAGCCAAGCATCATCCCCAGAGAGAAATCTTCCAGATGCCCCAAGCTCTACGGCCTCCCCAAAATTCACAAAGAAGGAACACCTCTCAGACCCATAGTCAGCTCCATAGGCTCACCCCTACAAAACCTCGCCAAATTTCTTGCCAAACAACTCCAGCCCTATGCAGAATCCATCACTTCATACGTACAAAACTCGTTCCACTTCATAGAAATTATAAAGAAACAAGACCTACAACCCAATGACCTACTCGTGAGCTTCGATGTTGTTTCGCTCTTCACACAAGTGCCCATTCAAGAAGCCTTGACAGCTATCCACAACAAATACAACCCCCCCAAGCACATCCTAGATCTGACCAACCACTGCCTAACCAACACATACTTCATCCACAATGGACAAAGATACAAACAGATAGAAGGAGCACCCATGGGATCACCCCTCTCACCGGTCATCGCAAACCTATATATGGAACACTTTGAAACCAACGCGTTACAGAAGTCCGAACATAAACCCAAACTCTGGCTCAGATATGTTGACGACACCTTTGTTATCTGGCCACACGGGAAAGACAAACTGAACAACTTCCTCACACATCTCAACAGCCTACACCCCAAAATACAATTCACTATGGAAATAGAAGCCAACAACCAACTTCCCTTCCTGGACGTCCTAATCTACAAAAAACCCGACGGCTCCTTAGGACATACCATCTACCGAAAAAAAACACATACAAACCGCTACTTAAATGCACAATCACACCACCACCCTGCACAGATCAACTCCGTAGCAAAAACCCTCATCTCCAGAACCAAACGCCTCGCTGACAAAGACCACCTAAAAACTGAATTACACACTCTCTCGAATGCTTTAATTGCGAACGGATTCCAAAAAAACACCATCACCAAACTAATCCAAAAAGAAACACCCCCCAAGAACCAAGAAACAGAAGAGAACAACGGCACTGCCCTCCTCCCTTACATCAAAGGCACCACAGACAAAATAAGCAAAATTCTCCACAAACACAATATCAAGACAGCCTTTTGCACCGAACAAAAAATAGCCAACATTTTAAGAAACCCCAAAGACAAGATTGAGCTAGAAAACCAAGGAGTCTACGAAATACCATGCAAAGTCTGCCCAGCCACATACATCGGACAGACAAACAGGAGAATAAGCGCACGCATCGCAGAACACAAGAACGCAGTCAAAAAAGAAGAAAAATCTTCCTCTCTCTTCCAGCACATAAAAACAACAGGTCATGAAATTGATTTTAAAAGAACCAAACTCATCTCCAAAACTGAACACTTCAACAGTCGAATAATCATGGAAGCCATTGAAATAGAGAAACACCCAAACAACATGAATAAACGTGATGACACCTCCCGCTTGCCTGACATCTGGAAACTAGCCCTGGTCAACAGACGAGCCTCTGCCACAAAGACTGACACCAGGTCCAAAAGGACACAAGATGCCACCACCCTCCATCCACACCAAACACAAACCCAGACCCTTCCCACAGATGAAACGAAACCACCATCCAATAACAAAACCACGACTGCACCATCTACCGCTACTCCCCACCCCAGCCACCACATGGAGCACACTTACACACGCCAAAAAAACATTGGGAGACCACAGACACGCAGCCAGACCAAAATGAATTCACAAGACACAGGACCCCACTCTACCAAAGCCCAGGATGCTGCCAGAACACCCATCACCAAGGTCGTTAAGAAACAAAAGGCTAATAGACACACATCCAGCACCTCACCCACACAGGATGTCTCTAAACAGCCATCTAACCCACCAGCAGTTAAGCCCTTAACGATCGCCTCAGCCACACAGCAAATCACAAAAGAACAAAAACAAACCTACAATCAGCAACAGAGCAAGCAAACCACACACCCCCAGCAGTATTTATAGAAGGACTTCAACTGAGATCACACTCTGCTTCAAGAAGAAAGAAGCCAGAACACCAGCCTGAAGATGACGAGTGAGACCTCGTCGAAACGTCGCCAAAACAACCAGATTTCTACACGGGAAGAAACCCGAATCCACCCTAACATGCATACCTATACCCGTGAAAATCTACGAAAACAAATATCCGACCTCTACGGGGAGGAAACCTTCCAGCTGACCAGAACCTACGAGAAACTAGAAGTCCGAAGAGCCACCATCTTATGTGACATTGCATTCCTACGCAACTGCCGAGATAAAAATGTGATCCCCACAAGCTTCCAACTGAAATTCCACTCAAAAACCCCATCCAGCGAAAGGATCCTGAAAAGAACAGAACTAGCCCTAATCAGAAACGAACTACACAAGAAAAGATACCTACTAGATCAAACCAACAGAGACCTACTCACTCTCCACCTCAAACTCAGCAACAAAATCCACCCAACACTCTGGAACAAATCCAAGCAACTCGCCGCCTGGAGAGCTGAAACAGAGACCTCCCACAAGACAGACACACACACCAACAAACTCCACAAACTGGAAAAACGCCAGAAGCCCAACCCCCCACAACAGCCCATGAAACAAACAGTTCACAACATATCAGACAGGACACTCACCATCGCAGAGACCAAAGTCCTGTCCAAAGGATTCAACTTTGCAGTCGCCCCCAGACACATCCCCACTGAAAACATCATATGCGGAGTGGAAGCCAGCCTAACCAAAATCAACCCAGATGAAGCCAACAAAATCAGACTCGAAGTCACCAATATCCTCTGCTCCAGCAAACCACCCAGAAGCAATTTACACAAAGAAGAACAAAAAGCCCTCACCAACCTGAGGAAAGACAACAACATAATCATTCTCCCAGCAGACAAAGGCAATGCCACAGTGGTGATGAACACATCTGACTACCAAGCCAAACTATCCAACCTACTACAAGACCCTGCTTACATACCTTTGAACACAGACCCCACCACCTACCTGGAAAAAACCACCAAAGCCAAAATAAAAGCCTCACCCTTAAGTGAAGAAATCAAGCCAAGCATCATCCCCAGAGAGAAATCTTCCAGATGCCCCAAGCTCTACGGCCTCCCCAAAATTCACAAAGAAGGAACACCTCTCAGACCCATAGTCAGCTCCATAGGCTCACCCCTACAAAACCTCGCCAAATTTCTTGCCAAACAACTCCAGCCCTATGCAGAATCCATCACTTCATACGTACAAAACTCGTTCCACTTCATAGAAATTATAAAGAAACAAGACCTACAACCCAATGACCTACTCGTGAGCTTCGATGTTGTTTCGCTCTTCACACAAGTGCCCATTCAAGAAGCCTTGACAGCTATCCACAACAAATACAACCCCCCCAAGCACATCCTAGATCTGACCAACCACTGCCTAACCAACACATACTTCATCCACAATGGACAAAGATACAAACAGATAGAAGGAGCACCCATGGGATCACCCCTCTCACCGGTCATCGCAAACCTATATATGGAACACTTTGAAACCAACGCGTTACAGAAGTCCGAACATAAACCCAAACTCTGGCTCAGATATGTTGACGACACCTTTGTTATCTGGCCACACGGGAAAGACAAACTGAACAACTTCCTCACACATCTCAACAGCACACCCCAAAATACAATTCACTATGGAAATAGAAGCCAACAACCAACTTCCCTTCCTGGACGTCCTAATCTACAAAAAACCCGACGGCTCCTTAGGACATACCATCTACCGAAAAAAACACATACAAACCGCTACTTAAATGCACAATCACACCACCACCCTGCACAGATCAACTCCGTAGCAAAAACCCTCATCTCCAGAACCAAACGCCTCGCTGACAAAGACCACCTAAAAACTGAATTACACACTCTCTCGAATGCTTTAATTGCGAACGGATTCCAAAAAAAAAAACACCATCACCAAACTAATCCAAAAAGAAACACCCCCCAAGAACCAAGAAACAGAAGAGAACAACGGCACTGCCCTCCTCCCTTACATCAAAGGCACCACAGACAAAATAAGCAAAATTCTCCACAAACACAATATCAAGACAGCCTTTTGCACCGAACAAAAAATAGCCAACATTTTAAGAAACCCCAAAGACAAGATTGAGCTAGAAAACCAAGGAGTCTACGAAATACCATGCAAAGTCTGCCCAGCCACATACATCGGACAGACAAACAGGAGAATAAGCGCACGCATCGCAGAACACAAGAACGCAGTCAAAAAAAAGAAGAAAAATCTTCCTCTCTCTTCCAGCACATAAAAACAACAGGTCATGAAATTGATTTTAAAAGAACCAAACTCATCTCCAAAACTGAACACTTCAACAGTCGAATAATCATGGAAGCCATTGAAATAGAGAAACACCCAAACAACATGAATAAACGTGATGACACCTCCCGCTTGCCTGACATCTGGAAACTAGCCCTGGTCAACAGACGAGCCTCTGCCACAAAGACTGACACCAGGTCCAAAAGGACACAAGATGCCACCACCCTCCATCCACACCAAACACAAACCCAGACCCTTCCCACAGATGAAACGAAACCACCATCCAATAACAAAACCACGACTGCACCATCTACCGCTACTCCCCACCCCAGCCACCACATGGAGCACACTTACACACGCCAAAAAAACATTGGGAGACCACAGACACGCAGCCAGACCAAAATGAATTCACAAGACACAGGACCCCACTCTACCAAAGCCCAGGATGCTGCCAGAACACCCATCACCAAGGTCGTTAAGAAACAAAAGGCTAATAGACACACATCCAGCACCTCACCCACACAGGATGTCTCTAAACAGCCATCTAACCCACCAGCAGTTAAGCCCTTAACGATCGCCTCAGCCACACAGCAAATCACAAAAGAACAAACAAACCTACAATCAGCAACAGAGCAAGCAAACCACACACCCCCAGCAGTATTTATAGAAGGACTTCAACTGAGATCACACTCTGCTTCAAGAAGAAAGAAGCCAGAACACCAGCCTGAAGATGACGAGTGAGACCTCGTCGAAACGTCGCCAAAACAACCAGATTTCTACACGGGAAGAAACCCGAATCCACCCTAACATGCATATATATATATATATATATATATATATATATATATATATATATATATATATATATATATATATATATATATATATATATATATATATATATATATATATATATATATATATTAGACATTTCCAAGAAGGAATGAGACGAGAGCCACAGGTCCAGGCCTAGAAATGGCTTCTATATCTTTAATCATACTTGCTCTGAAGGTAACGTTCTAGCAACTGGAACTTCACATGCCATTTGGAAAAAAGTTCACACTGTGAAAATTTCTCAGATATATAAGTCTTCGGAATACCAAAGAGTTGCCCCAAAGCTATAACTAGCAATTATTTGTGCCCAGGACTTGACTACCATATTGGTTATGAGATATGTGAGACTTAATGTTACAACACAATCTAACAAATCTCTCTCTCTCTCTCTCTCTCTCTCTCTCTCTCTCTCTCTCTCTCTCTCTCTCTCATGCAATTGTAATGTTTTGAAGAATCTGTAAGAGCAAATCAGTGGCAGACTGAGGCCTGGTGAGCTGTTTCTCAAATATATTCTTCTTCGATCTCTTTTTCTGCCTCTTTCTTTCTTTCTTTCTTTCTTTCTTTCTTTCTTTCTTTCTTTCTTTCTTTCTTTCTTTCTTTCTTTCTTTCTTTCTTTCTTTCTTTCTTTCTCATTATAGAATGACACATTCTACCACAATTTCCTGCCAGGACTCGACACTTGGAAGGTTTGGGCCTCGTGAATTGAAAATGCAGCCCCAAAGAAAGCCTCTTTTCACAGTTCCCATGAGCAAAATATCTCCATGTGAGCATTTCCGAGCGATGACCACAAAGAATGGCTCCAGCAGCTGTGAGCTCGACGGGCCCTCGCCATCCCTTCCGCATGGGTCTGAGCCACTCTCTGAACAGGGCTTTTCTCTGGGAATTGCAGGCAGCCTCGCTAGGTCAAGCACAATAAGTAAGGACATACTTTTCTTTTCAAAGAAATAATGATTTCTCCCACCATGGTAAATGTTTTTATATGATCTCAACAGCCATATTCAAGTTGGCAACAACTAAAGTGTTTCTTCTTGTTGTCGTTATGTGCTGTGAAGCTGCCCTCAGCTTATGAAAACTGAAGATCTTTTAGTACAGTTTGTTGGACCTCTTGGGTGATGCAGGAAATCCAGTACAAGAGTATCACCAACAGTTGATGGTCCAGACTCTGCCTGTAGACATCAGTGAGAAAGGACTATGGTATTACCTGTAGTACAAATGGATGGTCTCTCTCTCTCTCTCTCTCTCTCTCTCTCTCTCTCTCTCTCTCTCTCTCTCTCTTGCATTTTAATACTCCATCGATCCCTCTTTTGCATGATTTTTTTTAAAGTCTGTGTTAATGTTTTCATGCATATGTGATTTTCCTTCTGTCCTTCCAACAATATTTGGAGAAGGTTCAAATTCAGATGTGATCGGTTTCAGGAAAGTTGACTTTTGACATCTTTCATTTGAGATCTGGCCGGATCTGCAACACTCTCCTAATTACTACTAATGTATTCCTTCTACTCCTCCTCCATCAAGTGCAGCCCTTGTCAAAGAGGCACAGTGGCGATTCGAACTCCCAACCTCTGGCTCCCCAGCCAGATAAGGTTTCATTACAGATCCAGACAAATTTTGAAAGGCCTACTAGTACCTTGGTTTGCTCCAGAAATACCCTCAACTCTCTGAGCAATTCTTAGGGATCAATTCTGTGGGAAGGAGATTAGCTATTTTCATCTATGATGGGGTGGCCAATGTGTGGTTCCCATGGAAAATTTCTATATATATATATAATTTTTTTTAAAAAAATGTTGTTTCCTAGGAGTGCAGCACTTCGTAACCCCACAACAGGCACCTCAATGGCTGTTAATCACCACCTTAATTCCTGAACCAGATGAACCTATTGTGAGTCGTGGTATGGATGGGGGTGTTTTATCAAGTGTTAGATGTTTGATTCCCCTTGCCATGAATTTTTAACGTTAACTTTGGTCCACCACATTGTATGCGGGAGAGTCAGGTCACCAGCATCCCATTCCATAAAATATCATGGCCGAAACATAAGAATTAGGGCATGCAGACCTTCTAATCTCACAAGGGTGGGCTCTTGTGATGTGACAGTAGTGGGACCACACCAAAATCAGACAAGAGTCTGTTTCTGGGGGAGTTGTGGAAGCAGGCATGCAGAGAATCGGGGTGAATGGCCGCACAACTGACGAGCACCGGCAGTACATTGGAATGGGTGGAAATGGGTGCTCACACCCTGAACTGGCGTGAGAAACATCCAATGTTCTGGAGACTATATTGGCTTCCATGCCCAGTTATCCCCCCCCCTTGCCATATTGTTTACTCAATGTGCTGTTAAGTAAATTCTTAAGTTGACGGTTGTTAGGTTTTTCTAGGGATAGAATACTCAGAAAGTGGTTTATTATTTCTTTCTTTGCGGTTGGGGGAGCCCTGTGACTGTGCAGCTTGCCCAAGTCTACACAGACTGGCTCTTCTGTGAGGACACACTCCTAACCTCTGGTTCCACAGACAGATACTCATATCAGAGTTGTTTCCTTGTTCAGTGCCGTTTGCCTTAAGTTTTGTCTCCCTGCCAATTGCTGCCTGCAGTTGTGGTGAACTTAACTGCACATGGCCAGTTCTGCACTGTTTCTTAAAACCAGTGATAATTTTACAGAATACAGAGCAGTAATATGATGCTGGAATCGTATGTAAATGAGGCTGAATTGCTTGGCACTTTGATCCTTGCTAAATTCTTTCAGGTTGCAATTCTATATCAGGAGGTCAGCCGCACTGAATGCAGTGAGGCCTACTTCTGAGTAAACATGTACAGTATATATATTTTACTGCTAACTGGCTATTCTTTAACATTACATGCTGTATTAATTGTCCACTTCCTTTAACAACTTTGCACCATACACACGTTTGAGCAGCAACATTTTGTGAGTTGGGGGACAATATGCTCAGATGAATTGCTCTAGTGAGTAAAAACCATTTCACAATCAAACCAGTTTACCATTCATATCATAAACACTTGTTAAATTAAAAAAAGCTGCCTCTGGATTTTTTTAGAGTTTGGTTACAAACAAATAGGTAATGAGCATCATAAATCATGTGGGAGTAGGAAAATGCTGGGAAAGGGGGTGTCCAAACAATAACTGTTTATACAAACCACAGATTGTTTGGCATTGTCCTTAAGCCATGATGGATTGTCTGCATTAAAAGTTGTATTTCCCCCCTTTAATATTATTCTATTTTGCATGCAAAACAACCCTGATCCTCCTACTAGGAAAAGAACATTGCAGCAGCAGCAACAATATGACAATATACCATCTTGCCATCAGCACCTGGTAGACTACATCTTCTACCAAGAATGTTATTTTGGTACAATGCTTTGATAAAGAGAGCCTGCTATCGAAAGCTCAGGTTGCATTTATTTTATTTTATTTTATTAGTGACTTATAAAGGTATCACTTAGCGTAGCCTTGTATTGGGGTTTTTTTGGGGGGGGCACACAGATCAACCCTTTTTAATTCAACATGACAATATGTTTTCCATTATCATAATCATGGTGTCCTGTACATATCAAAATACACCATTTTGTCAAATACCAATTTGTGCACCAAGTTAAATTGTTTGTTCGTTTGTTTACCACCCCATTCATTTCGAAGCACTTATGTGGGGTGGTTTGTAGGTGGTAAAATGTTAAGAAAGAGGGTGTAGTCTTTTTGTAGCATTGACTATAAGACACAATGACTGGGTAGCTCAGTGGTTTAGACATCGAGCTGTGGAACCAGTGGTTGGGAATTTGATTCCTCATTGTGCCTCTTGCAAGAAGGCCAACCCTGTGTTGTTGTTGTTCAGTCATTCAATCGTGTCTGACTCTTCATGACCCCATGGACCAGAGCACGCGAGGCCCTTCTGTCTTCCACTGAGTTTGGTCAAATCCATGTTGGTTGCATTGATGACACTGTCCAACCATCTCATTATCTGCCGTCCCCTTTTCCTTGTGCCTTCAATCTTTCCCAACACCAGGGACTTTTCCAAGGAGTCCTCTCTCCTCATGAGGTGGCCAAAGTACTGCAGCCACCTTGGGCAAACTGCATAGCCCCTAGAAGAAGGGAATGGTAGTCTACTTCTGCTCATTCTCTGACTGGAAAACCCTGAAAAGGGTCACCATAGGTCAGAATGGACTTGATAGCACATGGTGATTATTGAAAACTACAAAACAGTGGATATATTAACATTGGTTAGGATCCTCTTCCATGGAGGTTCAAAAGCCAATTGATGCCTCAGTAACTTTCAGATGGTAAGTGTTTGTGTTCTGGAGCAGGCGAAGGTGCCTTGCTGGCCGATGGCAAAACCCTGGCAAAGCCTGTTAAATCTGGCTCCAGGACTGATGATAGGATAGGATGGGATTAATATGAACATATGGTTCTAATGGTCCACTAAGCAGGTTTTGATACCATCAGCTATGATTTATTTTTGGGCCGCTATATCTGCTTTATGTTGTATTGTGTTGATTTCTATCTGTTTTTTGGATTGTTGTTTCTATTGTGGTAACCTGCTAAAATTGGCCATTTAGTCAGATGGGTAGTCTAGAAGTTAAGCAGCAAGTGAGACAACAAGCAAGCAAATAAATAGTTTTGTTTTTTTCTGTTCCTAGTAATACTTCTGGAAAGTGTGGTTTATTTTTAGTATTACTTGCCATACTGGACAGGAATGAAGTTTAATCTCACTGCATTTCCCATTTGAATTTGGTGTCCATGGTGAAAGTCTCCTAGTCAGGAGCTTTCAGTTACTGGTAGGTAGGTAGGTAGGTAGGTAGGTAGGTAGGTAGGTAGGTAGGTAGGTAGGTAGGTAGGAAGGAAGGAAGGAAGGAAGGAAGGAAGGAAGGAAGGAAGGAAGAGTCTAATAGAGAGGAGGATTTCTCAAAAGATATTTCAAATGATTTCTTCAAGAGAAGCAGCTTTCTTAAAGAGGAGAGATGTGAGTTTTGCAGTGAGGCCTGGATGGGAATCTTGCCAAACACCCCACACCGCCACCAGTCAGTGGCAGAAATGGTGGTAGCGTAAGGGCTCGTCTGAAGGAACCTAAGACTCTTGAAGTAACGTACGACTTCTCTTTAGTTGCTGTTGCTGCTTCAGCTCAAGTTGAGGCCGAGCCCCCACCCCTCTAAAAACCCAAGATTGTACATCACTGCATCTTGTTATTTCATGATAACTTTCGTAGTTATCAAGTCAGCACCCATCTCAGTGATTACAGAGCCATATATAATAAAAGAGAGCGCTGGATTTCGGCCAATGAAGGATACACAAACCTTTGAGGAGGGCATGAGAGGTCTTTCGAGGATGTTATTGGCATGGCAGAGCACTTGAGACATATATTCATCATTTCAACAAAGCCTGAGATATTTTCTCCCTCCGTTAATATGAAATATTCACAGCCGTAACTGTCTTGCTGAGGCACGGAGCTGTTTCTCATTAGCAGTGGTTGTCAGAAAAAATGAATATGCTGCTGAGTGTTCAGTTTCTGGGAAAACGTGGTTGAAACCTGAGCAGCCCTCTCTCGATTCTGAGCTTGGAGTCAGATGTTGGCAGATGGGATGTTCCCCATTAAGTAATGACGGAGGGCCATATGGAACACATTACAAATCAAAATACTGATTGATGAAGTGCCTGTGGTCAACTTTCTACAGAAATGAGAAATTTGAATTTATTATCGCACCAGCATGGGGCTGCTCTCACATACAATCACATTCTGTTTGCTGCTATGGCCCCTCTGCAAGCCTCCCGTAGTCCCCGTAGTCCCCCCAACCCACCCCATTCTACCCTGCATTCTCCCTGAGTCTTAGATCTACTATTATATGATAAATAATAACAAAAACGTGGAGTGAGTCATTTCCATTACGACTGTTAATTTCACAAATCTTGGATGACGACTCAGGATATTCTTACAGAGAGAAAAGCAGTTGAACTAGAATCCAGAACCACAACACCTTCCTTGGTTTTTATTACCTGAATCATCACACAGCACTTTTTAAAAAAGTACCTATGGATTATCTGGCCTCTTTGCCTTTTTGTGTGTGTGAAGGTCAGAATTTTACAATTTTATTGTAATTTTGATGTTTTAATTGTGTATTTTGATTGTGAGCTGCCCAGAGACCTCTGGGTAGTGGGTGGCATAGAAGCTAAATAAAATAAATAAATAATTCAACTGGAACTTTTCTTCTGCAATCCCAGCAGGCACTGCCCAATGGCATCTGGTGCCAGCAAAGCTGCTAGGGTAGGGACTCATCAAAATGGCATTTCCCATCTTAGGACTGACTCTCACTAAAATATATAGCTGAAGTCTGGAGTTCTGTTCTTCAAGATCTGCCTGATAAAGAGCTTCTGCCCATTTGTAGAATTGCTGTCAGCCCTAACAAAGGTACTGCCCTCCTGTGGATTTTGTATTTGTCTATACATTACTATACAGGACATAACTTCTTTCTGCTTTCCTTTGTTTACAAGAGGGATGGGCAGCTTGTGGCCCACTAGACGCACTGGGATTATTACTCTGATCATGCTTCACCATGAGTTATGTTGGCTAAGATTGCCGAGTGTTGCAGTCCGCCTGATTTGTCCTGATTGAAAAGGATCATAGAATAATATAGAACCATGAAGTTGGAAGAGTCCTAAAAGGCCACTCCCTACTCCATGCAGGAATACAAATCAACGGATATCTGCCAGGTGGTTGTCCAAATTTATTGTGACTGGCTTCAGTGTTGGAGCACTTACCATACCTCTAAATTAGAGATGGGCACGAATAAAAAAAATGATGTTTCATTTGTCGTTTGTCGTTTGGAGGGTCCGTTTCGGTTCATTTCTGTTTTTCGTGAATTTTTGCAAAAAATTCATTTTCATTTTTGTTTGTTTCATTACCGTTTCGTTGCCATTTATTTCAATTTTTGTGATTTTTTTTAGCATTTAAAGCAGTTCACTGTATTGCCGTAACGAAAACGAAATGCACGACAAAATTTCCGGTGTTTCTGTTTGTTTCGTTTCATTTTAGAGACAAAATTTGTTTGTTGTTTCATTGCGTAACGAAACGAAAAAACAAAAACGGAAATGAAAAATTGTTCATTTCGTGCCCATCTCTACTCTAAATAATTGGTTCCTTTTATATAGTGTTCTAACAGTCAAGAAGTTTCCCCTGATTTTTCAACTGAAACCTGGTTTCATGTAACTTGAGCCCATTGTGGTGTGTCCTGCACTCAGGGGTGATTGAGAACAGATCCTGCCCCTCCTCTGTATGAGAGCCTTTCAATTATTTGAAAATAATAATTTGAAAAGGATGTCACATGTAGAAATTCCTCCCCAGCTGCTAAATTTGCTATGGCTGATCAGAGTTGTGCCATGACTGACTCTAGAGCAGTGTTGGCGAACCTATGGCACAGGTGCCAAAGGTAGCACTTGGATCCCTTTCTGTGGGCATCCAACAGCGCCCCTTTAGGTTAAATTGCTGTATTGGCACTTTGAGAAACATTAGTGAGTTTTGAATCTCAGTTTGGGCACTCAGTCTCTAAAAGGTTCGCCATCACTGCTCTAGAGGGCTGCACTTTGTCCTCCCCAGGTTAGATCAGTGAAGAAGCAACACACAGAATTTGAACCTTTAAGTAGGGAGAGGAATTTCAAGGTCAGTTTAGCATGTTGAAAGCTGTAGTGATGTTTAACTTTGCATACGGATGCATTATCTCCTGTTACTCAAAAACAACAGCATGTATTTATCTACATATGAGGGATGCTTGAGTGACTTTTTTAAAAGACACATCTATGAATTCATACATGATTGGGATACCACTGTGACTTAAATGGAGAGATGGTTACAAGTTTAGCCACAGCAATAAGGAAAATAGTATGTATACAGTAGATGTGATGCATAGTTTGGCTGGATAGCACAATGAATTGGTTATCTGGCTATAGAGCCAGGGGTACAGAATTTGATTCCCCAATGGGCGTTCCAGGGCAACAATCAGCCTGCATTGCACAGTTCCAGGACATTCTCTCACCCCACAAACAAAACAAAACAAAACCCCAAAGGGAATTGTAAACTACTTCTGAGTAGTCCATACTCTGAGAGCATTGGGGAAACGTTACTGTAAGTAAAAACTGACTACATGGTGTACACTTTTAATTTATTAGGAGTAGAGATGGGCACTAATTGGATAAATGATGTTTCATTTCATTTTGTTTCGTTGAGGGGCTCGGTTCGGTTCGTTTTTCACTTTTTGTGAATTTTCACAAAAAATTCATTTAATTGGTTCGTTAATTCATTATTCATTTTTACCCGCTTTGCACAATTTTTAAAGCATTTCCGGACACGGGTGTCCCCCAATGCCCCAGACCAGAGGGAAAACACTAAAAAAAATTTGATGCTGGCAGAGACAAATGTAGACTAGGTACGCAGGGGGCCTGCAAGGCAGCGGTGGACATTGCCCAGGGTGCAAGGCAGCTGCAGAGTGACTGCAGGGCAGGGGAGGGTACTCACTGAGAGGTACGCAGTACGCACGCAGGGAGGCTGCAAGACTGAAGCTAGAGAGAAATCTCTTCTTTCTCTCCCTTAAGGCTGCAGCCAGCAGGAACACAGAGACACATGCCTGGCTGCCTGGCTGGCCTAAAGTGAACATAACGAGTCACAGAGACAGCAATCCCAACCCAGCCTAACTCCCACTGCAGACTGCAAGGAGGACCGGGGCTGCCAGAGCTTTTTTTGCCCTCTGTGGCTGCCAGAACTGCCCAGTCTGCAACCTGGGCATGCTATTGGTTGAAGTTGTCCAAGAATTTGCATGATCCCATCACATGGCTTTCATCCATTTTGTGGCTGGAATCCATTTTGTGTCATCCTTAAAGGGAAAAGAAAAATACATCGCGATGTGAGAAAGACAAAAAAAAAAAACATTTAAGGACCCGAAACCCCCTGGTAGGTATTATCAGGCAGAATAAATAATCATCGCTGCGTTTTTACGGATGTCCAGGGCGTTTTAATACCCAAGAAATCAATATTAGGCATGTGGCAGCCATTTTGGGTCGATGTCCCCTAATTCCCCTTAAAGGAAAAAAAATACAGCAATCTGAGAAAAGACATAAATGCACATTTTAAGGACCCCCCCCAGTAGGTATTATCAGGCAGAATAAATAATTATCACTGGGTTTTTATGGATAGTCAGGATGTTTTTTAACATTTTAAACAGCTCTTTTCAGTGCGCATCGCCATTAACGAAAATGAAATGTAACGAACCTAATTTTCTTGGTTCGTTTCGGTTCGATCCAATTTCCCCGCCAGGTTCGTTATTTGTTTCATTACGTAATGAAATGAATAACAAATAATGGAACAGAAAAAATTTCATTTCGTGCCCATCTCTAATTAGGAGTAAAAGGTTTAGACACTTCTTTTTCTTTGTGTCTGTCCCACTTGATGGGGTCCACGAAAAAGATCCAGACCAGTGATAGTGAACTTTCAGCACTCCAGATGTTTTGGACCACAACTCCCACAGTCCTTTGTCATTGGCAATCTAAGCTTAGAATTCAGGGAGTTGTTGTCCAAAACATCAGGAGGGCCGAATTTTGGACATGCCTGGTCTAAATATTATGTCCTTTTTAAACTATTCTGGGCATTGGCTAAAGTTTTTGACATGGCAATCCCCAAATATTTTGCTGGCAAAGGGCTTGGTCCCACTTCCAGAATAAACTGGGAGATGGGTCGAGGGATTTTTGGAATTTAGTCCTCACCACCACCCCTGCTGCTTTTGCTGTCACCTTGGCCTCTCCTCGACTGCCAGTAGCACTGGAGTCACCCCGGACTTCCTTCTGCCACCACTTACCCCCATCACCATGGCCTTTCCTCTGCAGCTGCTGTACTGCCAGCTGCCTTTGCTGATTTTGGAAGCCCCAGTCAGCTGATTAGAGGGCCAAGTGCCCAATCAGCTGACCAGTGGACTTGTAGATACTAGGAAGAAGCCATCTTTAAGCAACAGGGACAACCAATCAGCTGTGTGGCACAAGTGCCCAGCCCCACCAGTCAGCTGATTGGGGCTTTCAAAACCAGACTGCATTGCTTCTTTTTAAAATCAAAATCATTGCTATCTGGTATAGATTTTTAGAAAAATCATGAACTAGAGTGGCGTTCACATGTGGAATTGATTTGAATGAATGCATTCCACATTCACCTCAAAATAAACAGACCTCTGGCAGAGAAGCAGAAAACCTCCCTGCCACTCAAATTAACTTGATCCCACTGCGTACATGCACGTACCTTGTGGGTGCATCAAAATTTAATTCCTTTTTTTTCATCAAGACCCGAGTCAAAAGCAGTTAAGAACATTTTTTAAATTGTCTGTGGCATGCAAGTCAAATATCAAATAGTGTACCCATCTACGTCTCAGTACAAGGGTACAACCAGCCATGTGCACAATACTGAAAGCCAGCCAAGGAACTTTGGCACAGAAGACAGAAAATCCCTCAAGTGTATGTGCTTATTCTCTGTAGTAGTAAAACAAAAATAAAAACAAACAAACAAAAACCCCGATAGTTTAAAAAATGAAAATAATAACAGTTGCTGTCCTTTTATGACGCACAAAACACCTAACAAAATAATACATGAACCATGAAAATTTTTTAAAAATAGGGAGGGCTAGAAAACCCTGAGAAGGTGTGCTGTAAGTCAGAAGTGACTTGATGGCCACACCTAGCCGCACCTTCTCGGTGGTCGGCCCTTCATTATGGAACCAACTACCGAGTGAGCTGTGCCTTGCATTGTCCCTGCCTGCCTTCAGAAAGGCTTTAAAAACCATGCTTTTTAAGGAGGCCTATGGCGACCTTATTTCTGTTTAATTTTTGTGTGTGTGTGCGCCCGTTTGCCTCTTGCTGAGGGCCTCTTTTCCAGTGCCCTTATTGCGGTTCCCACGCCGTTGTTTTTAGCGCTGTTTTTATCTGATGTTTTACTGTAAACCGCCCAGAGTCCCCTTGGGAAATGGGTGGTATAGAAGTGCAAAAATAAATAAATAAATAAATAAATAAATAAATAAATAAATAAATAAATAAATAAGAACTATATAAATGGGACTAAATGGCTACATGACTAATGGACACATTGCTGCATGAACGTATGTGGAATTTTCCATCTGTAGCCAACTGATAACACTTTAGGAGACAGTACACAAAGCTTTCTAATGGATTAGTGCAGTGCTTCCCAACTTTCAATCCCTAGATGTTCTTGGACTATAACTCCCAGAAATCCTGGGTTGCAGAACTGGTGGTGACGGCTTCTGGGGATTTGAGTCCAAAAATATCAGGGGACTCAAGGTTGGGAGCCACTAGACTAGTGGGACAAACAGCACTCTCAGTAGAAACTTGGTGTATATTATTTCTTTAGGGGCCCTTATAAAGAGACTGCTACTCTATCCTTATTCTGTAGGTCCCACTCATACAGTTGACATTCATATAGGGGTAAATTTTTCCCTTTATTAGATTCATCCTCATGTGATTTGTGAGAAAATTGGATAATTTGTCTCTTCTTTCACACAGTAGGGATCCCTCTACCTGGACCTCCCGAGGAAACATTTGGATATTTTGTGGTATGTGATTTATGTAATAAATAAAATGAAGAGAATTGGAAAACACTTTCCCTGATATCTGCATGAACTAGAAAAACATTGGATGTATTCTGCCAACAATATAGCTCTATTTAGTCAGCAAGGAAGCCCACGTGCATTGAGAGGGAGTACGACACTAGGCTTGCCTGTTCCATCATGGAGTTGAATACCACAATGTAACACAGGTTTCCTTGTTCAGTATGATAATAGGCAGATCTAACATGCACACTTTTGGCAGCATCTTAAAGAGCAGAGACATCACTTTGCTGACAAAGGTCCGAATAGTCAAAGCTATGGTTTTTCCAGTAGTGATGTATGGAAGTGAGATCCGGACTATAAAGAAGGCTGAGCGCCACAGAATTAACATTTTTGAGCTGTGCTGCTAGAAGAGAGTTTTGAGAGTCCCCTGGACTGCAAAGAGATCAAACCTATCCATCCTTAAAGAAATCAACCCTGAATGTTCACTGGAAGGGCAGATTTTGAAGCTGAGGCTCCAGTACTTTGGTCACCTCATGAGGAAAGTGGAGTCCTTGGAAAAGTCCCTGATGTTGGGAAAGATTGAAGGCAAAAGGAAAAGGGGACGACAGAGAATGAGATGGTTAGACAGTGTCATCAGTGCAACCAATATGGATTTGACCAAACTCCGGGAGGCAGTGGAAGACAGGAGGGCCCGGCGTGCTCTGATCCATGGGGTCACAAAGAGTTGGACACGACTGAATGACTGAATAACAACAATCTTTATAACCTAATTTCTAAAATGTAAGATCCCTGAAACCTTTTAGCAACGGAAAGCTTTTTTTTCTTTTTTCTTTTTTCCCCGGAAGTCACCTTTATTATTTCCAGTGGGATTCTGGAAGGTGTCAGACAAAAAAAGGAACTTTTCTCAATTCTGGGTTGTAGGCTGCTTGGAATTTTTGGTTAATGGACCTTTGCCTAAGGCCCATAACAAATGAGTAGCACAAATCAATAGGCTATTATACGCAGTAGCTGAGAACCCAGAGTTCCTAGTGTTCTTGGACTTAACCTGATGGCAATGTGTTCACCCTGGCTTGGCTATCAGAGAGCACCAGGGAATACCAGGTGCTGTAGGAGCCTGGAGTAGGAACTGGCAAACCACTCCAGTATTCCTGCCAAGAAAACTCCATGTACATGGAGTCATGAAGAGTCGGTCATGACTGTAACGACACAACACACACACACACACACACACACACACACACACACACACACACACACACACACACACACACACACACACACACACACACACACACCAACTAGAGTGATAGCAGAATCCTACATAAACTGTGGGAATGAGGTAGAGTATTCCACCATACTTATGTGGACAGCAAGATGGCTGATGTGCTAAAATTCAAGCTACATAGCACCCACACTTCTAGCCCAGTCATTCTCAATGGGGGCATGTGGCCCCCTGTGGAGTACCCCCTGGTACATCTGATGGGGACCACAGAATGGAAACAATTCTTCACATGCTATTTTATTTGACGTATTCAATCCTGATTCAGCCTATTTTTCTGTCATATTATGTGTATAGACATGTAAACAAGAAAGAAAGAAAGAAAGAAAGAAAGAAAGAAAGGAAGGAAGGAAGGAAGGAAGGAAGGAAGGAAGGAAGAAGGAAGGAAGGAAGGCCGCGGTTTCACTAAAGTTTTCTGCACATCTTAATTTCATGCATATTTTTTCAAGGTAGTCATGTGGTGTTTGATGTGCAGTTAGTGTCCTGTAGCCAGGGTAGTATTTTTCTGCTCTGTGCCCATCTCTACTTGCCTACTGAGCATCTTTTCCCTTTTTTCTTGGTCGATTTCCTAAGTTTCCGTTGCATATATTTCTTTCCCCGGGGTGATTACCGGTAAGCCGTCTTTCAACCACTGCAGTTTCTCCTTTTGCAAAACTGCCCGCTTTCCTTCCATGTGTTTCATGTGTTCTCAATGAAGAATCGACAAGCCGGACCCACAGAAAGTGGCAGGAAATGGGGTTCGAAGCTAAATACTGCATATTTTCTGGGGTTGCACCTCGTTAGAGAAG
>CM074733.1:49363306-49584614 GCA_037367245.1 Phrynocephalus guinanensis
CGAGCTCGAACCGACGAACGAACAATTTGGTCTGATTTGTCGTGCTCGTTACTTGCATCACGCAATGCCAAGCGGCACAGAAAAAAAGTTTTTAAAAGTTAAAAAAAAACCCGATTCCCGGCCCTAAAAGTAGGCGAAAACTGTCTGAGGGCACCTACCAGGCCAGAAGGGTGTTTTTTTTGGGGGGGGGGGTTCCCCGCCCCCCTCTCCTTGGCTATTGCTACTGCTGCGCTGCTGGTACCAGGCTGGGAGGGCGCATCCATTTGCCATGCGGTGGGGGGGGGGAATCCAAAATGGCGACCGCAATATTTTTTTTGAAATTGTTGCCCAAAACCCCACCAAAGCACCACAGAAACATGCGGAAATTAGCTATTTTAAATGCTTGAATTTTTACAGGAGCAGCAGTGGGTTTTTCTTGCAAAAAAAGTCTCCGTCTCCGTTGATTTTTTATTTTATTTTTTTTATTTTTTTACACCTGCGCATTCGCAATGATGGGCTCTCCCATGGGAGTAGACCATGCAAATTTTCCACCAATCGCATGGCCACTTGGCCAGGTTGACCACAGAGACTTCTGGGATGTGCCAATCGGGCATAAACAGCCCACTAATCGTAGCCCAAACCCGAACCCTAAGCCTAACCCATACGCCAGTACACTGTCCTTCTAAGTGGGTCAGAGAGGCACCCAGATGCACCCCAATACTCACCGTAACCTCACCCGTAACTAGCCTAACCCTAGCCGTTGCGCTAAGCCGTCTTAACCCTAAGCCAGATCTACTTGCATTGCACTACATGCAAGTACGTGAGACACAGTGGGTGCAAAGAGTCTGCCAGTCCGTCACTTGTGGCTCTGGCTGACTCCTGCAGCTCCCTCCAGGAGCCCGCTACCCCCTCCCCAAACCAGTACTAACGACAACGAAAAAACGAAAAAACGAACCGACTAATTTTTGCAAATTTTCGAAAAACGGAAACGAGCCGAAACGGAACCGGCCCGACTAACGACAACTCGAAAAAATTTTTTTCAAGTCGTGCCCATCTCTACTGATGACCTTAACAGCCAGGCAGGCCCATAAAAAGAGACATGGTCCTTGAGATAGCTTGGACCCAATCCATTTATGGCTTTGTAGGTTCAAACCAGCCCTTTGATTTGTGCGCACAACTGGATCGGTGGGAAAAGGAGGCGACTGCATTTTGATGGAGATGATTTGACTAGGGTTACCCTACATAGAGCTTGAAAAAAAATTGTTTTGGAAACATTATGGGGCAAAAGCAGCATCTTAATTTGAGATCAGACATAAACTGGAAGCCACTGCAATGGGTTTAAGTTTCATATGTCCTTGAAAGTGGCATTCGCATAACAGTTTGGCAACTGCCTTTTACACTAACTGTACCTTCTGAAAACTTTTCCAAGTCAGCCTCAGGTTGTATTCATTATAATTAATCCACTTAGAGGGTGATGAATAATGCATGGATCTTGTGGGTGAAATCTGCTTTCCCTAGGAAGAGACATAACTGGTACACCAGCTAAAGCTGGGCAGAAGGTCATCCTGGCCACAGTACATACCTTATAAAAACCATCATGCCCAGAATCTTCCAGCCAGTGTGGCCATTCAAAGAGGAGCAACAAGAAGGATGACAAAACAGGACACTGGTCTGCATGGATTTGCACATTGTAATTTCTATATACTTTAACAAATAAAATTGCATTGCTGCTCAGTCAAGAGTGACGGGGGGGGACTGTGTGCTTGCTGAGTCTGCTTTTTCACATGCTCAGTATGGTGGGGCAACATCCTTCATAATTAAGTCAAACTAGGACAAGACAGTCTTTCAAATTGTGGATATATTCAGAAGGAAGACTCATATCAGGCTAAGACTGATTTTGTATTGATACAGTGTCCCCCTGCCTACTGCGGGGGTTAGGGATCCTGGGGCGCCTAGCTGGGGGCTCTTGTACTTACCAGAGGCCTCAGAAATGATTTTCGGCAATCCGGAGTCACTTCTGGTTTACTGGAAGTCACTTCTGGTTCACAGGGAGGACCTCGCAGACCCATTCGGGACAGTGCCAGGTTGGGGGTAAGTATGGGAGGTCTGAAACTGGCCTTTTCCCCCTTAACCCAGGGGGGCTTTTTTCATAAACTGTGGTCCGGTGATATAGCGGGTCCGCAGTTTATGAACCGCAAAAGAGATTAATCAATAATGAATAAGATTGTACATGCATAAGGGCTGTGTCTTTGCACATTTTAAAGCTGCAGAGCGCACAGAGCTGGCAACCCAAGGAGTTAGGTAACTTCCCTAAGATCTGTAGAGGCTTAACCACAGAGGCCTAACCACAAGCAGCTTCCTGTAGAAAGAACATCTTGAATACATGAAAGAAGTATTTTGATAAGATTGATTGACTATAAATATGAATCAATACAATGCGATTATGCTTGAGCACAGTCTGCAAACTAGCACTTCCTCATTCTAGGCAATCACACAGAAACGGCAAAGCAGCAGCATAGGTATGATTTCATAAGAGGGTTTTATTTGTGAAGAACATTGATTAAGAAATACCTTTCAGAGATTTCAGAGATGTATATTAAAAGTATATCAAGGACGGGGGTAATCTTAGGTCTGGAAAAAGGGAACCTCTTGGCCAAGAGTAAACAAAACATACCGTTTTGAACCAGTATTCCTGTAAAAATGGGAACCTAAGTCCAGCCATTGGAAGATGGGCGTGATTTGTAGAGTATTTAATGAGAAGCCTGAAAGTATGTGATTGTCCAACATCTGGACATTGATCTATGATCACGTGTAGATTTTGCATCCTAAATGCATTTAGAACTCTCTCTGTGTGAGTTTGGCTTTGTCTTAACCTGTTGTGTTAACAAATAAACCTCTACTGTTTGGCCCTCAACTTATTTATTATTATTATTATTATTTATTATTTGAGCTTATATACCACCCGTCTTCCGGGTGGAACTCCGGGCAGTATACAACAAAAGAAAACAAACAATACACAAAATTATGAACAACAACACCTAAAATCAATGAACGGTTCGCATAGAAATCAATAATAATAAAAAAAGCAGAAAGGCAGATGGCGGACCAAAAAAAGAACTAAAATTAACTGTCAACAAACACCTCCTGAAAAAGCAAGGTCTTTAAAGCTTTTTTGAAGGCTGGCAGGGACTGTGCAAGGCGCAACTCAGGCGGGAGATAATTCCATAGTGTAGGGCCAGCCACAGAGAAGCTTGGCCATGGGTGACCATCTTCCGAGCCTCCCTGGGCATGGCCACCCACAGTGAGTGTGCCCGCGACATTCTATTTGGTCAGGCCGAAGTTAACTGCTGGGGAATTCGCTCTGCCAGTTATTCAGGTCCCAGGCCATGGAGGATTTTATAAATTAAAACCAGGACCTTGAATCTTATTCAGGATGCAATGGATAGCCAATGCAGGCGAGCCAGAACTGGGGTGATGTGCTCATGACGACGCACACCCACCACCAGTCTGGCTGCCGCATTTAGCACCCGCTGTAGTCGCCGAACAAGAGTCAAGGGCAACCCCATGTAGAGGGTGTTGCAGTAATCTATTCTCGAGATCACCAGCGCTTGCACAACAGTTCTCAAGGAGTCACCATCAAGATATGGATGAATCTGGGCAATTTGATGAAGATGGAAAAAAGCAGTCCTGGACATGGCGGTCCTGGGCCTCCATAGAAAGAGCTGGTCTAGGACCACACCCAGATTGCGGACACTATTCGCCAGCTGGAGGGAAACACCCTCCAGGCTAGGGGGAGGGCCTCCACATCCAGGAGGGGAAGTCCCGAAGAACATAACCTCAGTCTTCTCGGGGTTGAGTTTGAGTCTGTTGGCCCTGGTCCATTCCATGACTGCATCCAGGCACTGCTCGAGGGTCTGAACAGCCTCAACTGCAGAGGTGGAAAAGGAGAGATAGAGCTGCGTGTCACCAGCATACTGATGGCAGCTGGTGGGTTTGAGGCCTCACTAATTCTCATCTCCATTTTTGCTTCATCGCTCTCAACTCCGCCGTATACCACGGTGAAGGGAGAGCTCCGCAGCGGAGAAGGTGCCTAGGGGTGATCCAGTCGACAGCCCGTGAGGTGTCCTCAAATCATCAGTCCACCAAGGCTTCAGCCGGATTGTCAGCCAGACCACCAGGAAGCTCACTGAAGGCCTCAAGAAACCGAACAGGATCCAGAAGTCTTCAGGGGCGGGCCCAGACAAGGGGCCAAGGCTCCCCGTGGGGCGGGGCAGCAATCGACAGGGGAAAAGACAGCAGATGATGATCTGACCATGACACGGGCAGGGAAACAATGTCCCCAACCCTCAGATTACAGTCCACCAATGTGGAGGTAAACACCAGGTCCAAGGTATACCCAGATCTATGTGTGGGGCAAACAACATGCTGGGTCAGGTTCACAGAGGCCATGGAGTCCATGAATTCCAGAGCCGCACCCGAAAGCCCATCACATTGAAGTACCCAACCACCAGAAGGTGGGGGGGATCTCAACAGTGCCGCCGCGATGAACTCTGAGAGCTCTGGTAGGGATTGTGCAGAGTTGCAGAAAGCGCGGTAACCAAGCACAATGCCAAATCTGTCCCGCTGTCCCACCAACAGATGCAGGCATTCTAACCCCGGACTCACCAACGTCGAGGCTCTGCAGACAGAAAGGGATTCCATGTAGATGATGGCTGCCCCCCCCCTTGAAGCGTGGCACTGATTTCATTTTACAAGTCCTTCAGAGGGAGGGCATATTTCCCAAAAGAGTACGCATAGTCATGCTAACTAACACAGAATGGGCAGCTGCTGGAATCATGGTGGATGGGCACCACCTTACTTATCCTTTGCCTTTAATAAAGTTATAGCTGGGAGAATATATGTACATGTCTTTTACTTCTCACTTTCTCAAATAGAGTATAGACTTGGAATCAATGTGATTTACATAAGTGCTGATCTGCTATCCAGTAAACCAAATTGTCTTCTATAACTGAACAAATGGTCTAACTTTCGGGGGGAGGGTGCCCCAAGTTAAGCAATTACCATAGGCATTGTCAGTTGCTTGATGAGTCATACAACATATTTAGAGATGGGCACGAAATGAACTTTTAGTTTGTTTCATTATTTGTTATTCGTTTCATTAGGTAACGAAACAAATAACGAACCCCAGAGTGATTTGAGAACGAAACAAAACGAAACAAAAAAATTGGTTCTGTTTGGTTTGTTTCATTCTTCCCCACTGGCGATGACAGCCTGGCTGTCATCACCCGTGGGGGAGGACAGTCTAGAGAGAGCCCCGTTCTCGCCTCCGCTGAGGCCGCGGCTCTCTCTCCAGGGATCTCCATCGTGGGGGAATGACAGCCGGCTGGCTGTCATCCTCTTGTGGCAGAGGGCGGTTGAGAGAGGTCAAGAGAGGACCGCGGCCTCACCTCTGAAAGCGAAGCCGAGGCCGCCGGTTTCTCTCAAGGGATCTCCGCCACGGGGAGGGGTCTTCCCCGCAGGTGGTGATGATAGCCCTGCTGTCACCGCCACCCGCAGGGGAGAACTGTGTTGAGAGAGAGTCCCGTTCCCACCTCTCTAAACATATTATACAACAGATAATATCTTCAGTGATTTCTAAATTCAAGGCAATTTCCTTTTAAAAGTTATGTTAAGTTACTGCATTTTTGCGTGTATAAATCGCTCCCATATATATAAGTCAACCCCAACTTTTCCAACCCAAAATTACAGTTTCACAACCACACGGTTCTCTCCTTAGCTTAGTTCTGGGTATAAGACGACCCTCAAGTTTTAGTCTAACAATTTTAGAGAAAAATATAGTCTTATACATGGAAATATACTATATTTAGGCAGAAGTAGCCTTCTGGATTGATGATAGATACTCCCATTTGCTAAAATTCAACCATATCTTGCACCCTGGGTAAACAGACAGGATCTTGTTTCTTAACTGTTATATTCTCCTCATTGCATGAGTACTGAATATGAAATATATGTTGATGTCCAATCATTCTTTTATTTAAATTTTGTTTAAAAGAGTTGGTCAGCTGAATATTTTATTGTATAAGAATGAAGAAAATTGTGGTAACAGACACAATTTGTGCTGATCAAAGAGGCAGCTCTAAATTTAAACTAGGTTAAGAAAGCTTGGAAGCAATCCAGTATTAGCAGTGTCTTTTAAGAGCTGCAGCTTATTTTCTTTAATTAAACGACTCAGGGAAGTTATTGAAATGTAATCATCATCCTAAAAGGCCTTATTGTTTATGTCTTTTGATCACTGTTGCTTTCTGGCATAACCCTGCATTTCCATATCCTTGAGAGGGATGAGTAGGTTTTTGACTGTCATCCAGGGCTTTTGTCAGTAACACTATATATCTGTGATCCTCAAGATGTAAATAGATACCATCTCATTTCCTCTCATCACATGTTTTCATAATAAATGCACTTTTTGTTATGTTATGTTACACACTGTCCAGCAAGTTTATAGAGGAGTAAATGAGCTGGAAAGGGAAGAAAGAACACTCTTCCTTTAACCTTCTCCTTCTCTCCAGAGATGAGCGCAGGAACATGTGGATGCTTTTTGTATCTGCAGAAGAAATGATACTGAGAGATGCCAGAGCAAATGGCCTGAAATGCTGAGTGGAGTGTCTAATTTTATCACCATCTCCAGCGAGAAGCCCCAGCCAGAAGCCCCAAAGCAAATCTGGCACACAAGCTAATGCATCTGACTGTGGAGACCCAACCAATTTAAAAGAGAAAGAGAGGGAGGGAGAGACAGACAGAGAGTACACGTTTTTTTCACTTGGTTGCACTCGAGAGCAAAATCAAATTGGTTCCAAAAGTTGTGAATGATTCCACATGTTAATATTACCTCCCTCTTTGATTCTTTGATGCAGAGTATGCTGACTAATAGCTACTCTGGGAAGCAGAAACAAGATAACGTACTAGAGAACCATAGAATGATAGAGCTCAAAGCAGTGCCACTGAGTCAAGTTGCCTGCTGATGCATTTCATCCAGACCCACAGCTTCTGAGGTTCTTAGTGTTAGAGAAGTTCCAATAGTAAAAACAAACAAACAACAGCAAAACTCCTTTCCTGTGGTTACATTCCAGTCCTACATTCTGGAACTGCAGAAAAAACAAATCTGATCCATCTTCTGTGTGACAACGCTGAAAATATGTCTCCAACATAAACATATGTCGGCTGGTTTCCCTTTCTCCGTGCAACTGTGGCCACTTCTTGATCTGCCTTTCCTAAGTGCATAGCACTGCTGAGTTGCTGGCTTGGTGGATGCATTCAAAAGGAGAGTTAACAGAAAAGAACCTTGCTGGATCAGACTGAAAGGTCATCCAGCATCAGTATCCTTTTTTTCCAGAATGAACAGATTGCTGTAGTGAGTAGAGATGGGCACGACTTAGCGGTATTCCCGTTTCCGTTTCCGTTACTCGGTTCCGTTACTCTACGGAAACGGTAATGGGAATTACTCCGCCAGACTTCGAGCTCGAACCGACGAACGAACAATTTTGGTCTGATTTGTCGTGCTCGTTCCTTGCATCGCGCGATTGCGCGATGCCACACGCGGCACAGAAGAAAAGTTTTTAAAAGTTAAAAAAACCCGGTTCCCGGCCAAAAAGCAGGCAGAAAAATGCCTGCCGTGCCTCAGGGCACCTACCAGAGGGGTTGTTTCTGGAGTTCCCCGGCCTCCCTCCTCATCCCCCGTCCTGGGCTGCTCTGGTGGGACTCGCCGCAGGCTCGCAGCCAGCAAAAAGCCCAGTCTCGCCGCCACCCGCCCGCAATTAAAGCGCAAGCAAGCGGCACGGACGGCACAGGAAAAAACCTTTAAACTCTCCCCCCACCCATTCCCGGGCCAAAAAAGCAGGCGGAAAAATGCCTGCTTGACTAAGGGCGCAGGGCACCTACCGGAGGGGTGGTTTCTGGAGGGGGGGTCCCGCCTCCCCCCCGTCCTGGGCAGCCGGACTCGAGTCGCCATTTCGCCATGCCATGCGGTGCGGGCGGGGGATCCAAAATGGGGCGGCAAACGCAATATTGTTTTTGAAATCGTGGTCCAAAAACACACAAGCACAACAGAAACACGCGAAAATTTATAAACTGCCAGATTTTTCACAGTAGCAGTGGGTTTTTTCTTGCAACAAAATGTCTCTCCTCTCCTCCTCTGTCCTCCATTGATTTTATTTTATTTTATTTTTTTTACACCTGCGCAATGATGGGCTGGCCGAGTGGCCAGCCATGTGGGAGTGGACAACCATGCAAATTTTTGGAGCCATCCCACCAGTCGCATGGCCACTTGGCCATGGAGACTTCTGGGATGTGCCAAAAAGCCCCCTAAAACCTGCCCTAGCCCTAACCCTAACCCTTGACTCCGTACCCATACATCACAGACTGTCTTCTTAGTGGGTCAGAGAGGCACCCAGAGGTGCAACCCACTAGCCCACCGTAACCTTACCCGTCACTAGCCTAACCCTAGCCATTGCACTAAGCCACCTTAAAGCCAGATCTACTTGCTTGCATTGCACTACACGCAGCAAGTACAATTCCCTTCCCTTCTGTGTGAGACATGGTGGTGCGGGAGCCTTGTGCAGGGAAGGCATGACGCTATCACTCTCACACTGGTCTCACTGTCTGCACATTATGTTATGCAATATCCATATGGCTATTGCATAGCATTTTGCAGCAGCAGCAGGTGAGGAGGGGAGACCCCCATGTAGAGGGGTCTCTCTTGGAGCCTGCTTCCCCTTCCTAGTGGGTGAGGAGCCCACTTTCCCTTTATAGCGGGCCAGAGGAGGCACCCACCCCACAGAGGTGCCTCCAGGAGCCCGCTCCCCCCCCCAAAAACCAGTACTAACGACAATGAAAAAACAAAAAAACGAACCGACTAATTTTTGTGAATTTTTGCGAAAACCGGAAACGAGCCGAAACGGGACCGGCCCGACTAACGACAACTCGAAAAAATTTTTTTTCAAGTCGTGCCCATCTCTAGTAGTGAGCTATTGTTCATTGCCATAAGTGACCAGACATATTACTCTTTATAAACTAATTCCAATCTAGGGATGAGCTAAAATAGTTTTCCTCTTTTACTGTAATGCTGCTAAACATTGGGTAGTATGATATACTGACCAGTCACATGGGCGTACTGTTTCCTCTGAGCCATGTTTTGTTGCAGAATTCTTACAGAATTTGACCTGCAAGGTAGGCAGTTCACACCATTGTAAACGATATTCCTGAGTCTCTGACACCGGCCCTGCAAAGTTCTTACCCCTCTGCCCCAATTTACAGATAGAAAACAGTTGGGACTTAAAAACTAAGAAATGAAAATAGATAACCACTATGGGAGGAGAAACCACTAGAAAGGGGGAGAACAGTGATGGCGAAGCTTTTAGAGACCGAGTGCCCAAACTGTGATTCAAAACCCATTAATTTTTCGCAAAGTGCTAATACAGCAATTTAACCTGAATACAGGTGGCTGTGAAGGGGTGATGTCTGGTGCCCACAGAAAGTAATCAATTTAAAATACAAGATTAGTGTAAGGAAACAAGGAACATGGCTATCAATGATAAATTAACTTGCGACTTGAAAATGAGAAAAGGTGTATCTCATACCAACAATTTTAAATACATCTGGAACCCCATTCTTGGCATATGTATTTGAGAAAAGAAAAGGATATACTCCCAGTGAGGATTCAATGTATTTCTGGAAAGAGTGGGGGCAAAATTATGAAAGGTAACTAAAAGCAAGTTAATAACAATACAAGCTCTTTTGAGAACAGAGGAATAATCCTGAGGTTGAAGGCTGCACATAGGATCATGTAGTTCTTTTTCTTTTTCTTTTCTTTCTTTTTTCTTTTTTCTGTATATTTTGTTTTTTGATGCTGTTCTTTCTATTTTCATTGTCTTATGTGTGTATATATATATATATATATATATATATATATATATATATATATATATATATATATATATATATATATATATATATATATATATATATATATATATATATATATATATATATATATATATATATGTTTTCGTAGATTTTCACGGGAATAGGTATGCATGTTAGGGTGGATTCGGGTTTCTTCCCGTGTAGAAATCTGGTTGTTTTGGCGACGTTTCGACGAGGGTCTCACTCGTCATCTTCAGGCTGGTGTTCTGGCTTCTTTCTTCTTGAAGCAAAGCGTGATCTCAGTTGAAGTCCTTCTATAAATACTGCTGGGGGGTGTGGTTTGCTTGCTCTGTTGTTGAACCTACAATCAACAACAGAGCAAGCAAACCACACACCCCAGCAGTATTTATAGAAGGACTTCAACTGAGATCACGCTTTGCTTCAAGAAGAAAGAAGCCAGAACACCAGCCTGAAGATGACGAGTGAGACCTCGTCGAAACGTCGCCAAAACAACCAGATTTCTACACGGGAAGAAACCCGAATCCACCCTAACATGCATATATAGATAGATAGATAGATAGATAGATAGATAGATAGATAGATAGATAGATAGATAGATAGATAGATATGCTGCCAATGGTGAATAGTCTGGTTGCACTAGAGGAACTTTCTCTTCTTTAGAATGATGGAAAAGAGGAAGGCTGGGGATTGGTGTTGACACATTTCTGTCTTTGTCTGGGGGAGCAAATTGTTTCTCTTCTGTGTCAAATTTTGCTCACAGCTAAAGAAACATAATAGGGGTTCTTCCCTCCCTCTCGACACACACTTTCTGATCCCTTCCTGCCCTGTGTTTTTACTCTCTAACCTGACTGATCTTTGTATTTCCTTTCCTTTTTCCAAACAGGCAAATTTGTTCTCTGGTATCCGTCTTTTGTTTACAGCAGCCCCCCCTCCCTCTGAGGAAGCCATCAGACTGGGGGTCAGATCATCCGTTCCATAGTAACCACACACACACACACACACACACACACACACACACACACACACACACACACACACACACACACACACACACACACACCAGCTGCTTTGCTCTTCTGCATGTGGAGACTCATTCACCCAGAGGACAAATCTGGAATCCATATTAAAAAATGAAGTGTTTGTGGAAATGGCAGAAGGTCTGCTGACTCCTCACTGGTGTTATTGAAGAACTGGATGACTCTGAGGGGAGGAAAGGCCAACAGGGAGCAGCCAATGGGTCATGTAGGCCAGGTGCCATTTAGGTGGTTACTTCACGTCCTTCCTCGAGCTGAGGTGAACTTGCCTCCGTGTTGAAATCGGTTTTCAACACAGACCGAGAAGTGGATTGGAAAGATTCCCGAGCTCCAGGATGGGAATCTCTCACCCCGCTTGGAGCGCAGTTCAGGGGGCGTGGTCAGGGTGAACTCAGATTGAACCCACAAGGACATGAGGTTCCGTCCCTTCGAACTCGGATTGACCCCACAAGGACGTGAGGTTCCGTTCCTTCGAACTGGTCTCCAGCGGGGCCGCAAACTGCAGCGAGAGGGACATGAAGTATCAGCCTGATGTATTTTAAAGGCTGGATAGCTCTGTGGTTTAGATATCTGGCTGTAGCGCCAGTGGTTGGAAGTTTGATTCTCCATGGTGCCTCCTTGACAGGGACTGGATTTGAAGATCCACCTTGTCCATAGTAGAAGTTTCATGTCCATACTAGCTCTGTAGTTCAAGCATCTTAAGAATAATGATTGAGGTGCATTGTTTAGAGTGCTGAACTAGGACTTAAGACACATTGGTTCAAATCCCCACTTGGCCAAGAAAACTACTGAGTGACCTGGGGTCAGAGGCACTCTTCATCTGCCTCACAGTTTTCCTGTGAGGATAAAAGGGGGAGAAGCAGGGCCATGCACACAGCCTTCACAGGAGCAAAGCCAGGATATAAATGTGAAAAAAAGAGAGAAGAAACATAATAAAATAAATGAGGACCACCATGAGCATGAACTGCACATAGGAAGATACAGAGGGTGGGAAAGGAAAACTTGTTAATAATCTCATAGAGCTCTTGTTTGGTAGTTCTTAATAGCTCACACCCAAGACATTGTGTTGCCTGAGACAAAGGGCTGGGGGCCTCCTCCTTCCATTCCTTGCATGCTTATCGTTACCTATAAAAGAATACTTAGGATGAGTCTGTGATGGGGAAAGATAACATCATAGAATCATGAAATTGGAAGAGGCCTACAAGGCTCATAGCTGTCAATTTTGTCTATGGCCCCAGCCAGGAAAGGACAGGGAAGGTGTAATGTGCACATATGCGTTAGCGTGCACACACAAACAAAAATACATGAAAAACACACAAAAAGCGCCCCTCTCCCTCCCCTCCCCCTCCCAATCACAAAAACCCCACAAAGTGCCCCCTTTCCCTCCCAGTTGCAAAAAACACCCAAACAAAATGCCCCTCCCCCTTCCCTTCCCCTTCGGCAAGGGTTCCTGATCACCAAAACAAAACAAAACGGAAACCACACAAACAGATGCCCTGTGTCTACAAGCCATCCCTCTCACCTCCTTGAGGGATGGCTCTTTCAAAAGAGCCTCCTGGCTCAATCTTAATTGCTGGGTAGGTTCATAGGGAAGGAGGCAGTGCTTCAGGTTTCTAGATCCTAAGCCCTTTAGGGCAGGCCTGCCCAAACTTTGGCCCTCCTGATGTTTTGGATTACAGCTCCCAGAATTCTAAGCTTAGATTGCCAATGGCAAAGGACTGTGGGAGTTGCAGTCCAAAACATCTGGAAGGCCTAAGTTCGGGCAGGCCTGCTTTAGGGTTTTATGTGTCAAAACAAGCACTTCGAATTGGGCAACAACTGTTAACCAATGCAGATTACGCAGAATCGGCGCGATGTGATCCCTGGCAAAGAATCAGCTCTCCAGTTGCAAGCCACGGCTCGGCAACTCCAAGGATGTTCATCTCCCTCCTCAAGAACCTTTCTCCTGGGCAGCTTTTCCAGCACAGAATATTTGAAAAAGATAATATTTTGGCAGCCAAACTGCCTTTGGTAAGGGGGAGGGGTTCCATAGGTATGAATGTCCACCTTGGATTATGTTCAGAATATGTTTTAAGCAATGCAGATGTGGGGGCCTTGATTTATTATAGTATTTGAAGCCCAGCTCTAAATGGGGAAAAGCTTGAACTTTAGCTTCCAGACAATCTTCTAGGATAGTACACTATCTCATAATCTCATTGGGCAATAAAAAAACATATGAAAAGCAGTTACTAAATTTTGGTGTACAAGGGACGTTCACAGCCTTTTTTGAAAAATGAAACTTCTAAACAGCATTTGTTGCTAATGCCACATTCTGGGCAAATTGTCCAGAACTAGGGATGGGCATGAAATGGAAAAACGTTGCTTTGTTCCATTTTGTCACCCCCCCCCCCCGCATTTCATTTTGTTCCGTTCCATATGAAGTTTTGGTAAAAAAAATGTATGAAATGAAACAAGAATGAAAAGTTTCATTCTTCTGGGGGCTTGTACTCACCCCTCTTCCTCCTCCTTCTGGGTTCTGGTGACGGTGCCCACATGGCCTCCCATCCTTCCAGGCCTGGGTCCTTGGCGGCAAAGGCAGTACTGGTGTCGGCGCCCGCTTGGCCTCCCGGGCCTGGGTCCTCAGTGGCAGCGGTGGTGGTGTAGCCCATGCAACCTTCCAGAGGTCTCACTCATCCTTTCAGGCCTAGATTTTTGGTGGCAGTGGCACCACCCACGTGGCCTCCCACAGGCCTTGCTCACTCTTCTAGGTTGGAGGTGGCAGCAGCGGTGGCACCCGTTCAGCCTCCCTGTCCGTGGCGTTGGTGGCAGCAGCAGTGCCTCTGAGCCCATCAGGAAAGAGGCATTTTACAGATAGAATGAAATGGTTCATTTTAACAACAACAACAAAAATCCGTTTTGTTTCATATGTAATGAAATGCTGCTTCCTCATTTCATTTAGTTACATAACAAAGTGATGAAACAGCATTTCATTTTTCGTTTTGTGCCCATCCCTATCCAGAAGCAGTCGAGAGCATCCCAAAGCAGCAGACCTAAGGGAGCCAAGCAACACATTGACCATTACCATTGTTCTTTTCACGAGTCATGGAAGCTACTGATCACTGTTGTTTACGCCTTGTCAAGGGTCAACATCAATCGGCTCGGTGGCAAGCATCAACTCCACCATGATCACCATAAACACCAGCGCTGTAGAATTTCAATCAAATTTTTAAAAAGAGAGACAATACTGAACATTAATAATACCTTGAACTGAGAGCCCCTGCCTAAGCTTAACTAAAGAGGGGAACCAGAGCAAAACTCTTTGGAAGACCTGCCTCTGTGCTAATTAATTAAGGGGATTCATTCGCATTCTCTGAGCATAGTCTCTGCTTGCTGGATCCCTTCATCAGGAAGGTGACTGCCTTTCGTGAGTTTCCTTCTGGTTCGTTTTAGCGATTGTATTCCATGGCTAATCAAGAAGTTTTTCTGCGGCCACTTGACAATTATGTCACATGGACGTAGCCTTATGTTGATTTTCTAGCTTAGCAGACATAAATCAGAAGAACATGTGGAAATATTTTACCATGTCATTCCCCCCACTGAAATGAATATCAGGTTATCAAAACAATAGAAAGGTCTAAATGGACAGCTTGGAATTATGTGAGCAAGAACTAACATTGTTTATGTTATATATATATATATATATATATATATATATATATATATATATATATATATATATATATATATATATATATATATATATATATATATATATATATATATATATATATATATATATATATATATATATATTTTTCAATTTTTTTAAATTAAAACTTTCTTTGGCCTGTCTCTAATAAAAAGTGTGGGCGAGAGTTTGATATTTCACTGGAGCCACCAACATTTGTTTTCATAAATGTTTACATATAAAAAGCAAGCATTCTGAGGAAGATTTAGACTGGTTAGTAAAACCCCTTTCACCCCTGTAAAAACTTTAGATTTGGTTCAGATTTTGGCTTCGGTCCCAGGACTTTCCATAACTCAGCTTTATTGTAAACTTGTAGTTCTGCTAGAATGCTGGTAGCTCTAAAACAACCAGCCTGTGCTCCTTTATGTAATATTGATCAATTTTGTGGTCACAGTTCACATTTTGGATGCTGCTGAGATTTTCAGAGAGGCTTTATTAGTAACAAAATTAACACAGTTTGGGGATACTGCATCAATTGCTTCTATCTGACATTTCCAAATAGAGGTGGGCACGGTCCGTTGATTCAGTGGATTGTGCTGGTTCGTCCTTTGAATGAACAGGTATTCTGTGGTTCCCAGCCCTGCCTTCTCCAGTGGGAAGCTATTCCGAGGTAGCACCCCAGCTACCCTGCCCTGCCTCTTACAAATGCTGCCTCTGTGTGGGCCCCCACTGCAGGAGGCAGGGCATGAAACCCATGGATACCTGTTTATCTGGAAGATGAACTGGCACAAACTGCCCAACCCACATCTACAGTTGAAGAGACCAAGGATGACTACTCATTTTAATGGGAAAAAATGGTTTTGTTACCCAACGAACATTGTTTCGGTTGAGGAAGAATTGTAAAATTACACAGAGAGTCAACAGTATGAGGAATTTTAGAAGATGTGACTTAATATTTATTTTATTCTGATCACTCATTTTGGTGAAATCACTACTCATGACAGTTTATAAAATATAAATATATCACATAATCAAACAAAAGGAAGAATAAAAAACTCACCTCCTAATCAGACAATCAAATGAACCAAAAGGTGACCATCACTTGACACCAACAACAAAATCAAACAATTTAGGACAAATGAAAAAGTAAAGTTCAAGCTGAATTTTCTGGATAGGGCCATCAGGAAATGAATAGAATCACTGTTAAACCAGTCCTTAAATCCCTAATCTGGTGCCTGCTCCAATAGGATACTGTAGTAGTTGATAGCATCAAAAACACCTAAGAGATCTAGGTGGGCCAACAGGATTATACTCCCCCTTAGAATCCCACAAATGTTCATCTTGCAGTGCCAATTCAGATATATGATTGCATGCTTTTATAATTTCAGCCTCTCTTTATAAATCTGCATGACAGATGGGAACAGGATATGTATTAATGATAGCTATGATGTGAATTTTACTGTAGAATCATGCCTTCTTCTTCTTCTTCTTCTTCTTCTTCTTCTTCTTCTTCTTCTTCTTCTTCTTCTTCTTCTTCTTCTTCTTGTGTCATTTCCTCATAGACCGTTGGTGATCAGTAGCATAGTCTGTTTTTTATCTAAAGCTATTCTAAATAGAGAAGCTGTGCTCACTACACTATACTCTTCTACACCCTTGGCCACACTTTCGATCTATTTTTCCTCGAAGGAATCATGCCTGGTGGATGTATTTAGCTATGTGATGCGCCTTTAAAACAAGGTATGCAATCCCCATTCACTTTGCTTTAGATTTTTAAAAATTGCATTATGCTGAATTATTCCCAAAGCCAAATTTATTTATTTATTTATTTATTTATTTATTTATTTATTTATTTATTTATTTATTATTTATTTATTTATACAAACCAGCATTCTGAAGGAACTCTGGGCAGTTCACAGGAAGAAAATCAATAAATTGTAGAAATGGCAACAAATGGGAGCTCTGGGGCTGCGAAAATAAATAAAAATAAAAATAAAAATGAGAGAGAGATTGAGAGAGAGAGAGAGAGAGAGATGTCCCATTGGCTATATATTGCCTAACCTACTGCTACATCTCCATGGAAGTAAACATCTAATATATCTGACGGATATCAGGTATGGAAACATGCTGCCAGTTTATGGAAGCAGCTCAAACAACATTCCTGAGATATGGAGATCCCAATTAAGTGTGTGAGTAGACACCCACTTTAATATAGCCTCAGTTCATGTAGGTCATGTAAACAAGGTTGCTTTGAGGTACCATATGTCATTTAGGGCAATCCGTGCATCTATATGCAACCTTCAACCACACCACATCTCAAGCAGACCATCACTGCCCCAGGAAACATCAGAAGAAAATAAACTGATTCTATTGTTTAGCTGGCAATAATCCAGAAGTTGAGTCATGGCCACTGTGCCTCTTTCCTTGAGAGACCGAAACATTTTGCTACGCATCCAAGCAGCTTCTTCAGTCTGCTTGATAACCTCACCTGAGAATCTTCACAGACAGCTGACAATAATGTTTCAAAGAGGAAGAAAGGAATTGAGACTGTTAAATCCAATGGGAACATTCCCACCAATGTATATAACACACTGCTGGAAATTTGTAGTGGGAGAGGTTTGGAAAGAATCAGGATAACTGGGGATTCTTTTGGCAGGTGTGATTGACTTTTTCAGTTTGAAACCTCTGGTTGGAATTTTGCTTGCATCCCACTCCCCACCAGTCTTCCATTCAGCTTTGGATTCACAAAACGCATCTCTTTGCCTAGCCCTCTGAACTTCTGTTGGACTTGTGTTCTATGCTGGCACCTTCAATACTAAGCAGAGAGTTGAAATATTTATACTAGAGATGGGCACGACTAAAAAAAAAATGGTGTTTTGTTTGTCGTTTGGTCGTTTAGGGGTCCGTTTCGGTTCATTTTCGTTTTCGTGACTTTGTTGAAAAAAATTTCGTTTTCGTTTCGTTAGGTAACAAAATGAAAAAACGAAAACGAAAATGAAAAATTGCTGTTTCATTAGCATTCTTTTTAGTTCAATGCATCTGCTGCAACAAAAACGAAAAACACGGCAAATTTGGTCGTTTCGTTTTCGTTTTGTTTTTTAAAAAAATTTTGTTTCATTTTTGTTGTGTAACGAAATGAAAAAACGAAAATGAAAAATCGCTCGTTTCGTGCCCATCTCTAATTTATACCCTTGCTGGTATATAAACCATGCTGTGTAGATTGTTTAATCAATACACCACACATCCCCTCAAGGAAAAGTTCCAGGGTCCTGTTTTTTGCTGTCTCAGCAACCCCAGGACATTGCAGTGACTAACCTGTTTCAGATGCTCTCTGGCTTTCGAGAACAAACAGCCATCTTACTCTGGGGGCAAGGGCAGGGGGTGGGGTGGGGTGGGGTTAGGGAAGTCATGATTCTGCAAAGACCTTACATTTCCCCCCAGCTGCTTTGTGTTGGGTTAATGGACGTCTGGAATGAAGGATTATATCCTCTGAATTCTTCTAAAGTGGCAAAATATTTATCCTGAAGTGGAGATAGCTGACTTGAGTGTGTCTTTGGGGCTCCGCTGTTTTTATAGAACTGCTGATTGAGTTGACTTGATTTAACCTCAAAATAGCTGCTCTGGCTTAGAAATGCCCAAGTTAGAGGTTTGTATGTGTGTATGTATACAACCTGCAGGGCCTCCCAGGAGTTGACAGAAGTCATATTTTAAATATTTGTAAATGGGGACAACTTAGCTAGAGGGGTGAAATCTGAATCTCATGCCCAAGGAAGGCAAACAGCATGTCTGCTTAATGCAACAAAGAACCAATGCCACAAAGCTGAGGAATGTTTGTAGAAGGAGAGGCATGTCTGAAAATTATACTGCCTCATGTTTAGGTAGGATGGATAAAAGGCCACATTCCTTTCCTAAGGCTAGGAGGTACAAAGCTTTTTACATTTCTTAGAGAGAGAGGTTGTGGAGTGGTGGTGGTGGTGAGGAAAACCTAAGATGAAAAAGATTTTAAAAAGTGGAAACTAAATTTAATTTTATTTACCTAAGAGATTGAAGTTAAATCCCCCTGGACCATTTTCTTCAAATGCAACCAGAAAGAGTAACCCCCCCACCCCCATAAGATACTTACTTTGCCTTGCCTTCAGAATGAATGCTGTCAAATTCTGGGGCTATGGGGAGACAAGGCAAAGTGATTTTTTGTGTGCCTGTGTGATATATTGCTTGCTAGAATTTCAAATTTAGTTAATGAGTGCAGTTGAGCAGCAAGTGAGAAAGAGAGTCATTCTGGAAACATGGCAGCAGACTGAGAAAATATAAGGGCAAAATCTAGATCCATGACAGGACATCTGTCTTTCAAGGCCCAACTATACATGTTACAGGTAGTATATCATTCTAGCTGAAATCACATCAGTTGTCCAGACAAATGATTCCACAAAGAGAAATTGTATCTAAGAAAGCAAATTTTTAATTTTAGAGTATTTTTAGCCTGCCTTTCTCCTTGGAAAAGGACCCAGGGCAGCTAACAGTAATGAGGGATAATATACAGTCCAGTACAATTAAGACATGTTCAAGTATTTGAGAACAAGGAATTGGGGGACATCTTAAAGCATTAATAGACAGCATTACATTAAAGCAACATGGTTATAAGTAGTCATAAACACAAAGTCTATGTGAAGCCATAGATTCATATAAAATACACATGCTAGTCCATCATTCAGGGAAAGCTTGCCTGAAAAGAAAGGTCTTTGCCTATTTCCGGAAGGACAACAGAGATGAAGCAGTCCTGGCCTCTAGTGGGAGGGAGTTCCAGAGTCTGGGCGCAGCAGTCGAGAAGGCCCTTTCATGGGTTCCGATGAGACGTACCTCTGAGGGTGGTGGGATGGAGAGAAGGACCTCTTCTGATGACCTTAACACATGAATTGGTTCATACTGTGAGATTCGATCAGACTGGCACACAGTGATGTGAGCTCCAGGGCCTATAGTAGTCTGGAGAAGTCTACTCTCTTGCATTATCCTTGGATAGTTTTCCAGTTTATAAGCAGTAAGATTTGCATTTATTGGTGAAATATTGTTGTTGTTGTTGTGTCCCATCCTGTTGCTTCTGACAGCCCCCCCCCTGGGAACTTGAGTCCTGGGACGTGCTCTCAAGTCAGACTTAAGTTGCACCATTGACTCAACTCAGGTTTTTGTTTCAGTGACACAAACTCCAACTGGGACTCATAACCCACACACCACTCACTTTTTTATGATGAAAAAAGCATGTTTTAATAGGGACTCAGACATGGGGCTTGGGACTCAGGACTTGGTACCAAAGTCTAAGACTTGGGACTCAGGACCCAAAGACTTGTCAGCATTCCTGGGTTTTGAGATAGGAGAGATATTCAATGAATAGCCCACCTTTCCAACTGCCCAAAGAATGTACATGGCTCAGCATGGGTTTGAACCCAGGTCTCCTGAACCCTAGTACAACACACTATGTGATGTACCAAATGGGCTCTCCTAAATTGATTATTCATCCTATTTAGTAGTTACAAGGCACCACAGTAGGTTATTATATATTTTCAATATAAAACACTGAAGAGTCTTACAGTGCATCTCTCTGTCCCCAGCTGCTAAAGCCAGGGTCTAAAATTGCTTTTCTAACACCTGGAGATGAGATTAATTGAGCGCGGTATTCCAGGGCATGGCCTTTGCATGTACAAAGCATGTGCATGTACCAGTTGGTGCTGGCTTCTCTCCAAATGCATTCCTCCTTCAGCTTTTGGGAGTGTTAATGGGCCTTCCTCTCTCAACAATTACGGTGGAGGGTCTTTGCTGATTTTAAGAAAGTGTCAAAAGTGCTACTAATAGCTGGATTTTGCTGCCTGGCTAAAATTCTCACAAAGAAATTGTGAGTGTGTCAGCAGTTTTCCCAGCACAGATGGCCATTTATGTAACTCTGTTTGCATGAGGCGGGGACAGCCGTACCACAGCAACAGGAAGATGGAATTCATCTGTATGGAAGGAAGAAAAGAGAGATACATGAACTGGGAAGTGTGGAAACATTTTGACGATGGCGAAGCAGAACTGTGAGGAACTCTCTACGGACAGGAAGGCTGCCCTGGCCTCACCCAAGCACTGAAAAAAAATAAAAGAAAAAATAAAACAAACATCCCTCAAGTTCTGACCCACACTGCTTTCTTGAATGGAAGTTTGCTTATGGATAACCTTCCTTCCTCCAGTATTTCCTCTAAGTGGAAATGGCGTCATTTCGTGAGGAGGGGAGTTGTTGCTCTATCTGAAAATAAAGAGGAAAATAGGAAGGATGCTCTGGGAACCCAAGTAGGCCGGGTTTCTGCCTGTAAAGAACCTCCTTCTGTGGGGACTCGGAGCTACTCTAGTTCAGCGGCCAGGCATGTGTTTTGCATGTAGAAAGTCCCACGTTTGATACCCAGAGTTGTCAGTTAAAAGGACTAGGGAGGAGGGGAAGAACAATATCCCCCTCAGAGATAGGAAACATCGTTTTTTCAAGCAACAGCTGGCCATGTTGGCTGTGATATTGTGAGACTCATGCTCGAGGGGGGGGGGGAAGCTGTTTCTCTCATCTTTGCCCTAGAGTGACAGCTGCCACCAAAGACACCAGTTCTGGACTGGATGGACAGATTTGTCGTGCTCGTTCCTTCATCGCGCGTTGCGCGATGCCGATCCGCACAGAAAAAAATTTAAAAAGAAACCTGATCTGGTACTGCCATTGATGCTTGTGGCTAATACCAGAAACAAATGACCCATTCTTGGTAGGCCGGCCGCCATTTTCTTCAAGGCTGCCTCCAAGGACCTGGATATAGTATTATTTGGGGATAGGGTAACCAGTTAATTAGTTTCATGCTGCTAAATTGAAAAATAACAACCCTAACAGGGTTCCAGGAACCTGCGTGGCCCAATGGTTAAACTGCTGTACTGCAGCCATAACTGTGTTCACTACCTGGGGTCCAATCCCAGGTATCACATTCAAGGTTTACTCAGTCTTCCATCCTTCCTAGGTCAGTACTCAGGTTGCTGGTAGAGGGAGGGACAATGTGTACCCTGCATAATTACTTGTAAACCACCCAGAGAGTGCTTTAAGTGCTATAGGCGGTATATAAGCAGTACACTTTGCTTTGTTTTCAAGTTAAGTGAGATATTTAAGGAATGGTTTTACCAATTCTACTCCTCCAGTGAGTTTCCATGCTCAAATGGCGATTTGTACTCAGGTCTCCAGAGTCCTAGTCTACCGATCTAACCTTTATACCACACTGGGTACCCATAGTAACCAGGAGAGACAGGATTTTCTCATTTCTTGAATTATAGGTCTCATTATTTCCTATTCTGGGAGTTCTACCTGACCTATGCACAGACTGCAGACATGTAACTGTGGCGCAACTGGGGGAGAAGAGCTAAACTCTACCTAGCTTCCTGTTCAGAAAGAAAGCTACTAGGCAGCACTAGGGCAGAAACAGGAACCTTGGGTAGAGCTAGGCTTAACAAAGGCTCAAGAACTTCCAATTTAGGCTTGTTCTCCCAGATAAATCACATTTAAGGTTGAATCCTCACTCGGGAGGTGGCGACTGGCGAGTAGTGATTAAAATGCTTGTTAAATATGTTGCTTACACTGGAAGCACTTTTAGGGTTGCTGTAAGTCAGGCGGAACTACTTATGTAAATCAGGAAGAATTCCCAGAATGAGGAGTTATGGCATTTGTAGTCCAAGAAATCAAAAAGTCCCATCCCAATTTTAAAAAGTAACCAAATGAAAAGGAATACAATCTTCATTACCTTTCATAGTTCTGTGGAGGAAGACATTTCAGCAGGTGTAGCTTGTTCTAAGCAACCAGAAAAGACAGAGGAACCCTCTCCTGTTTTCATCTGGTCATCTTATTTGGGGTCATTTGAGGGATACAATGGCTATCATATTTGTCCTTGAATGCCCTGGAGTGAGATTATGCCTGATGCTGATGGAAATGGGCAAGGGAGTTGATGAAGGTAATGCTGGAAAAACCACCCAGATGCTGTTGGTGCAACTTTTTGTTAAAAACAGAAGGGTTTAAAGGTCTTGCCTTAGGCTATGAAAAGGCAGACAGCATTCAATGTAGAATCCCCACAAAACACCTCATTCTTCTTCCCATGCAAATAAGCTTCTGCTGTTTTTGTTTTTAAGAAAAAAATGAGCAACTGCATGGCTTAACAAAGGACAACACTTAAATTTCTACACTCAAGAACCCTAAAGCTTTTTTTGTTCACATTCTTTGTATGTCTATGCCAGTGTTGTTAGCAGAAAATGAACCATTTGTCTTTCATTGTTGGGGTAGGTAACCTTGAAAGACAATAATGTTAGGAAAAGTTAAAGGCAGCAGGAATAGAGGAAAACCAAATATGAAATGGATCGACTCCATCAAGGAAGCCACAGCCTTGAGTTTGCAAGAGCTGTACAGGGTATTGCAGACAGGACATTCTAGAGATCACTCATTCACAAGACTCACCAAAAGCCAGGGGGTGACTTTACATGACATAGCAGCAACGGAAGCAAATACTGTAACTTGAAGAGTCTGGGACAAAAGTGACCTCCTCCTCCTCAAGGTTGGACTTGAGCTTGGCTAGTTTATCTTGGATGCAGCAGCTCCAAACAATGTTGTTCTGTTACTTCCAAACCAGCCTCTTCACTTTTTTTCAGAGGATATGTCCTTTTCCTCCCTGCATTTCTTTTCCTATCAATTTTGCTCTGAAGGATCAGCAAGAACAATATTCTCTTGGCTCTGCTCGTTTTTAAAGTTAAAACAAGGTACTAGAGATGGGCACGACTCAAAAAAATAATTTTTTGTTTTTCGTTTTTCGTTTAGGGGTCCGTTTCGGTTCGTTTTCGTTTTTCGGGGTTTTTCTTGCACATTTTTCATTTTCATTTTCGTACAAAACGAAATGAAAAAAACATAAATGAAAACGAAAAATTTTCGTTTCGTTAGCATTCTTTTAATGCAATGTGTCTGCCGTAACGAAAACGAAAAACACGGCAAAATTTTTCATTTCGTTTCCGTTGTCGTTTTGCTTCCGAAATTTTTTTTGTTTTCGTTTTCGTTGTGAAATGAAACAAAAAAACAAAAACGAAAACGAAAATTTCAATGAGTCGTGCCCATCTCTACAAGGTACTAAAGAGCATGCCTTGTGGGAGGGAAAAAGTGGGACCTCATAGGGTTCTTGGGGCATGATTGTCAAAAACAAATTAGTAGTGCGGTTACGGAGGGGTCTGCCAGTCAGTACGGGGTCCACATGGGGCCATAGACTGCATGATCCTCACGCAAGCAGCTGGCCGATACATTTCTAGCAACGTTCCCTTTATAGAAGATGATGGGGATCGAAAACTGCAATTTTACATGGCCAACCAGTGTCAGAATTAAACCCACACAATCCATGCAGGGAAGCACACATTGAAATCGCAGTCTGCACCCCAATGCAGCTCAGAGTTTCTTGTAAGTAGCTATGAATAAGATTGCATTGATAGAGCATTAACATTTCAATATATGTATAGTGCGGATGATATTATGCAGATAATAGGTTTTTGGATTCGCATCTTCTGAAAAGCTCATGCATGATTTGAACCAGCTGTTGGAAAAGTACTGTATAATGGAAGTAATAAAGGAATACTGAAATGGGGGTCTAGATATGTTAACTGCAATACTATATGTTAATCATATGTGCCTTGGTTTCTGTTTCTGTTTAAAGAGCGGGATGGCAGGATTCTTCTTACCTGTACATAATAATTTTACAGGAATCCATAGAAGATAGAGGGATATTCACAGCAGATAATTGAGAACATCTTCAGAGTTATTTAATTATAGCTAAGAATGGCACTCTGAGAACAAATAACAACGGATGGCAATGTCCCTCATGTTTTTGTGTGTGATCTTCTCATGCAATATTTCTCTGGCCCCCCTTTTTTTGACTACTTTGGAGCTCAAAGCACGTGTTTCTTTTCTTTTTTGCTCCAATGACCAGAATCCCTATTGCTATGATTTCTGATTGTTCTGTCAAAGCAAAAAGGGGGTTGAGCCGCGTGACCATCACAAACCACAATTGCAAAAATAGGTTACAGGCAATACCTTTATAGGCCACTATTAAAAATAAAAAACAAGGGACATTGCAGTTTAAATAACTCTTATTCAAAGCAGGTCCCAGAAGTTCAGACATGGTTAAAAAATGTGCTTTACCAGGATGTAAGAAGCAGCTTTTACAACTGCCCTTCCTGCCTCTTATAAGACTTCTGCCCTGGCTGCAACACCATCTACAGTAGCCATGGATTTTAAGAATATCTAAAAGTTACATCCTGGAAAAGCACATCTTTTACCATGTCTGAACTTCTGGGACCTGCTTGGAAGAAGAGTTATGTAAACTCGAAATGGAAATAAATACAAATGAAATGAAATGAAATGAATATATTATCTAGCTTTATGAGACTGGTGATTTCACTCACCATGGGGGCAGTTATTTTTCCCAACAGAGCCCCTGGAAACAATGTCCCATAATTAATAACAAACAACAGCAACAAACTAGAACATGAAGTTAAATGGATTCCAATGCACAGAGGTCCTTCCCCGGATTTTCTAGGTTAAAAAAAATAATACTCGGATGTGGTTTACTGTTCCCTTCTTCTGGAGGTATTCTATTGGATTATAATCTGACCAAATGAACTCATTAAAGAGAATGTCATTTGTTGCATTTGGTTTCTAGCACACACCACAAATTATTCCCGTTTATTTAATATTTTTTAAAAATATTTTAATCCCATCTTCCTTGAAAAGGATTCAAGGCAGCTTACATCATTAAAAAGACAATATTTAAAAGCTAAAAACAGTAAGTATACAAATATTTTAAAAGAATTATACAAATATATATTAAAATGGTAAGTAAAATCAATAGTAAGACACATTTGGAACAGCAAAGCACAACCCTTCTCAGAATACCAGCCATTAAGGAAAAGCCTGCCTGAAGAGAACTTCTGCATATATTTTAATACATGAGGTTCTCTTTTTGTATCTTTCCTGCATCTCTCTCTCTCTCTCTCTCTCTCTCTCTCTCTCTCTCTCTCTCTCTCTCTCTCTCTCTCTCTGTGTGTGTGTGTGTGTGTGTGTGTGTGTGTGTGTGTGTGTGTGTGTATGAATATATTTATGTGCATGCAGTTGTTGGAAACAGACTAATAGACTGAATGAGGGAGGAGGAAAGAGGGAGAGTGATAATATTTAAAGGGCACACTTTCCATCTCTCATTTTCTTGTTATGTACTCAGTGCATTAATTGAGCTGCCTCACATCTGAAAGAATGCCGCTTCAACTCTGAAATTCCCACCATCAGAATCATTCCTCTGTGCTCAGTGACAAGGCTGAGGCATTGTCTCGGTGTTAATCGGGTGTTAAAATGTGCATATGTTACTGGGGTCCATTGTATAGGAGGTCCCATTCAGGGCACAGCATGTCAGAACTGCTAGCTGCTCTGGAACTCTCCCATAATTATTTGCACACCCAGTCCGCCTGATCAGATTAGCTACAGTTGTCCAAGATTAATTTGCCCCATGAAGGAGCCACCAAGGGCGTTTATACACGACCCCTAAGCTCCGCCGCAAATGTCTGCAAGGTCCGGACCTTAAAAATGTTTACCCACCAGCTCCGGACTTTGCAGACAATTAAGTGCGACCCCGCCCACTTTAGCAAGACCAAACAACAGTTTTCTTGTACCTGCTTTTTGGAGGTGACAAATATTTGATCCGGTGTAAGGATAGTGAGTGCGGGGCTCTCCTGGCTTCCGTTTGTCCTTTTTTTGTGCCCCGCCCCTTTAAGAGATCTGAATGCTGTCCGGAAGAAAACTGAGGTAAACCGGCAGTCTTTGCTTTCTTTTTTCTCCGTCCCTCAGGCAGCCATCAACCAGGAAGTGCCGAGGGGGGTGGGGACAGAGGAAGACAGAGGAAGAGCGACGAACCCCTAAGATCTCTGGTCCGAATTTAAGAGGCCAGCGGATCTTAGGGGTCATGTAAAAAGGCCCTAATTTGGCTTGTTGGCTTGCTATTGGTTAAAAACAACAACATGATTATATGGTTAAGATTTCAATATGATAGGTGTGTTTTTCTGGCTGTTTGGCTGCTTTCTGGAAGTTTTTCTTCCAGAACACGGCCAAACAGCCTCAAAAACTCACAACAACTATCAGATCCTGGCCATGAAAGCCTTTGAGAATACATTTCAATGTGAGTTCAAAATGTGATCATTTTGGCAATGTGGCTATGAATGTGATACAATATTGTAGTGCAGTGTTGTTATGAACTTTTATGTCATCTTTGACTCATGGTGCCCTTTTGAATGAGTGACCTCTAATATATCCTGTCTAGAATTAGGCATGAATTGCCAGTTTGGTGGCATTGCCGATTTGTCCATCTGCTGAACAGGTGTCTGGCATTTCACAGCCCTGCCTCCTCAGGCGGACTCTGACTCAGAGGCAGCACCCAGCTTCCCTGCCCAACTTCTCTGGATCCTGTCCCTAAGGGGGCACCCGCCAGAGTAAGCAAGGCTGGGAAGCTCCGAATACTTGCTCATCTGATAAACTAACCAGCACGAACCACCAAATCAATGGTTCGTGCCCATCTCTAGTGCTTCCTTTAACAGTCCTGCTCAGCTCCTGCAAACCTAAGTCCTCATGGACTTTCCTCATGGACTTGATCCAACCTTTCCTCATGGACTTGATCCAACTCTTAATTGCTCTTCTTTTTTCTGCTGCCCTCACCTTTTGCTAGCGTTTTTGGTCAGCTTTGCCTTTCATGGTGCATTCAAGGTATTTGCAACCCAAGTTTCATCATTTTGCTTCAGATTTGACTTTGTTTTTTGTGTTTGTTCTTCCCTCCAACACCATCTTTCAAATGAGTTGATTTTTTTTGTTGGTTTTTTCCCCACAGTCTACCTTTCACATCCTTACATAGTAATTGGGACTATATTAGTGTAGATGATCTTGGCCTTGATCTCCAGTGACACATCCTTACACTCACATCTCTTCAGGTTTCTTCACAGCTGCCACCTCCAGTTTCAATCTTCTGATTTCTTGGCTGTAGTCTCCATTTGGTGATTGAACCCCCCATACACTCTCCATGGAGATAGCCTCTGCTATCATGCACCTTTGTGAGAAAATCTTTGTGACTTCCTCAGGACAGAGGGGCATTTTTAAATAATTTGATGGTTCTAAGACACAATGGAGGAACGACCCACAACTGAGGGGGATGCCTCTACCTCCTGTCCCATAGGTTATCCTAGGCCAGTGATGGTGAACCTTTTAGAGACTGAGTGCCCAAACTGCGATTCAAAACCCACTAATTATTCACAAAAGTGCCAATACACCCATTTAACCAGAATACAGGTGGCTGTGAAGGGGCCGATCTTGGGTGCCCACAGAAGGGGCTCCGAGTGCCACCTTTGGCACCCATGCCATAGGTTTGCCAACACTGTCCTAGGCTGTCCCCCTCAAATCATGGGAGTGGAATTCCTTGAATTTCGAAAACCCCATCCCTGGTGTGAGAAGACAGACAACATATGGAAAGTGACTTGTAAACAGAATTCTTTCCTCTTATGGTCCCCAGTAGCTCTTTTCCCATTTAGAGGGCACCTCCTACATGCATAACGATTGTGTTAGAAAAAACATTTTGGGTAAACCTGGACAGGTTATCCTGTATAGGCTGACCATAGGAAGACAGTTGTACACTGGGAGAAGGGGATGATTGAGAAGACCGAGAAGCCACTTGCCTGGCTATTGGTTCTCAAGCATGCTGTCCCCAGATGTCTGTGGACTAAAACTCCCAGAAGCTTTCACCACTAGTGGTGCTAGCCAGGATTTCTGGGAGCTATCATCCAAGAACTTATGGGGACCCACATGTGAGAATCCCTCCTCTAGGCCACCAGAGGAGACGAACTGTAGTCTGTATATCATACCCTGCTGAGGTGGCGGCGGGGGGGGGCAAGTCTACCCAATGTTGGTCTGAAAGAGAAGACAGCAGCCAACAAAGTTCTGGTCTCACATTATTTTATTTGTTTTTGTAGCTCTGACAATGCTGCTGATCCACCGCGGAGGAAGGAAGATGTTGGCACAGTGTTTAGAGCAGTAATTACTTCTTGTATTATTTTCATGTCATGCAAGTTGATTCTTGGGATTGTTTTACACCGCCTGTCCTGGACACCAGAATTGTGGAAACCAAGCATGAATCATGTAAAAGCTGCCTTCTTCAGTGCCCTACACCTTCCTGCATCACCTACTATTCCTCCACAAGGCTTCATAGTTCTGATAACATTTTTATATGGGGGGTATGTCTTGCCAACTACATGTCAAGTATGAGTGGAAATAAGATAAATCTCCAGTCAGGCGGCTATATTTTGACAGGTAGAGATCAAGGACTTTGCTTTTATAATAACCAATGTTCCTTTTCATTTCCCACTCCTGGGTTTCGCTCCTGACAACTAAGACCCATAGCTAGTGCTGAGGTAATCCTACTCCTCACTTTCAGCTGATTAGATTTAGAGGTGAAGACTGTAAGCCTGGCAGATTTACTCAGTCTGATTCTGTTCCAAGCAAGGAGGCCTGTGGGAGAAATCTCCCACCAAAAAACCCCCAGCAGTTTGAAAGATATAGAACAGCTTCAAATTTTGGCCATGTCGGCATGTTCCACCTCAGAGTAGCAGTGGTAAGGGGCGTGGTGACTCAGTGGGCTAAGGCTCTGAAAACTGTTGGCTGCAAAGTCAGCAGCTCGGCAGTTCGAATCCCAGGTGCCATGCAGCAGAGCGAGCTCCCGCTGATAACCTCAGCTCCTGCCAACCTAAGAGTTCAAAAGCATGTAAATGCAAGTAGATAAATAGGTACCACTGTAAAAAGTGGGAAGGTAAAACAGTGTTTCCTTGCAGCCATGCTGGCCATGTGGCCATGGACTTGCACAACATTGGCTTTTTAACTTGAATACGGAGATGAACACCGCCCCTAGAGTTGGACAGAACTAGCACGCATGTGCGGGGAGAACCTTTACCTTTTTAGCAGTGGTAAGGAGCAGCACTGCAAGGGGTAAATTTTTTATTCCTTTTCCGTAATGTTTATAATCCAGCATTTCTCATGCCCTGGGATCAAAACAGAAAAAAATAACAGCAACAACTTGTGTTCAGTGAGTTTTAGGGCATGTTGTTTCTGCACTACCATTCTAATACTGTATTCTGAAAGCTAGCAGCATTGCTTAGAAATAGCAGGTTACACATATGCAGTTACCAACAACGATTTGCTTTTCAACATCTTGTATTTTAGTGATGGGAACTTAAGAAAGTTAAGTTCAAATCCTGGGCTCATGTAACTGGCTCTAGGTTGACTCAGCCTTCCATCCTTCTGAAGTTGGTAAACTGAGTTTCCAGTTTGCTAGGAGAGGCAATGTAGAGCCTGAATAACTGAACTGTAAACATGTCAGAGAGACTTTAAGCTCTGTGGGGTGGAATGTGAACAGCACATTTCAAAAGTAACAATTAAAAGGATTTATGTTTTTTATTAGTTGTCATATCACTTACTTTTAAAGGGCAGTTGAAGGCATAGTTCTGAAGCATTTTGACAATGGTTCAAATATTATTCCACCCTCTTAACCATCCTAACTATGTTTTTTTTAATCTAATGGGCTCCTCACAAATAACAAGCAGTGCCATATGTAACATAAGAAGCTACATTTTAATGAGCATTGACATTGAGTTACTTTTCAACTCATCTAATGAGTAGCCTGAATGAATTACTTTTAAAACACTGCTTTCTAAGCTTTAGTTAGCGACAGGGTGAGTGCTAGTGAAAGGTTTTACTATGTATTGCTTGCATTTCCTGGATGCGCTAAGAATGGTACTTCTGCTTGCTGAAGGGCCAACGTACTGAAAATCAAACTATAGCCCTTTTTGGTCATCAGCTAATTGTTATCCTTTCCACAGAAGGCAGCACTGTAGCCCTGCCCCCCCCCCCGATACGTCCACCACTTTTCCCAGTTTTGCCTCAGAGGTGTAGCCAGGATTTGGAGCACCTGAGGACAAAGTTCTTTTTGGTGCCCTTCCTGCCATCCCCCCATATTGCACCCACCCAGCAATGGGGGGGCCTGAACCCTGCAGGCGTGGGGTGGGTGCGTGTGTGTGCAGGGTTGGACGGGTGGAGGGGCGTGTGTGCGCACATCTTACATCTCTCCCACCAAGGCGAGGAAGAGGAGGAGGAGGGTGCCGTGGCCACCACACTCCTGCCTGCCCTCCTGCTTTGCCACTTGCCTGGCACGTGACAGTGGAGGGGGTGCCATCATCAAGCCTTAGGGGGAAGGAGGACTGCTGTGCAGAGGGAGGGTGCACGGCTTGCTCCTGCTGCTCCCCCTCCAGGTGCCCCCAGATTGCTGCACCTGGGGCAGATGTACCCTTCTGCCCCCCCCCCCGATACTTCCCTGTTTTGCCCTACTCCTATATTTGCAGAGCGATGAGTCCCTAATAACATGGGGAACTGAAGAGTGGAAATGGCTCCCCACTAATGATGGTATGACCTGGTTTTCAATCAACAGGATAAGACTTAATGTTACTTCTGCTTTTTGACATTTTGTTTCACTGAACAACCACATGGGACATTGCTTCTCCCCACTGCCAAATATATTATATTGCCCCCCCCCCAAAAAAAAGATCTCAAGGGCAAAGAAATTCCCTGTACTCTGCCAGTGACCAAACTGGAAACTTTGCCTCAACATCTGGAAGTTGAGTCATGGCAACTGGATTTCTTTTCTTGTGAGATCAGAACGTTTCCCTATTCATCCAAGTATCTTCATCAGTTTCGCTACTCATCTACTTGGATGCGTAGCAAAATGTTTTGATCCCAGAAGAAAAGAAGTCCAGTTGCCATGGACTCAACTTCCAAATGACCTCACCTGGATGACTGAGAATCTTCATAGATATATTGCCTACAGCACTTTGGCAAAACAAGGTCACAGAACGCCAACTTTGTTTGGCCTAGTTCTGGGTGAATTCTGTAACAAACATGTCTAGGGGATTACGATCTCCCATCCTGGCACATGAATCTTACAATGGTCACTCCAGCTGAGTTAGACAGGCGGTGGTAAGACTAGTGTCTACGCAGTGGTGAGCCCAGCCAGAGCACTGAGGATATTGCTGAGGCCTCGGGATACAATTTAATGCTAGATATAATGTTAGGTTTCTATTTGTCAGGATTACCCATCATTAAGAGAAGGCAATGATATTGCAGAGTAGTTAGGGGCAGCATAGCAGAATATCCTATGAAATCTTGTGAATAGACATGGGCACGACTCAGCAAAATCCTCGTTTCCATTTCTGTTCATCGTTTCCATTACCTAACGAGGAACGGTAATGACAATTACTCAGCTCCAGCTCAAACCCGACCCGATAAAGATAAATTGGGTCTGATTTTTCGTTGTCATTCATGGCATCGCGGCGATCGCGCGATGCCAAGCAAGCAGCACAGAAAAAAAGTTTTAAAAATAAAAAATCCCCCGATTCCTGGCCATAAAAGCAGGCGAAAATACGCCTGCCTCAGTGAGGGCACCTACCAGAGAGGGGTGGTTTCTGGGGGGGGGTCCCCAGCCTTCCCTCCCTCTCCTGTCCTGGGCTGCTGGTACCAGGCTGAGGGGGGCATCCTCGTCGTCTCCATTTGCCATGCGGTGGGGGGGATCCAAAATGGCAACTGCAATATTTATTTTTAAATCGTGGTCCAAAAACCCACCAAAGCACCACAGAAACATTTGAAAATTAGGTATTTTAACTGCCGGAATTTTTATAGTAGCAGCAGTGGGTTTTTCTTGCAATAAAACGTCTCCATTGATTTTATTTTATTTTATTTTATTTTATTTTTATTTTTATTTTTTTACACCTGCACATGCGCAATGATGGGCTGGCCATGGGATGGGACCATGCAAATTTTTGGACCCATTCCACCAATCGCATGGCCAGGTTTTGACTGAGACTTCTGGGTGTGCCAGAGAGGGCATTAAAAGCCCACAAACCCTAACCCTAACCCAACCCTAACCCATACGCCAGTACACTGTCCTTCTTAGTGGGTCAGAGGCACCCAGAGGTGCAGCCCACTAACCCACCCTAACCTTAACCATAACCCTAAGCCTTGCCCTTACCCTAACCCCAACCCTAACCCAGATCCGTACGCAAGTACACTTTCCTTCTTAGTGGGTCCCAGGCACCCAGAGAGGTGCCTCCCACAGCCCACTATCCCCTACCCCTAACCCATTCCCTAACCTGTATGTCAGTACGCTAGTACGCTCCCCTTCTTAGTGAGTCAAAGTGAGGCCCCCAGAGAGGTGCCTCGCAGAGCCCACTATCCCCTATCCCATTCCCTAACCTGTACGGCAGTACGCTAGTATGCTTCCCTTCTTACTGAGTCAGAGGCACCCAGAGATGTGCCTCTGCCACCCCACCCTAACATAATGTAATGTATGGTACGCGGCGGCTCCGCGAAACGCTTCCCTTGCTTCCCTTCTTAGTCGGTCAGACGTCAGAGAGGCACCCAGAGAGGTGCCTCCCAGAGCCCACTTACCCCAACCCCAACCCCAACCCAACCCACAAACAACAAACGACAAACGGAAACGAGAAATTTTTGAAAATTATCGCGACAAACGGAAACGATCTGAAACAGACTTGTCCCGACAAACGACAACTTGAAACGTCATTTTTTCTGGTCGTGCCCATCTCTACTTGTGAATATATCCTGAGTTCTGGTGGAAACCACGTAACGCAGCTTGAAAAGAATACGGTATATAATATAATGCAGTATATTGGAATGATGTTAATCTCTTCTATTTGCACATTCAGGAATTGTTAGGTTGACACAATATATGATGTTTTGCAGTGCTTAAAGGCACTTTAAGCTGAGTTTTTCATGCTTTATGCCATTCTTCTACCAGTCCTCAGGATTCCTCTGCCGAAGCCACGGGTTAACCTTACTCCTACTCTCACCTTTCAAGAAATGTACCCTGGAAAAAAAGCCCAGTGAAATGAATAACATCAACAAATATATAGGAAAAAGTAAGTTTCTGAGTCCTGCCCTGTTTCAAATACTAGATCGTTAAATGAAAAGCCAGGAGAAGTTTGATGAACTTTAGTTTTTTGCTGATTGCCAAGAATTCCAGGAGTGTTGTTAAGCAGGGCTGGCTGAAGCAATTTGCTGCCTGATACGGAGCAGTAGATGCCTCCCCCACCCACTCAAGTCAAAGTACATAGTAACTAAAGCCAGCCAAGGTATTTTGGCACGTAGGGCAGAAAATCCCACAAGTGCTTTTCCTGCTGCCCAGTAGTTAAAACTACAATAAGAATAGATTATTCTTCCTGCTGCCTGGCTACCAATTAGACACCAAGTCACGTTGAAGGTGTTCGTTTTGGTTGATAAGGGCCTTCTAGGGTTTGGCTGAGAGATTGCTTTCTCCCGTGTAGATTCCCCCCCCCCCAAAAAAAACCTGGTCTTTATGTTGGGAGGGCTCATTTCTGCTTACCTTACCACTGCCTAAAAAAAGGCTCATTTTGGTTGAATAGAGGGAAAGGGACGTCCTAGTTGTGGAGTCTTGCCCTGTGTGCAATGATTTCTCCCTTGAGGTTGGGTTAGATCTCATTGTTCGACCTTTCAGCCATTCATTAAGGACTTCCCTGTCCACCCAGACATTTTTCTGACAGATCACATTATAGATCAGACTTGCTTTTCTATGAAAAGTTTTAAATGGAATGGGCTTCAAGTCGAGACAGACAGACAGAAAGACAGAGAGTCAGAGTCTGATTCACTATGAGAATTATAAAAATGGAGACAAAGAAAGAACATTAAATAATGTCCCATTCCCTATCATTTCAGGACCCCCAACCTCTGCTGTGTGTAGTGGCCACCTTATTTGGTCTAATGTTAGGACTGGCACTCCTCTGAAGTGTTGCTGACTGGCCAGAATTGCTGTAGTGTTGGCTTGTGCTCAGTGGACTCTCTGTTCCTAAGGTGTGCTATGAACCAAAAACAGTGTGGATCCCAAGGCCAAGTGCTAAGGATGCTACCAACAAGTCCAATAAAATCAAAATGATCACCAGATAACTCAATCATTCAGTTCAGATGAGCATTTGTTGGCATACACTAAGAACATAAGAGAGATCATTCTGGATTATAGCAAAGAGGATCAACAGTCTCTTTCTGACAATGACCAGTTTGATACCTTTGGGAAACTTCTAATGTACTGTAGCATCTTTGAGTCTCTAACAACTGATGTTCAGAGGAATACTGCCACGGACTATGGTGGATCCATTTTGTTTCATAGCAAAGATCCACTGTCAAACATGTTTGACATGCATTTGCTTAAAGGAAAATAATAGTTAGTGACCTTGCCATATTCTGTGGTAGCAAATGGCACGGGCGAATTAAGAAAGGTATGAAAACTACTTCCCTTTATCTTTCACTAACATTAGGCATTAGAGATGGGCACGACTTGAAAAAAATTTTTTCGAGTTGTCGTTAGTCGGGCCGGTTCCGTTTCGGGTTGTTTCCGTTTTTCGTGAAAATTCGCAAAAATTAGTTGGTTCGTTTTTTCGTTTTCTCATTTTCGTTAGTACTGGTTTTGGGGGGGTAGCGGGCTCCTGGAGGCACCTCTGTGGGGTGGGTGCCTCCTCTGGCCCGCTATAAAGGGAAAGCGGGCTCCTGGAGGCACCCGTGGGTGCCTCCTATCCTCACCCACTAGGAAGGGGAAGCAGGCTCCAAGAGACCCCTCAACATGGGGGTCTCCCCTCCTCACCTGCTGCTGCAAAATGGTATGCAATAGCCATATGGATATGCATACCAGTTGCAGACAGTGAGACCAGTGAACCCGCCAGAGGCATAGGGTGATGCCTAAAGCTCTCGCACCGCCATGTCTCACAAAGAAGGGAATCGTACTTGCGTGTAGTGCAATGCAAGTAGATCTGGCTTAGGTTTAAGGTGGGTTAGTGCAAGGGCTAGGGTTAGGCTAGTGACGGGTAAGGTTACGGTGGGCTAGTGGGTTGCACCTCTGGGTGCCTCTCTGACCCACTAAGAAGACAGTCTGTGACGTATGGGTAAGGAGTCAAGGATTAGGGTTAGGGTTAGGGGGCTAGGGCAGGTTTTAGGGCGCTTTTTGGCACATCCCAGAAGTCTCCATGGCCAAGTGGCCATGCAATTGGTGGGATGGCTCCAAAAATTTGCATGGTCGTCCACTCCCACATGGCTGGCCACTCGGCCAGCCCATCATTGCTCAGGTGTATAAATAAAATAAAATAAAATAAAATCAATGGAGGACAGAGGAGGAGATGAGAGACAGTTTGTTGCAAGAAAAAACCCACTGCTACTGTGAAAAATCTGGCAGTTTATAAATTTTCGCATGTTTCTGTTGTGCTTGTGTGTTTTTGGACCACGATTTCAAAAACAATATTGCGTTCGCCACCCCATTTTGGATCCCCCGCCCGCACCGCATGGCATGGCGAGTCCGGCTGCCCAGGACGGGGGGGAGGCGGGACCCCCCCTCCAGAAACCACCCCTCCGATAGGTGCCCTGTGCCCTTAGTCAAGCAGGCATTTTTCCGCCTGCTTTTTTGGCCCGGGAATAGGTGGGGGGAGAGTTTAAAAGTTTTTTCCTGTGCCGTCCGTGCCGCTTGCTTGCGCTTTAATTGCGGCGGCTGGCGGCGAGACTGGGCTTTTTGCTGGCTGCAAGCCTGCGGCGAGTCCCACCAGAGCAGCCCAGGACGGGGGATGGGGGGGGGAGGCCAGGGACCTCCAGAAACAACCCCTCTGGTAGGTGCCCTGAGGCACGGCAGGCATTTTTCTGCCTGCGTTTTGGCCGCGAACCGGTTTTTTTTAACTTTTAAAAACTTTTTTTCTGTGCCGCGTGGCATCGCGCAATCGCGCGATGCAAGGAACAAGCACGACAAATCAGACCAAAGTTGTTCGTTCGTCGGTTCGAGCTCGAAGTCTGGCGGAGTAATTCCCGTTACCGTTTCTGTAGAGTAATGGAACCGAGTAACGGAAACGGAAACGGGAATACCGCTAAGTCGTGCCCATCTCTATTAGGCATGATAAATACCCGCACTCCCATCCTTCACCCTGTTTGGGCTGTTCTGATCTTTCCCAAAGGAGGAAGTATCCTTGGAATCAACTAGCCTGAGGATGTTGAATAATTGACCTTGTAACTTCCCTTCTCTTTAGAGGTGTCTGGTCAGCCACTATGGTAGAGAATGGACCTGAAGTTACAATAGCTCAGTGAAATAACTGCATCAAATCTCCTTGGTCTTTATATATTCTGAATGATGGGTGGCCCCAAATCATGGGTTCATTTTAGCCTTTGTAATGCATGCAAAAATGTGTGCACTGCAGCCAAAACCCTTATTCTATTAGAAGCAACTAGAGCAGAACTGTGGAACTCTACCCTACTTAGCAAACAATGAATCTTAATGGAGGAAGTCTTGGGTGCATGCCCAGCAGCTCAAGGGACTTTATAAGTGACTGTCCTTTTGATCTTGTGCAAGGACCATTGGGGCAGCCTCCTTATCTGCCTCTGATCGACCCTCAACTTTCCTTGGCCGAGCAAAAATATGCTGCGGCTTGGACAGAATGTAGCAGAAGCATGCAATGAGTTTCTGAATGTTGATGAAGGCAAGCAGGAAAGGCCACGATGAAAAGTTGGTGATGAAAACTTGTTTTGTTGCTGGGCAGAAAACAAAGCCAAGCTTACGCAGTTGCTGTTATGCATTAACATGAACTGTAATCAAACACAGGAGAGGTTAGGGTTTGTGTGTTTTTTGGACTACAGTTCCCAGAACGCCCCAGATATCAGGGCCAATTGTAGTTTATAAGTCACATTTGGATGTAATAATTTGGATTCCACAAAAGCAAAGTATGAGGACAAGCACAGAGCACGATTTTAGAGACAGTCAATGAAACAGCTTGTACAGCTGATTTGCCCTCAGTTCCAATAGCCCCTGTGTGTGATTGTAGGACAAGTCCCTAAACTGCAATTTTTTTTTGGAAAAGGTTGGTTAAGAGCAATACCCTTACATTATAAGGGAATGCCTCCATATTATAAATGTTCATCCTCTGAGCACAAACGTGCCCTTGGCTATCAACGCACGAGCAAAATATTTCTAAGGCTCAACATTGTGTCCCTTCCTATCCTCTGAAAATGTCAGTGGATCACCAGACTTTCCCCTCTTCCCTCATAGAAGCTCATGCATATTTTGGCAGATGTGTTTCCAAATGCACATTTTAAAACGCATTTCCCCATTGACGACAGCATGTTTGTGATGTGCACACTTTATAACCAGCTCTGGCCCTCTACTTGATTGTAATTCAAAAATGAATAAGAGCAATGCACCTACGTTCTTCCCAATGACGAAAAACTGAAAGATACACACACACTCCTCATAACAGCCTTGCAGACCACGAATTATTTAAATTAATATATATAAAAGATCTCAGTTTGTGTCAATTTTGCCATAAATCAAATTGCCAGTCCAAATTAGTAGAGAAGCACACCCCTCCCAGCAAAATGCCAAGTCTACAGTTATGCAAAATCCCATTGATTTAGAGGGTCCACTCTAATTAGAGAGATTCAATTTAGACTTTCTGTCCACCTGTGTGTGGGCTGTGACAATTGCGATGGCTGATGGTTTAGAAAATTTCCGTCAGCAAGTCTGTAAATCATGCATTGTAATTGGCCTGGCAGTAACAGTGTGAAAGAGGGGGGGAGCTATCCAGTACAACTCCACTCCTTTGCTCTATACATCTGGAAACATGGGGACTGAGCGCATGAATAGGGGCTTCAGAAATGGAAACCTTTCAGCCAGACTGATTTTCGGCCCTTTGAATGGTTGAATTATAACCACCTTCCTGGAAGAAAATGGGAGAGAAGATGGTAGGAAGTATAATAGGAGGTGGTACTGCTAAGTCATAAAGCTTATGGAGAAGAAAGGGCTGGATCGGAGAGGGTTGCTATAGTGAGCTCAGTCATATGGCCTAATGTGTATGCTCTGTGAATGACTGGCTGTTCCGGTTCAGTGAAGCAAGATGGCTTCGTGCAGCTCTTTGGACTTGTTTCACAGGAAGACCTGCCTCCAGTAGAGGAGCCAAATATGTATGGGGCTATGCTCATCTCTCCACTTTGTGCCCACTTACCCCGTTTTGCTCAAATGCAAATGTTTTACTGACATGGACACTATTCTGGACAAACAAATGGAAAATAAAGGTGAATGTGGCAAGTGGCACATCAGCTGGCCTACTCTGAAAATTCTAGTCCTAAATAGTAATCTGCCCCCCCCCCAAGCTTTCTTGCTAGTGGGCTGTGTTTCGATGAAATCAGATTATTTCCAGAGGAGTAGATAAGGCAGTCTATTATAGCAAGAAGAACAATCTAAGAGTGTATTCTATTTGGCATTGGTTTTCATGGACTGTAAAATGGAATATGAAAACTTACGCAGAATAAAACTTTGTAGTCTATAAGGTGTCCCAAGGTTTTCAGATGACTCTCCAAAATCGGAGGTGAATCTGACCTAGTCAAGAGGAAAATGGTGCTTTCATTTGAAGGAAATGTCCCATCTTAAGGAACATTAGTTGTCTGGATACCTCAGTGAGTTAGGCAACTGATTGGGGAGCCAGAGTTTGGGAGTTCAATTCCTCATCGTGCATCTCAGAAGAGTCAGCCTATATGTTCTTGGGCAGTGGTGTCCAAACTTTGGCCCTCCGGATGTTTTGAACCACAACTCCCACAGTCCTTTGTTCTTGGCAATCTAGGTTTGGAATTCTTGGAGTTGTGGTCCAAAACATCCGGACGGCCAAAGTTTGGACACCTCTGTCCTTGGGCAAGTTGCACAGTCATAGGGTACCCCCAGAAGAAGGGAATGGTAAACCACTTCTGAATATTCTCTACCTAGAAAATAATGAAAAGGGTTGCCAGAAATCAGAATTGATTTGACTTGACAGCATACAGTTATTATTAAGAAACTTGGCTTGGAGAGGGAAAAGGGATCAATGTACAATTTAAAAAAATACATAAATGAAAAAAAATAGATGGATTGCCAATAAATTATTTGGTGTCATGTTCATTCCAATTTCATCAGATTAATCTGTTCCAATCAATGATCAATCTTTTTCTAAAAAAATAATCAGTTAACATTTTCATTACATTTTTCATATTAAAAAATTAAAAACAGTGGTTATGAACAAAAAAGGCATTTCTTCTTCTTAAAACAGCCTTCTTTTTAAAATTTGAGAAAACCATTATCTCAGATTGTACCAGAAGAAGAACAAATTGTACCAGAGGAAGAACAAAACAATGTGGAGAGAAATTATAATATGATTCCAAAATTTCAGAGTTGGAAGAAATCTTGGATAACATATAGTCCAATGTGGGTGGCCATTATGGTCTCTTGTTAGGGAGAAGAGATCTCCATTGAAAGCCCTTCCATTTCCTTGGAAGGGTCACCCACTCCAAAATTTTATCTGAAGACAAAGAACTACAAAGAGAGAGATCAGTGGCCTTGAGGTTACCTATCCACAGTAGAGATGGGTACGAATAGAAAAAACGATGTTTCATTTCATTTCGTTGAGAGGTCTGGTTCATTTTGTTCCATTTTTGTGAATTTTTGCAGAAAAATTCATTTTGTTGGTTCGTTAATCCATTATTCATTATTACCCCTTTTTCCCAGCACCCACCACGCAGCCCGGTCGGCGCTGGGTTTTTAAAATTATTATTATTTTTTATTTTAGGGTGCTGACCAAGCCACCCTTGGGGCCCGGTCGGCACTCCCCTTTTAAAAAATTTATTTTTATTTTTATTTTAGTTTAGTTCCCCCCCCCCTTCCGGGTTTAGCGCTGACCGTGTGGCCCCTGGGGCCCGGTCGGCACTGGTTTATTATTATTATTATTATTATTATTATTATTATTATTATTATTATTATTATTATTATTATTATTATTATTTTAGGGTGCTGGCCAGGAGAGAACACCTTCCGCTCCCCCACCCGCACCTGCACTGCATCAGCCCAGTGGGGGGATCCCTCCTCCTCGCTTCCCCACACAGCCTCCCCTGCCGGGAGCCTGTGCTCCAAAGGCTTTACCTCGCCATCACCGACCTGTTGGCCTTGGAGGTGGAGCTGCAATCTCTGGCCGCCTCGGCTGTCATGGGCTCGGGCCACGAAGGCTGTCAGGCGTCCGGGGCAACTTCGGTGGTGGCAGGGCTCAGAGGCGGCAGCGGCGACGACCCCTTGCCGCTGGTTTTGGACTTCCTGTTCAGGGAGGCTGGAGGTGGGTGCCATGGCAGCAGGGTTCCTCCCACTTCCACCTTTTTTTTCTTTCAGCGCCGACCGCCCCTGGGGCCTGGTCAGCACAGGGTTTTTTATTTTTTTTTAAAATTTTAGGGTGCCGACCAGGCCACCCTTGGGGTCTAGTTGGTGCTCCCCCCTTTTAAAAATTATTTTTATTTTATTTTAGTTCCCCCAACTTCTGGGTTCAGTTTTTGTTTTGTTTTTGTTTTCCTTTCAGCGCCGACCGCACAGCCCCTAGGGCCCGGTCGGTGCTGGGTTTTTTTAATTTTAATTTTTTTATTTTAGGGTACCAACCAGGCCACCCTTGGGGCCTGGTCGGTGCTCCTTTTTTTACTGTGCCGAGTGACCACATGGCCGTACTACAGCTATAGTGCAGCCATTGGCTTTTTTTCCCTGGTTGCCATCCCAGAAGCCAGGAAGACCGGACCTCCAGACCAGCACCAGGTAGGAGACATCTCCGCCCCCCCCATTAACAAAACGAACCTAACCGAACCAATTTTTCTCGGTTTGGTTCGGTTCGTGTTAAATTAGCCCCTAGGGTCATTATTCATTTAGTTACGTTACGTTACGAACCAAATAATGAACAACAAAATAAAAAAATCATTTCATGCCCATCTCTAATCCCCAGTGTGCATATGTCCCACATGCATATAAGACAATGGCTCCCAGCCTTGCCCACATGATACAGACCAAATGTCATTCTAGTTATAAAGTAACAATAATTTCTGATTTATTATTTCTATCTATCAATTAGCATACATAGTTTCTCTGTACAGTAATACCTTGGTTTATGAGCATAATTCGTTCTAGAAACATGCTTGTAAACCCAAACACTCTTATAATATCAAAGCAAATTTCCCCATTTTAAAAAATGGAAACTCAGATGATTCATTCTGGGGCCCCATAGACCATGTACTGTACACACAAAATGCCAAAACTCACAAAAGAAGTTGGCTAGAAGTCCACGTCCATAGTTTAGGTACCTGGCTGAGGAACCTGCTGTGCTTGGGACTAAGACCTGGATTTTACTCTGTGTTTTTAACACAACAATAATAAAGTACAATTTGTAGTCATATGTAAACTTGAGTAGCTGCCCCATGACTAGAAATGGTTTGAAAAATAAGAAAAAAATTGTTGAAAACAAATTAAAGGAAAATATAAATATAATGAAAAAGAAAACCCTAACCTGCACTCCCATTTGAAAAAGTTCATGGCTGGTTTATTTTATTTATTTTATTTATTTGACTTTTGTACTGCCCATCTAGCCTTAGGGCTACTCCGGGCGGTCTACAACATAAAACAGCATGCTAAAGTAACAAGGTAACACATTTAACAAACCAAAATACAAACAACATAATATACCTAAGTAAAATATACATAAACCAACAACAATAAACTAAAGTAAAGCTAAAATGAAAGTAAAAATAGCTGGGAAATCGCTAAATAAAAACAAAACAAAACAAAACAAAGAAGATAAGTGGTTAAAAAATCATGTCAGACATCCTTTTGTTGTCACTATGGATCATCCTTACCTACATATATTGTCTACTCTGTACCATGTTTTCTTTTTGTGACTGAACATTGGAAAGGATACCGTTTAATTGCAAGTGGGATAGCAAGTGTGATTGCAAATCCGAGCCATGTTTCCCTGGGAAAAGCCTGTTATGGGAGGTAAAACAAGTTAATTGGGGGAATAAAACATTCCTCAGTTGATATTTAGTCCATATTAATTTGGTTTTTCATGTGAGCATTGCTCCACAAGCACCTCTGTCTTCAGATCCTCATATACATTTGGATGGTGCAAATCCAGATTTTCGGCTAATAATGAAAATGAAAAAATTCTGGCGACACTGCCATCAGCACGGGGCACAGGATAAAAAAAGGACGCTTTGATTTTGAGGTTGAATAGAGGAATTCAATTTCACAGACCAGTCACAGCATTTATTCAATAAAGAAAGAAAGAAAGAAAAGAAAGAAAGAAAGAAAGAAAGAAAGAAAGAAAGAAAGAAAGAAAGAAAGAAAGAAAGAAAGAAAGAAAGAAAAATGTTTTTCTCAATCTTGCTCTCTAGGCTAATTCCATTTTTTAAATTATCCCAAGAGAGCTCCATGAAATCACTGCAGGATCTGGGAATGGCAAAAAAAAAGCTTTTTATACCAGCTTTCCTTCCCTCTGAAGTTGGGATAACTTCCCCTGTTTTTGCTATTGTTAAATGATAATGAGCAATAAAAAGGGGGGGGGCCTCCCGCACCCCCAGTAGACAGGCCTCAGGGCTCCAGCACATTACATGAGCATTTTTATTGGCCTGACTCTGCTAAGTGGAGCCATTCTTCCAATGTAAACCTAAATCTGCTGCCTTTGATGTAGGCAATAGCAGATCTCCCTCAGATGTTTAGACATGGATTAGAGCTGCATACAATGTTCAGGAACGAGTTCTTGCAAAACAGGCAGGGTTGCGTATTAGAGATCTGATGAAAGAGACCATCTGATCATTGCATCACTCCCCCTCCTCTCGGCGGCCGCTGCTAGCAATATCCTCAATAGACGCCAGTGTTCTTCCTTGGAAATGCCTGGATGGCATGGACGTGATGATGTACCGAGATTTAAAAAGCAGTATCAGGTTGCTTACACAATGAAAACCAGGTTCTGTCAATAAGATCTAGCCAAACACCTACCCATTCAAATCAGAGCTTAGAAATGTTACTTTGTACTACCCAGCTAGCATGGGTACTGGCTCTACAGGCTGAGGAATTCTGAGACCTATGCAGACGATCAGGAAAAGTGGACCCTGCACTTCTGCGAAAACACTATAGGAAGAAGAAGACAATCCAAATGATAGCTTTTCAGAAGATGCGATTGAAATCCCGTTCATTTCAATGTAAGATAGCATAATTCTTCCCTTTTTCCCAGTCTAGTCTCAATGAAACTGGGAAACATCTGCTTTGCCTGAATGCCATCCAATGTATTTCGCCTGGCTAGAATATGTTCTTATAGAACCTAAAGACTTCTGGATAAATGTTTGCCTTTCTGTATATATTTACTTGAGAGTACAAGTCAGTGAACTGAGAAAGACTTAGTTTTTGTAAGTAGATAAAAATGTATATAACATTCCACTGTTTGGTAGGCATGTGTTTGGAGACACGTGCACAGGGAAATGTTTGGATGCCATTCATTTCAGAGGAGGGCCTCATTAGGTTACTGGTCCTTTTGTTAAGCATGAAAGGGGTCTGGCCCTTTAGGGTTCTTTAGCTTTGTATTTCCCCATGCGATTTCTGGCTGTTACTCATCCAAATCCCTTAGGAAACCCTATAACACCAAAAAGCAGGCTCAAAGAAGGCAACAGAGAAGCTACAGAAATACCCTGGTGGACTTTTAAAAACTACTTTGAAAATTAGGGGGAAGGAAGGCAATCTACAGTAAATTAACAAATAATATAAATGTGTTTAAACATCAATCTCCATCAGTCTAACAAAGAAAACACCCACGCTCACACACAAAAGAGGGGGGAAGCCTCAAACACATACACACATTGCCCTCTCTCTTTAAGGCCAAGCAAAGCAAGCAAACAAATAAAAGAGGGGAACATGCAGTCCAAATCTTCTGCAATCAAAGTGACTAGAATTTGGGGGGATTTGTCCTCCTGCTCACACTTGATGACTTTTTCTTTCTTGAGCCTACCACCGATATGCAGCATTGGGCAACTAAAAGTATACAAAAAAGAAAGGGAGGGAGAGGGGAGCCCCCTGTCTAACACAGTTGGGGGGGGGAGGCACAAAAGGATCCAAATCACAGTCAAATAGGACGCCACCACAACATCCAGCAACATGCAAATCCAGACAAAAAGTAAGAATGGTACAAAATGATATTCTCCACTTGTTGCTCCAACCAAACCATTCCTTCTGCTACTCAAAATTCCAGAATGTCCAACTGAGGGATGGGGCAATTTTGAGTAGTAGAAGCACCTGATCTGGTTGTGGCACCCAATGGAGAATACTGTATGCTGTATTGTTTTGTACCAGTCCTTCCTCGTGGGCGGGATCAGCAAGCTGCGGAACGTTGTGGTGCTCTCCATTTTAACTTTCCATTTGTGCTGGTGGATCTTTTCTGTCATCCTTCGATTGTGAGGACAACGCAAGTCTTGTCCTCATGCTGACTGCCAGAGTACTTGCGCATGTGCAAGGCAGTTCTAGGGCCATCTGCAACCACACTTGTCTTATCCTGAATGGATTTCTTATAACAATTAACAGCAGTTTCCTCTGTTGTCTTCCTTCTAACCAGAGTAGTTACTGCTGTTTAATAGCTATGATCTCAACCACCTGTATTCTGCTGGTTCTGACCTAGGCTGAAATAGATCTCTGATGGATTCTCCCAGCCTAATGATTTGCTTCAAAGGCAGAGAGAGAGAGAGAGAGAGAGAGAGAGAGAGAGAGAGAGAGAGAGAGAGAGAGAGAGAGAGAGAGAGAGTAGTCCAAGGACGCCAGGGAAATTTTACAACTCAGTGGGTACTTGAACCTGGATTTCCAAGGATCCAGATTTCTAATCACCATGTGTGTCTGTGCCATCAAATCTGAATCTACGTGTAGTGACCCTTGTAGGGCTTTCATGGTGAGTGAGATATTTAAGGAGTAGTTTTATCAGTTCCCATGGCTCAGTGGGGATTTGAACTCTGTTCTTTAGCCTCCTAGTCTGTCACGCTATCCACTACACCACACTAGGAAGAATAGGTGATACATTTATCACCTATATATAGGAAACTGCTGTAGACACATTGTCATGTTCTGCATGTATCACCTCCATGGAGCGTGGAAAAGCTTCTGGATTATGATGGGCATAATCCAAAGCAGTAACATTTGCAAGCTCTCCACTTTCCTGCCTGTCTATCTAACCCCCTCCCAGAGCATGCCTCACTGTGACTCTTAACAGCTATAAAGCTTATCTTCCTCCATTTCTAGTCTTTTTCTTTCTTGAGTCTGGTGGTGGTGGTGGTGGGGGGGGTTGGAGGTCAAAGCATGGAGCACAGATCCCTGAATGCAGTGCTGTGTGGTATGACTGTATGTATACCTGACTTGAAAAGCTAGGAAACCATAGGCTTTTAAAACATTTTTTCCTCCCCTAAGCCCCGCATGATAGCCGATCCGCACTGGGGTGGGGGGCAGGGCTGGTGCGTCCATTAAGGCGAACTAGGCAGTTGCCTAGGGTGCCAAAATGGAGAGAGGGCACTGGCCAGCCTGCTGCCCCCCTGCCCCCCCGCCGCTGGCCACCGCTGTCCGTCCCCCCACCGTCCGCCAGCCGCCCCCGCACCCATCACCGCCCCCATGCCCGTCGCCGTCCCTTGCCATCTGCCGCCCCCTGCTGCCCCACCCCCCGCCGCTGCTGCCCGCTGCCCGCCCACTGTCCCGCCCCCCGCCCCCCCTCACCTAGGGCGCAAAAATACCTAGTGCCCGCCCTGGTGGGGGGAAGTTCCCCCCCACCCTAGCGTTGATCAGCTGGCACATGGGACTTGGTGAAGGGGAAAAAAGGACCCACACCTTTCCCCCCAATGCACCCCACTGGGGGGGGAAGGCACGGGGTTTTTAAAATGTCTTTGAGCCACCGAGGCAGCCTCGGTAGCTCAAAGACATTTTAAAGAACCCGCAATGAAAAACAAAAACACACAGCAAATGAAACAATTTAAAATGTTTCAAATAAAACAAAAAATAGGAAACAAAAAAATGAAATGAAATGCCATTTTGGTGTTTTTCGCCCATCTGTAATAGCAAGGCAAATGAGGCGCTGAGAGCCACATAGACAGAAATGACAGGCCTCAAGTAAACTATGGGATACCCATCTAAGATATATTAGTTAATTTTCAAATCCCAGAATACTCTGGATCTCAATATTATGTTTTACTTAGGTGGTCAGGCTAATTAGCGAATTCTGGGAGTTTAGTCCGAAACAGGACGTTTTCAAAAGTTCTCTGAGTCTACCGATGAGAATGTATATTAGAAGTTAAAGGTGAAATCCTCCTGACTAGCTGGGATGGGGATCTGATAAGCTGACACAAGACGCTAAGATCTCTGCTGCACAAATGTGAAGAGCATTTTTAAGCAAACTGCCCTGGAATCATGCTTCCCAGGCCAATATGGAGATCAGGATATCTTCCCATTCTATTCCCCAAGCCAACCATCAAGTCAGCATCTTCTGCATTCAGTGCGATGGCGTGGAGGTTCCACTTTAACCTTAAATTCTCTAACACCATTTGCCTATTCCCCTCTTCACTCTTGCATGCATTGAATCTTACAACGTGCTTAATTCTTGGAGTTATGAATTATAATGTTAAATTAGAGCAATGAACTAATGCAAAATTTCTAAAAAGCTGCCGGGGAGGGAGGGAATCTGTGAAGATAGCTGCATTCTGTCTCTTATATTAGAAAGTATGCACCGGTCCTGTTCACTTAACATGCAGACCCAATGAAATTTTCAAGTGCTCCTCCTCAGCCGTTCGCAGAATGTGTGCCTGCTTCTTTTCCAGGGGCACGAAATCCATATCAAACATCTTATTCTGCTCACATAGATGACATCAGCAGGAAGCAAGGGGAAAGTTCATTAGGCGAAATGTGACTTGGAATTATTCATGATATGCAGAGGGCAAGATGAGGAGCACATTATGATAACCAAAAATGGAGATTGCAGAGACACAGAATGGGTCTCTTGACTCTTTCTTGCCTCCATCCTTCCCTCACTTCCCTCTCTGGCAACGCTCCCCCCCCCGCTGTTTTCCAGCAACGAGAGTTTTGGTTCCAGCATTAAAGCTTCAGGGTCCTAGAGTGAAACTCTGGCAAAGAGCCAGCCCCTCTGACGGAGGCCCAGAAACGCTCCAAGAAACTGCACAAAGAATAAGGAAGAAACTGAATACAGATGGAAAGGGAAATCAGATACCCCCCCTCCGCTGTCCTTTAAAAAAAAATGGTGCTCAGATCTCTGAAGACATGCTCAGGTTTTGAATGGGAAAACAACTCACCAAGGCTAGGAGAGGTTGTTTTGGTCCCCAGAAGGGACGTTTTTGGAGGGAGATGGAAATTGATCCAAGCTCTCTGACAATGCAAAGCGTGGATCCTTGATGTCAGCAACAGTATGGGAAGGTTATTTTCCAGCTGTCATAACCTGCGGAAAGATGAGAAGAAGGGTGCAACATGCTTGTAGTTTGGTTGATGTTTATTTGTTTTTGATCAAGTGACATTAAGTAGAGCTGTCGTATCTCCACCAGCCCTTCTTTTCTTTCCTCCCTAATAAATGTTGGACGCAAAAAATGTCCATATAGAAATGATACATTTTAAGATACGTAATAAAAACAGCATGACCAACAGGAGAAAAAAAGTTATCTGATAAGTGGGAAACTTGAAAGCAATAATAGGCTGCCATGATAAATGTGTGTATGTGTGCGTGTTTTAGTGAATGCTCATGGGAAACCCGTAATTCAGATTCTCCGTTTTGTGTATGACGCTTGAGGCACTACCACTATTTCTGACTAATATTTTTCTCAGTTTCTCTCAGTTAACCCCTAGATCCACTTTCTCTTATTCTGGTATGCTGCATTTGGTTCCCCCCCACCCCCAAGCTCCCAGAGGTAAAAATTTGGCGTTTTTAATACTCTAGGCATGCTGGCTGCAGAATTCTGGGTGTTGCAGTACAAAAAGAGAAACTTTCCAAAACAATTTGATGTGTGAAGTAAAGCACAAAATTAAAGTGCAGTGCAGAAGCACAAAAGCAGAAGGGCAGCCTTTTAAAATTCTTTTTTGGGGGGTTAATAAGGGCTCATTCAGATGGACATTTGGCCTGCATTTTGTGTGTTATGTGGGCAGATTCGTTGACTCTTTTCCAGTGACCGCATGACATAATTGCTAGAGAGGAGCACCCCAACCTGCTCCTATTTCAGTCCCTATCAGGAGTTTCTACCTTTTCGGTGCAGGTTGGTATTCTCTGGTTTAGTCCATTCTCAGCATGTGCAATTTTTAGGAATGGACATCGGTCTAGCCTTGCAGCTGTCAAGACTGCCAAGGTTCCTTCTGATATCAAATTCCAACATCGTAAAGTGGCTGAATAGGCAACACCCTTTGGGGTGTCAGCAAATTGAACACTTCCCCTGCTCCTCTGCAGAGGGGCAGGGGAAGTGACATTATTATTTTATTCTGCTAGTCCATTGCTATAGCAATGAATCATTTATATTCAATTGTAAACATTCTTTGCCTTTGTGTGAAGTGCTGATCAAAACTACAGCTGCGGGCAGTCTCTCTATTGACGCTAAACAAGAGAATTAAAAACATTCATCTAAATGATTCAATGCTTCAGTGATGGTCTAGTAGAGGCAAAAATAATGCAGTAATTTAATTTTCGCTGGCCTTCCACAAAGGAGAAGAGGAAGTGTTTAACTGACAGGGAAGGAGGCAAGGTTGCTTGAGCTTAATATCCCATTTGAATGTGAGGATCATACAGAATTATATATTGCTCCCTGCCCTGACCATAAGTGACCCTATTTAGACTTCAGCATTCCATTTCAAAAGGGTCTGTGTGGTAAAATCCTGTGGCCAATAGTGGCATGGAGACGTGATACAAGGTTGTTCATGATGAATTTTAATATATTGGTGTTCGTATAGATTTAAAATCTGAGTAAGGGAATTGCCTTTATGACCAAAAACTAAGGTGGGAGAGATTGCCATCTCATAGGCCTCTTGAGAATAAACTGCTCCATTTTCTCTGTCAGGTGCCCCGGCTAAACTGCACACCAGTCCAGTAACTCTTGTATTTGTCTAGAATCTCCCTATCACTCAGCTCTATTGGATAATCCCATCTTCTAATAACCTTGAATCTACAATATTGGAGTCATATTAAACGTGCACGTGTTCCAATGCAGATGCTGTCTTCCAATGGGAACAATATTCAGAGCATGTTCCCCTCCCCCATTCTTGTCTGAGTTAGACATAAGGAGGTTCAAGATGAGTAGCCAAGCCACACAAAGGAAAAATTGAGCTGGTGTTTTATTGTGGGGCTTAACAATAATCATAATTATGCTCCCTGCTTTGACTTGCGGTTGCTGAACAACTTGGATAGATGTGGATACTTTTCTACTCTGGCCTATTTCACGGAGAAGACAGTGGGCTACTCAAGATGGAGGCAAAATTACCTGATACTGCATCACCCCTTTCACTTTTGTACCCACCAAGCAGACAATGCAAAGCTCAATTGGTTGAAATCTGTGCCTTTCCCCTGCTTGTAAGCTTAAAAACAATGTCCCTGGTGTGTGTGTGTGTGTATGTGTTATCTGGAACAGGCTTTGTTGTGGAGTCCTTTTTCATGGTGAGGTACAGTCCTGAGGTTGAGGATCCCAGCCGGGATCCTTTAATTAGCTTGCTAGTTAGCTTTAAAAAATGGGATGAGGGTGTTTGAAGAGCCCTCCAGGAGCAAAGCTGTAGCAAAAAAGTAGGTTTGTAATTATTTATTAGGTTTAGTGTCCCAGTGAAACTGGTTCCAAAGTTATGGCCTTTGTGTGTGTTATGGAGATGGGAGTGCTGGTTTGTGCTATTCCCCTCCAAGAATGATGACATCATGCTCATTTACTCGAGTCTAAGATTTTTGCCTGTATGGACAAACCCTGTGAATGGTATAGCATTTTTAAAAAGACGGTTCAGTTGACAGCAGTAGCTAGCATTTATGACAGCTGCTTCAGCCACCTATGGAGAGCCGCCCTGCAATACGTGTTGGAGTTATTTCAACCTCCAATGCTGCCTTTAGTAGGTTTGGCTGGGAAGGAGCCTTCTGAGCCAGGGTGACTGTCAATTAATCCAGCAGTAAGCAATTATTTCGTCTCTGCCTTTGATTTCAAAGGCAGCCATGCCTCTCTGCTTAGGATTCTTTTTTCCACCTCTTTTAGACAGCGGATAACAATGCAGTTAACAGTTTGTGTGTGCAGTTATGTGAGCATAGTCTGAAGGGTCTGTTGGAAGCAGTCAGCAGTGTTAGTTGAGGCCTTTTGCTCTAAGCAGTCATGTTTGCACAATATGCTCTTTTTGATCTATTTGACTGTAAGTAAATGGGGTATTTTATGCTTTCTCTTACCAATGTTTTTAGAGTAAGTTATTGAGACTGTGAATGCCAGTCGATAAGAAGCAAAAGGGCTGCCATCTCTAATATGAAGCTAATTCTGCTCTGAAAAAGTCTCTGCACTGTTGCTGTAGAGTTAGAATTTTTAAAAAAACTAGAATTCAGAAGCAACAATACTCTCCCAGCCGTAACTACTATTGGACATTCATCTATTTGGTCAGTTTCATTCTGTCTTCTTCTCTCCTGAGAGGAACAAGCATTCTTACTCCACCAACTGAAGTCCTCCCAGAAGCTGGCTAGGTGAAAAGGTTAATGGATGGGTGCCAATTGTGATATATGTGTGCTTCTAATTCTTTCAAGGGCTTTAATGCCAATTAGGATCAAATGACTGATGCAGCCCAGCAGTGTGGACAAACACGTCATTTTCACAAGCTTTCCCCCGGATGTTGATTTGAATAACAGAAAGGAAAAGAAATTTAGCACAAGGCACTTTTCCTTGCAGAGAGCTTCAGCTATATTTGGAAATTAAATAGGCAACCGTTGTATCTCTCGCAGTGGCCAGGAGTGACAGAGAAGTTAAACGATTTACTGATGGGGACAATATGAAGGGCAGAGTTGAGTAGCCTTGGAAACACATAGATATGTACACTCGGAGGACAAGAGAAGCGCCACACATCTATCCATTTTCCTTCGCCCACTGCCCTACAGCTGCCAGTGATTTAGAGAAAAGATTAGAGAACAAAACCTGACGGACAGCAAGAAACACTGGGTCATTTGTTACATCCACAGCTGTTAACCTACTTGAGACTTCATGATCATTTACTTTTTATGGTTTTGTGTAAAAAAAAATCACACACACACACACACACACACACACACACACACAGAGAGAGAGAGAGAGAGAGAGAGAGAGAGAGAGAGAGAGAGAGAGAGAGAGAGAGAGAGAGAGAGAATTAAAATCAATAAATAGTACATTGTTAAGAGGAACAGAAGTACATAGGTAGAGTAAGCAAAAGAAAAATATTTACACAGGATTCTAAGAGAAACAAGCCTTGTTATTATATAATCAATGTCTCTTGGTTGCTGAGGGTGGGTGGGTGGGTGGGTGGCCTTAAAGCCAAGCCGTAGCATGACTGCTGAGGTAGTGTTGGACACAGATCTTCAGGGTAATCACGGAATGCCATGCAGAATTCTCCAAAAACTTGCTTCTTCTGTGGCTCTTCCCACCTCCATCCCTTCCCCCACTGTTGTTATGTGCCATAAAGCTGGAACTGCATTTTCATACTTTTCTTCACCAGAAGAGGGGCATTCTTCAATTGCCTTGCTAATACAGTGGACCCTCGTATAACAAACTGTTTGTATAACATAAAATCTGTACAACATAAAAATCCAGAAGATAGGGGAAATTTGCTTAACAGAATTGTCTGTGGGGCGAATCCATACAACATGAAAATGGTCGTGATTAGGGATTACTCTGTTTTCAATGCATTCCTATGGGAAATTTGTATAAAGGACAGAATTTCCTATATTCCTTAACAGAATTTCATTTGGAACTAACTCCTTTATACAAGGTATCACCGTATATGGAAACTTCTTCAAGGAAGCTACCCTATCTCCAGTAACCCACAATGAGCACCTCTTTTCATAGCTGCACCTTCACCCAAAATGTTGAGTCTAACTTTACAAAAGGCTATGAAATTAAGTGTGGCACTCTGGCATATCTCTCCTGAGAGGAACAAGCATTCCTATTCCACCAACTGAAGTCCTCCCAGAAGCTGGCTAGGTGAAAAGGTTAATGTCTTGTCAGTGCTTTGTAGGTGTGCGACTTTCAGGGCCGGCGCTAGGTTTTTTTGTGCCCTAGGCGAGAGGCGGAGGGGTGGGGCGGGCTGTGGGCAGGGGTGGTGGTGCGTGGGCAGGGTGTTGGCGGGCAGGGGACAGGGTGGTGGTGGGGCGGCAGGCGGGCTGGGCAGGCGGTGGGGTGGGGGTGGGGGTGGACAGGGTGGCGGCGGGCGGGTGGTGGGGTGGTGGCGGGGAATGGCGACGGGTGCAGGGGCGGCGGCAATGGGTGCGGTCGGCAGTGGGTGGGCGGTGGCGGGCAGCGATGGGGGGACGGCGACGGGCGGCTGGTGGGCGGTGGGGGGATCGATGGCGGTGGCCAGCGGCGCTGGGGCGGCAGGCTGGCCAGTGCCCTCTCTCTATTTTGGCACCCTAGGCAACTGCCTAGTTCGCCTTAATGGAAGCGCCGGCCCTGGCGACCTTATCTGATTCCTTTTACAGGGAACTAAGCCCCGCTGAGTTCAGTGATGCTTACTTCCACGTAACTCCACGGATGGTTCCAGCCTTCGTAGAGTTTGAGAAGTTTCCTTTAGTGCTTCTGTTCCCCTCTGTAATCTAGCACCTAAGACTTTTTTTTACAGAAAAGGTTAAAATTCTGAAGTTTGACTATCTGGGAGAATGAAACACAGTATTTTCCGGTGTATAACACTATATTTTTGTCTAAAATTGTTAGACTAAATTTGAGGGGTGTCTTATACACAGAAATAAGTTGAGGAAAGAGCTGTGTGGTTACAAAAGTGTAATTTTGGATTCGAAAAGTGGGGATCGTCTTACACATGGGGGCATTTTAAAGATGGGAAAAATATAGTAATTAGTTCAGGGCTTTAGAGAGAGAGAGAGAGAGAGAGAGAGAGAGAGAGAGAGACTCTCTTCCAGAGGCACAGTTGCAGTAACAAAGGAATGATTTTATTACTTGTTTTATTACTCTTTGTAATTCTCTTGGCTATTGCAGCCTCGTGTATGCCGCTTAGAGTACATAGTAGATAAGCGGGATATAAATTTAACAAATAAATAAATAAATAAATAGATTTCACTGAAGAAGGATTCCACTCCTTGGAAGCATCGAGAAGCAATTTACTTGTGTAATGCAGTGCAGTGTAGATACCAATACTGTATTGGCAAACTTTGGTCCTCTTCAGGATGAATAGTACTTACCCATGTGTCATTTTGCCTGTCTGGACAAATTCTTCATAGCATTCAATATAAAGATAATTCCATATGTATCCAGATTGACAGCTTAATTCTCTCCTGCTTTTTCCCAGATCTATTATAACGTACTGATTATGATCTATTAGGACCTGTACAAACTGGGTCCAGCATATCTGAATTTCTTGCAAGAAGCCGGATAGGGCTCAGAGAACGTCAGGGGAGGCCCTTCTCCCATTTCAGAAGCACATTTGATGGCGGTGCAAGTGACAGCTTTCTCAGCAGGCTCTCTAGGCCTCCCTTCTGTTGTAGTCTTTCTGTGGGTAATAACTTTAGACATAGACATATTATTTAATTGGCTGCTTTCCTTTTCTTTGAGGCCTGTTTCTCAATTGTCACTTTGATTGATTTAAATTGCACTTTAAATTTAATTCTGTTTTAATCAATTATCTTGTCTTCTCCATTGATTTAGTATTACGGTGAACTACCCTGCATCCCATTTTCAGGCAAAAGGTAAGACAGTAATCCAATCAGTCACTCAATATCCATATGAATGCAATTTCATCCACACAGCTTTAGATCAGGAGCCAACTTTGGAGGGTCTTTTCTTTTTCCCAGACTCACCAAAGGCTGCACCACTTCTGAAAGTGTGTACAATTTTGCAAATATTACAAATTTGCAAAATTCACCAGCTACCAGCAGTTTTCAATTTGTGGGTCGCGATCCCTTTGGGGGTTGAACGACCCCTTGACAGAGGTCACCTAAGTTCATCGGAAAACACATATTTCTGATGGTCTTAGGAACCATGCCCCTGCTCCAACTGCAGCAGCAGCAGGATTGGGTCCCTGAGGTGCGCCCAGAAAAGCCTGCCACCACTATATTTCATGGAGGGAGAGTGTGCCCGGCACCAGAGGCAACTGTCCAGGAGGAACCAGGGCAAGCAGCTGGTGCATTACTCCTCTGGGCTGGCCAGGAGGGCTCGCACCTCCCCACTGCCCACCTCCGCCACATTTCTGCCCTTTCTGTCTGTCACCCCTCATCACCTCCTCCTCTGGGGATCCAGTGTCTTTCCTCCTCCTCCTCCTCCTCCTCCTCCTCCTCCTCTGAATCGCTCACCGCCACACAATCCCCAAGTTCTTGTTTGGCGCTGCCTTTCTGGCTTGGCCCTGGTCTTCGTCCAGTCATGTCAGCTGCCTACGCATGGGTTTGTGCCACCTCTCCACCTGGGTTACTTTCACTCCTTCCTCATGAGTGCTGACCCCTGGGCCAGTCATGTTCCCTTCAGAAGGCGCCTGCCCATGCACAGGAAGGAGAAAGCCCAGCAAGAAGGAACATGGGTCCAGTGAATCGGTCCATAGATCGCATCTCTCTCTCTCTCTCTTTCTCTCTGTCACACTCTCTTTCACACACAGAGCACCAAGCTCCTTGGGTGCAGACATGTACACGTGCTCACCGCGTTACAGGAGCCTTGCCTTGGGTGCCAAGCCACTCCTGTCCCACTGCGAGTAGGGAGGAACCGTTGCAGGGAGGGAAGTGCTGGGCTTCAGATAAGGATTACTTGGGAGTAAAGGAGGACCCGCCGCTCCCCCAGCAGGCTGAAATACAGCTTTGCAGTTGTTTTATCCCTTGCCTCATTTGTTCCCAGTCTTTCCCCTGCTGGCCTCCAGGCAGCCTTGTTGGAACATGGGTATGGCACTCTCAAACTTCAGTTAAACTACAGTTATGAAGTAGCAACAAAAATAATTTTGTGGTGGGGGGTCAACTGTATTAAAGGAACTGTATTAAAGGGCCGCGGAATTAGGGAGGTTGAAAGCCACTGAACTAGAGGGTTTTGGCTTAGCTTTGCGGGAGTCTGTGGTACATATTGGGGGGGGGGGCTGCAACCTCTATTTTTACCACTGTTCACCATCTTACTGCTGCTCTTGGAGATTTCCAAGGGTGATATCTATCTATCTATCTATCTATCTATCTATCTATCTATCTATCTATCTATCTATCTATCTATCTATCTATCTATCTATCTATCTATCTATCTATCTATCTATCTATCTATCTGTGGGGATAGCTGTAGAGTGGGGCTTGGAGGGGACCACTGGGTGGCCTTGCGAGGCCGCACACACTAGCCAAAATCTGTTCTTTGCCCTGCCCTGCTTTAGCTATTGTCCCCAATGACTTCCTTGAATCCCATCATTAGACATGCTTTTGCCTGTGCAAGGGGGCTGAAAAATATGTGGCCGTCTTGGAAGAGTGTCATTGATATTCATTTCTTTTTATTTTATGCTGGTGCTGCCTCCTCCAGGCACGGCTTCTGATTTGGTGCCTGTTGGAGGTGGTGGGGCTGGTAAATACCAAAAAAGCCAAAGCAGTGCTTTGTGCCAATCTCTACTCCCTGGATGGAGGTCTCCATCCCAATTTTGCAGTGAAGACTGCAAACGCATTTGCTTGAACATGCACATTGGAACCTAATTCCATGACTCTGCTGCCCTGACTGTGGATGGCCAAAGAGATGCTTCCTAACGCAAGACAACAGTTGTTAGTTCTTTTTCCTGATGGAATGCTGTCCATATTTTCCAGCCCATGAGTCGAAACCCCCCTGACATGGTGTCACGTTTGTGGTCTGAAGCATAAATACGAAGAGGGAAGGATACTTATTTAATGTGGCCTCTTTGTCTGAAGATAGGGAGTGGGGAGAGAAAATAAAAAAGTGAGGTAGGGACACACACACACAAGACGCAACTCACACACGAGTCACAAGACCAATCCCTCCCATCTCCCACTCTCAGCGACAATGCTTTCCTTTTAGGAAAAACTTTTCAAGCTGCCTTTCTGTACATTAAAAACTCTTCCATCCCTTTGCAGGCCCCGTACGTCACTGTCACAAGACCTCCGCCACATGGGAGAGCTATGTAACCTGACCCGTTTCTGGCATGGCTCCATGATATGTCACAGTAGAACTGTAAAGACTTTTGGGGGGGGGAATTATTTTTAGAAAAGGATGCTGGGCTGTAATTTTCTGGCTGGCAGAGATGCTGGTTGTGATGGCAGGGCAGGGAAGTCTGGAGGATTTTTATTTTATTTTTTTAAATAGCAGGGAAACAAAGAAGAGAGGTAGTTTTAATGGAACTGTGCGGGATTAAGCATGAAACTGTCAAACATGTGTGTGCTGGAACAGAGGACAGGGCTGGGAAAAGTTAGTGGCTTGGACCATTTTCCAGGAGCAGAGAGAGGAGAGCTGGGGCAGGGGAAAACTACCTGCACGGCCATGCTGCTAAGGATAATGGGAGCTGCAGTCTGAAAAAGTTGTGTTTCCAAACTTTGGCAGAGATGAAAATGAAAATTTACGAGCAGTGATGGCTTGTGGCCATGAACGGATGTTTAAATATTACTTAAGCATTGCCACTTCCAGGTTTGGTCTGTTGCGGGGGAAGCTTAGTCAAATTCCCTTTCTCCACATCACCATCATCTTTCAAATAGCAATCTCTAAACACACACACACACACACACACACACACACACACACACACACAGAGAGAGAGAGAGAGAGAGAGAGAGAGAGAGAGAGAGAGAGAGAGGAGAGAGAGAACCAGAGAGAAAAACTACTGCTTGTTCTATTTACTCACACTGGTTCAAATGGCATGGATTATTCAGCATAGAGGTGGAATCAGGTTTTGTTTATCAAAACACATGCTTTTCCTCATCTACCTTGCATTTAGTGCATTTTGTCTAGTGTAGAGATGGGCTCGAATAAAAAAATGGTGTTTCGTTTGTCGTTTGTCATTTAGGGGGTCCGTTTCGGTTCGTTTCCATTTTTTGTGAATTTTTGCAAAAAAATCATTTTCGTTTTCGTTCATTTTGTTACCGTTTCATTACCATTTATTTCAATTTTTTGAGATTCTTTTTAGCATTAAAAGCAGTTTAATGTATTGCCGTAACAAAAACGAAATGGACGACAGAATTTCTGGTGTTTGTGTTTGTTTCGTTTCATTTTAGAGACAAAATTCATTTGTCGTTTCGTTACATAACAGAATGAGAAAACGGAAACGGAAACGAAAATTTTTTTCGTTTCGTGCCCATCTCTAGTCTAGTGATTGGCTATTAGAAAGTAAATACAAGCTAACTTTCTCAGTGGGCTTGTTCAGCCATGGCTCAGTGAGTTAATCCCATTGCAGGAGGGAGAAAATGGAAGTGCTGGGAACATGCAATTTCATTAATGTCTGTTTTAAGCATCAGGGACGACAGTTGACATGGGTAATAATATTAAACAGGAACAGGGACTCGAGGTGCATTGGAAAGCCAACCAGGGCATGCGACTCAACACGGAACACAAGAGGTTTCAGACCAGAATTAAATCTACATAGTGTAAAATGCACATTTACAAACAATAGCTATAAAGAGATAGAAATGTTTCGCTGTTCATCCAAAGGATGAACAGCGAAACGTTTCTATCTCTCAAAAAAGAAGTCCAGTAGCCATGACTCAACTCCCAGTTAAACGCACCTGGATGACTGAGAATCTTCACAGAAATAGCTATAAAGAGAAATATTCCCTTCTTGGATGCAAACATTAATGTGGTGAGAAGGTTTGAGTGTGCCAGGGAAATTGAGAGCAATACTATTAGGAGGATAAACTCCATTACAAATCTAGTTTCCTAAAAGGTGGAATGGTGACAGCTGAGACATCAGACTAAGATATATCCATCCTTTCCAAGAATTAAGGTGCATATCAGTAGAAAATAATTGATAGCGTCATGTGCGACAAAAAGTGACTATTTAAAGTCATTGTACAACCTGTTGCACTCTATGGTGCAGAATGTTGACCTGTGACTAAAGAAGCTGGATGTTGCCTTGGTGTCATGGAGAAAAAGATGCTGCAATTGACCTCTGGCCTCATGTGCAATGATGACATACAATCAGAATCCAATTCCTGACAAGATGCGTGAAGCCTGACTGCGTTGGTTTGGACATGTCCTGTATGCCAATGAGGAAACTCACGACCCTGTCAAGTGGAAAGCCAAAACAAGAATAGCGGACCCCATCACCAAGTGGGACAAATAATTATGAAGAAGAAGAAGAAGAAGAAGAAGAAGAAGAAGAAGAAGAAGAAGAAGAAGAAGAAGAAGAAGAAGAAGAAGATGAAGAAGAAGAATTTTTTTATGGACCTGTTGGACAGCATCACCAGGAACAGGCAATGCTGGAGGAGGATTTGTTTTTTGTAGTAATAGTAGCTTAGTCTTGATAAAAGACATCTGGGGGAGATATAACAGAACTCTTCAAATAAATGAAAGGTTGTCACAAAGAGGAGGGGCAGGATATGTGCAGGACACATAATAATAGGTGCAGGTTACAGGAGGCCAGACATTGGTTGACTATCAAGAAAAAATTCTCAATTGTTAGAGCAGTATAACAATGGAACCAATTACCTCAGGAGGTGGTGTGCTCCAAAACTGGAGGAGCTCAAGAGAAAATTAAAGTATCATATGTCAGATATACTTGGATTCCTACACTGAGCAGGGGGTTGGACTTGAAGACTTTATAGGCCCCTTCCAATATCATTATTCTATGATTCTATGACAGTAACACACAAGCTGGAATTTAGTGATGCTGTGTTGAAAGCAGTAGTAAACAGCTTTAGAACAGGTTGTACCACAAGAACACTGTATGACACAAGCCAAAACAGAGAGAAAGTGAATAGGAAGATGAGACTCTAGATCCAAAGATGATAGCACTACATCTAATAAAGCAGCAGAATTAAAGCTGAAAGGATGTCTAGCAGCTGGCTTACACAGAGGCAAAAGGAATGTTCAGTACTGCATGGAATTGGAACATGGAAGGTGAGAAGAGATTGAATCAGGGCATCTCCAAGGTTGTAAAATGAGGAATGGAAATTTTGAAACTTATAAGACATGAAGAAAGCAAACTAACATGGACCAGATTTGAACATTTTCAGTTAGGTAATTAGAAAGTACTGTACACTGATAACATTTTCCAAGTTCAGTCCCTTTGAAGAAGGCACAATGAGGAACTGAATGAGGACAGTGGTACAGGCGCTGGTTGTGTTGAGGCTGGACTATTGCAACGCTCTCTACATGGGGCTCCCCTTGAACCTTGTTCGGCGATTGCAGCGGGTCCAGAATACGGCGGCCAGGCTGGTGGTTGGTGTGCGTCGTTATGACCGCGCCACCCCCATCCTGGCTCGCCTACACTGGTTACCCGTTGCCTCCCGAATAAGGTTCAAGGTGTTGGTTTTGGTTTACAAAACCCTCCATGGCTTGGCCCCGGCTTATTTGGCGGAGCGTCTTCCCAGACAATTAGACCTGGCCCGACCCACCCGTGCCTCGGTGGCCCTTTCCCTGCGGACGGTCCCCCCGAGGGAAGCCCGAAAAGCGCGTACTCGCAGTCGGGCTTTCTCGGTGGTGGCACCGGCAATTTGGAACAAACTCCCAGGTGAACTACGGCTGGCTCCCTCGCTGGCGGCGTTTAAGAAGAGCCTTAAGACCATGCTCTTCCGAGAGGCCTATGGCGAGGGTTAGGGACTCTGCTCTTTTTTTTCCCCCCGCCTTTTTAATCTTGGATCTAATTGTTTTTAGCAAATTTGTTGCTTATTGTTTGTGCCTGATTTTATCTGTTGTCTATTTCTATGTTGTTAACCGCCCTGAGTCCCCATCGTGGGAATAGGGCGGTATACAAGAGCTAAAAATAAATAAATAAATAAATAAATGAATTCCCAACCTCTAGCTGCGCAGCCAGATACCTAAACCACAGAATTATCAAATCTGCTGATAACTTTTAACCATCAAATGGGTTAGTTGCATCTTTTCAAAACATATCCGTCTATGCTTCCTGTGTGTGCTAGTCAGAAGGAAAGAACAATAGTTTTGCACAGATTGCCATAGAGGCATTTTGAACAAATGGCAAACATTATGTTGGGCTCCTCCCTTTGTGCTGGAGGAGAGGACACTCATCAAATCCTCTTTTCAGGCATTTGATATGAAGAAGGATTTTAACATATAGTCTTCCCAGCCCTAGTTAGGAGACATAACATTCACTGAGAACTCTACATTCCAAGAAAAGGAGTGGGGTGTTTTCGCCAGGGAAATGGGGCAAGGTCTAGATGATATTTTGCTATTATGTGCCATAGATCTAGTGACACTTTCTCCTATGGCACTGCTACAAACTTTTTTTGGAAACTGTAAAGAACATGATCTATCTGGTGAGCCATTTCATCTTCTGAGTATTTCATATGCTAAGATTTTGTGACTCAAGCCAAAATTTCAAGACACTCTAAAGAATATCTGCCCTTTCCTTTTCATTAGCTCTGCTTGCATGAGTAATGCATCATCCCATGAGACAGACACAAGACAGTTCTGCGGCATATTAATCTTAAACGTCAGCTGTTCATATAAACAAATCCATTAGTGGTTGAAGCCAATTATATGACCCCTTAGAAAGAGATGACTGCATTGACTCGTGGCGCAGTGGTTAAATGCCTGTACTGCAGGTAAAACTGTGCTCACGACCTGGGTTCAATCCCCGGTAGCAGGCTCAAGGTTCACTCAGCCTTCCATCCTTCCGAGGTCGGTAAAATGAGTACCCAGCTTGCTGGGGGGGGGCAATGTGTAGCCTGCACACTGTAATCAAAATTGTAAACCGCCCAGAGACTACTTGTAGTGGTATGGGGCGGTATATAAGCAGAACACTTTGCTTTTTGCTTTGACTTGTAGAGATGTGTGGATCACTAAAATCTTTTGACTGGTGGTTTAAATTCTTTGACAGAATTCAACCCCACGTTTCTTTCTTTCTTGTATTACGAGTGCAAAGAAAAGAACAAAGACAGTTATGATTCTAGACTGAGACCCGATCATAGGAGATGTCCGGTAACTTCAGTCTACTAAGGCTCAAAAGGGTTTATTTTCAGAAGACAGAACAGGTTGCAGACTGCCAAAGGCTGAACAATCATACCTAAGAACCTCAAAGGGTCTGACCTTTAAGTCATCAGATTTGAAGTCCAGATGGTGAAATTCTGCCGTGATTAAAGTTAAGTTTTAAAACTGACCAAACTGGTGTCGAAAGGGAAAGCTGTGACATCTGAACTTCTCACACTGGCAATGTAAATACTATGGAGGAGGAGCCAGAGTGTTGGACACTCAACTGGAAAATGGGAAGGGTCTTGATGAAATACTTGTTATGTACCATCAAGCCTGAATCGGCTTATAGCAAGCAGCCTTAGTAAGACTTTCAAGGTGGCTGCATAGGTCAGTGGTTTCAGTAACTGGCTATGGAACCAGAGGTTGGCATTGTGGCCCCCCACTGTATCATCGGAGAGTCGAGTTCTCTGTATTGCAAGTTTTGTATTATGTGTGATTTGGTTAACAACCATAAATAAACATTAATTCATTCATTCATCAGAGACAAGGTGCCACCTGTGCAGCCATGGATGATCTGCATAGTCCCAGGATGTTCCTAGGAGAAGGGGATTGTAAACCATTTATGGTATATGTATTTTCTACCTAGTAAACCCTGGAAAGCATGTCCTTTATTTTTTTAAGAATATTTTTACCCAGCCTTTCTCTTTGGAAAAAGAACCCAAGGCGGCTTACAGAATGAAGGATAATATACAGTCCAGTACAATTAAGACATGTTCAAGTACTGTATTGAGAACAGGGAACTGAGGGACATCTTGCAGCATTAATAGTCAACATTACATTAAAGCTACAAAAGAATGTGAGCAGTTAAAGGGGAGTAAAGTTCCATGTCAAGTTATGAGTGATGGAAACTAACATTGAAAACATAGTGTCAATGTAAACCCGTAAGGTTGTAAGTAGTTATAAACACAAAGTCTATGTGAACCTAGATTCATATAAAAGACATATAACAGGTAGACCATCATTCAGGGAAAGCTTGCCTGAAGAGAAAGGTCTTTGCCTGTTTCCGGAAGGACCACAGAGATGAGGCAGTCCTGGCCTCTAGTGGGAGGGAGTTCCAGAATCTGGGCTCAGCAGCTGAGAAGGCCCTTTCATGGGTTCCCATGAGACGTATGGAATGAGATGAGGGTGGTGGGATGGAGAGAAGGGCCTCTCCTGATGACCTTAACACCCGAGTTGGTTCATACTCTGAGATTTGATCTTTGAGGTAGCTAGGACACAGGCCATACAATGTTTTGTAGGTCACGGTCAGCACCTTGGATTGTGCCCAACAGCTGATTGGCAGCCAGTGGAGCTGCTTTAATAGGGGTGTAATGTGATCTCTGTACCCCGCCCCAGTCTGGCTGCTGCATTTTGGACCTGTTGAAGTTTCCTGAGTCTTTTCATCAGTAGCCCCACATAGAGCGCATTACAGTAGTCTAGCCGGGATGTCACTAGGGCATGTATCACAGTGGCCAGAGCTGGTTTCTCAAGAAAGAGGCATAATTTGCATACTAGACTTAATTATGGAAATGCGCTCCTGGCCACAGCCATGACCTGCTTGTCCAAGCTCAAGGATGAGTCCAAGAGCACCCCCAAGCTGTGTACCTGATTTTTCAATTGGAGGGTGACCCCATCCAGTTCAGGATGCATCCCTATCCCTTGTTCTGCCTTTCAACTGACCATGAGCACCTCTGTCTTGTCTGGGTATAGTTTTATTTTGTTCATCCTCATCCAGTTCATTACTGCAGCTAAACAATCATGAGATAGTAGTTTCCTTAGAATCTGGAGGTGAGAAGACGTAGAGCTAGGTATCATTGGCATACTGGTGGCACTTAATCAAAAAAGACCTGATAATCTCCCCCAGTGGTTTCATATAATATATAACATAGGAGACAGAAAAGAACCCTTGGGAACTCCACAGGTCAGCGGCCCTGGTGTCAAACATGAATCACCTGACACACTTTCTGCCGTCTTTCCTGAAGGAAGGACCGGAACCACTTTAATGCAGTACCCCCAATTCCCAGTTCCCAGAGATGACTCAGGAGGATGCCATGGTCTATAGTATCAAAAGCAGTTGAGAGGTCTAGTAAAACCAAAAGGGACACATATCCCCATCAATTTCCCTGCATAAGTCATCTACCAATGCAACTAGTGCCGTCTCTGTCCCATAGACAGACTTGAAGCCAGAATCAAATGTGTCTGGGTAGTTTTTCTCATCCAGAAACCTCTGGAGCTGTGAGGCCACAACCCACTCTAGAATTTGATGGTATGCAGTTATAATGAATAGGACTTTCAAAGTAAGTGAGGAATGTAAGGAGTGGTTTTGCCGATTCCACACTACCCTTCTGTTGGTTTCCATGTCTAAGTGGGGACTCAAACCCAGGTCTCCCGAGGCCCTGTCTATCATTCTATCCATTACACTTGTGGTTCTCAACTTTAAGTAGCCCAAAGTGTTTTAGGAATGCAGTTCCCAAAAGTTTCATCACCAGCTGCACTGGCTGGGATTTCTGGGAGTTTTTGTCCAAGAAGAGATGAGTTACTCAAGGAGGGGAACTGCACTACACCATCCTGGGTACCTTGATAGTACATTTATATCATAATGAGATACATATGTTCATACCCATGAGAGATACATATGTTCATTGGGTTGGCAGAAGTGAACTTCCCTAATCTTCTATAGACAACCCTTACAGTTTGAACAAGGAATGGGAAGTTTAGAAGTTAAATAAACACTGCCTTGAGTTGTTTACACAAGCTGGAGGTATATGAGTTGTAAATAAAGTAAATTAAAGAATGAATGAACAAATGAATGAATGAATGAATGAATGAATGAATGAATGAATGAATGAATGAATGAATAGACAAAAGTATACATGAATGCACTATACTTACTTTAATGTAATCATTTCTTGTATTTGCTCTGTTAAGTTAATTGTGCTACACCAGTGTTGGTGAATCTATGACACGGGTGCCAAAGGTGGCATTCGGAGCACTTTCTGTGGGCACCTGACATTGCCCCTTCACAGCCACCTGTATACAGATTAAATTGCTATATTGGCACTTTGCAAAAAAATTAGTGGGTTTTGAATTGCAGTTTGGGCACTTGGCTTCTAAAAGGTTCGCCATCACTGTCCTACACCAAAGACAGGCCATTTTTATTCACCCAGAGTTATATTTTGTTGAGGAATCTATGTAGGCATACAATAGCCATTATCTTGTTCCATGTTAGGACTTGTGAAAGCTGCTGCAGAGATCTGATGAGGTGTTGATCATGTGGCTGGTCATGCATGACGGGTGCCCTGTCATATTGCTGCAGCAGCTTCCACACTCAATGTGTGCATAAATATTGAACAAGCCATGGGTCTTCAAGTTTCAACTGCTGACCATGCACTGAAAAAAAAAACCCAATTTAAAAGATATTTTAAATCAATGGCTCCTAAGCAATGGGTCCCCAGGAGCTGTTGAACTAAAAGGTGACAACCTGTTTCCAGTTACAATCCAAAGTTTTGGTTCAAATGGCTTTGGTCCAAGCTATCTCAATGATTGTCTCTCTCTTTATAACCTTGCCTGGGTGTTAAGATAATCAAAAGTCTTTCTCTTGTCCCCCCTGGTGTAGTGTGGCGGGGGTGGGGGGATGGGAGAGGCAGAGAGGTGGTTGACCTGGGTGGAAAATTCTTAGGGGAACTTCGCCCTCCTGGCAGCCTGAGTCTGATTTGCTAGGTGGCACTGGGCCCACCTCTGCCACCTGCACAGATCTTGAGTGGCTCTCTGACCACTTCATGGCACCAACTCAGGAGCTGCTCTTGCTCCAAATTCGACCCTGCATTGCATCACAGAGCCTGCACATATCTGCCTTGCCCCAGGTGCTCGAAACCCACATTCTGCCACTGGCTAGGCCTCACTGAGATTGGGGACATGGGAGAGGACCTTATCTGTTGCTGCTCCAAGAACTTGGAGCTCCCTCTCACAGAAGGCCAGGCAGAACCCATCTTTGCTGTCCTTCTGCAAGTCGGCAAAGACGTTTTTCTTCAGGCAAGCTTTCCTTGAGTGACTGGTTGCCTGTCTGGGTTTTTAAAAATTGATAATTGTGCCTTATTGCTCTGACTGTGTTTTTAGTGGTGTTTTTGTTTACCTTTTTTAAAAAAATGGGGTATTTGTTTGATCCTTTTTGGTATTTCTTTCTATCTATCTATCTATCTATCTATCTATCTATCTATCTATCTATCTATCTATCTATCTATCTATCTATCTATCTATCAAACAAACTCTCAGAAATCCTGGTCAGAACAGCCAGTGGCAAAGCCTTTGAAGAAATTTAGTCCAGGAATATCTGAGGTTCCAAGGTTGGGGAACCATGCAACAAAAAAGTACAAACAAATATTTTTAATCCTGTCCCCAATCCTGTAATGTTTTTGGTGAAAGGGAATTGTTTCCTGCCATGTTGCAGTGAATTATGGAACAGAGAAGTTATCTACTGAGCCTGTCAGGAGGTCATCTGCATTTGGGGGATTGGCAGGTAGGTGGGATTTTCAAGATGTACCACAACAGCCTCAGCACATCTCTACTGCTAACCTTCAATACATTTGGAATTCTTATGATGTCAGAAAAATACCACCACCCCCATCCCTCATTCAATAGAAGAACTGCTGGAGAGCTCAGCGCTTTAGGTCCCTGGCTACAGAGACAGAGGTTGGGAGTTCAATTCCCCACTGTGCTTTCTTGACAAGGGGCTGAATGTGATAATCCATCCCGGATCACTTCCAGCTCTCTAGTTCTGAGATGATGATTAAAATTTTCTATTTTCCAAATATCAGTGGTTGAAGTATTTAATTCTTGCCTCCTTTTTTTGACGGTTGTATTTTCTGTTTCTTCCATGACACAGTGAAGAAACTCTTTAAGCTGAGCGGTGAAAATGTTGTTATTGTTGCTTTTTTTGCTTCAGCGTCCTCCTCCATAGTTCTCTAAAGCTGAATAATTTCAGCATACAAATGCGGAAGCAAAAGGAAAGCTGCCACTTTCTTGACATTTTGTATTTTATGGTAGAGCTGAGGAAACAGCCCCCCCCACTTGCCTTTCCTTATTTTCTTTGCAACCATATTCCTGTCTAAATTTTACTTTTTCTCAGACAACTGGTCATCAAAATAATATCTCTTTATCCCAGTATCTGATTCTTACTTTGAGTTTTAACAGTTTTAATGGAACATTGATTGCATGTTTAATTGGTGTCTTGTATGCCAATAACAAATTCTGGACCAATTGACTTTTGTTGCTTCAGTATAGTTTGGAAACAGTGTTTTTTGCAGAACAAAGGAACAATAGCGTCTAAAATCCAGTGGCTCTTAATGTAGTTGTGGGTTTTAAGTTTTTAAAAAAGCATTTTTTTTTTAAAAAACAAAAACATATCCTTATGCAGCAATGATAACCTGCAAATAGAGGTGATGGATTTAGGTAGACAAGATCCCCCTTTTAAATACAAAACAATCAAGAGCTTCATGGCAGCTAAGGTCAGTGTCCTCTTAGGCATTGCAGAACACAACACACCATAGTAATAGGGCTCCATGAGATTTCTAACTTGTTATCATGCAAGCTACAGTTCACCTCATTGAATAGAAGAGCTGTGCATGATGGTGCAACGACTTTGATACTTCTTGCACTAACTTTCTGAAAGTTCAACCACGCACACAACTGACTATTGTGTGAACTGAATAAATTGAGAGAATAATGTCTCAACATATTTTGTCTTGCCTTAGATTTTTGTCTCTGAAATTTTGTAGACTGTAATTCACAGAAGTACATGCAAACTAAAGCTCATTAGTCTTTAAGAGGCCAGAAGTGTTGGAGTTATTGTAACCTCACACATGCTGCCTCTAGCAGATGTAGTTGGAAGTGATCTTTCTGGGCTGGACTGATCAAATCTATCCAACAGTAACCAATTGTTCCTTCCCTCCCTTTGAGTTCAAAGAGAACCACAACACTCTGCTCCATATTTTTGCCCCCTCCTCCACCTCCTGTAGTCTGTTACAAGTCAGTGAGTCTGTTGAGGCTTATTGCTCAAAGTGATGATCATGTTTTAACCAGTCATGTTCCAAAGATCCATGCATTTGCACTGCACAACCCATATGTGTAATTCATCGAACAAGGCCTTTCTACTTGGAATGGAAGGGCTGCCATTTTGTTCTTTACCTGGAGATGCTTAAAATGTCCTGTTCCAATAGTGCCGTATTTTTCAGTCTATAAGACACCCCCATGTATAAGACAACCCCTCTTTATAACCCAAAATTACAGTTTTGCAACCACATGGTTCTCTCAACAGCTTACTTCCATGTATAAGATGATGACCCTATTTAGTCTAATAAACTTAGACACAGAAAAATACTGTTCATGGTAAGAAGGTGTTGTGGTCAGCTTACTTCACACCTCAGGTTTTGGAAGGGATGGTTCAAGAAGACTAATATTTGGGTGTATGCTTGTTGAGGACTACCAGAAATGCCTTCAATGTTAGGCTGTTAAGTCAAGATGGGCACAAAACAGAAAAATAGCATTTGCCTTCCCACGCGAAATGATGAGTCAAGGCATTTTTATGGGTTTAAACTGGGCCAAACTTTATTAACTTCATAACTTGGGGTCAAAAGACAACATCAGGAGGGGCCTGGCATCCAGCATAGCGAGGGTTGGAACCCCGGGGTCTCCCGGGACCCCTCCAACTGGGCAGCATAGGGTGAGTTACTACCCCCAGGTAGTGCAGTCAGCCGATGGCACCCACCGAGCCAGTAAATGCGCATACAACTCCCTGGGTCCTAGTGAATCACAATGGGTTATTCCTGACCCAGGGAGGTGTTCCCGTGTATCTTCCCCGACACTGTAATCTTACGATGTGCAGTGTTGTGGGTGTTGGATACACGGGGACAGATGTTCTATTCCATCCTCACTGGCTGCCATTCATCCACTCCTGCCACCAGTGTGACCAAACAAACAGGGGATATTAAACTAATGCCCAGTACCAGTGTGGGATAGGCGAAAAATCCCTGCTCTCCTTGGCCAATCTAGAGTGCGGGACAAAAATTCCTATCTGCCCCCCGTGGGCAACCAGTTAGACTCACACTAGTACTTCAAGTGGTGGGCAGGTGGGGAATGCTCTGGTGCAAAAGACGCTGTGGGAGGAAGGAGCCCCCTTTTAAAGGGTGCTCCTCCCCCTCCCTTCAGGACGCGATTGCGCAAGAGGGCAAAACGGCCCCACTGGCCAGAGGATCTGGCCGCAGAGCCAACATTTGTATTGTTTTGTTTCCTTTGTTGTTTCATTTCATTTTATTATTAATGATTTTTTTTTAAAAAAATGTAACAAAATGAAATAATATGAAATGATTCATTACACTATATGGGCCTGCTCCTCTGGGTCCCAGAGGCACCCAGTTTTGTGGGTAGGTCAAGAGTTGGGCCAACAGGCTGAAAACTGCAATCTCTGTGCAGAGAGATGGGACCTAGGAATGGATGATGTACTAGTAAGATATTGTGGTCCTTCTGGGAAGAGATGGGCTGCCAGGTAGATCAGTGCAGAAGATGTGATGGTGATTGGGAAAGATCCCATGCAAAAATCATATGAAATCAAAAGGTTATGGTAAGATCTGGCTTCTTGGAATTGCACCAATTGCAATTTCCAGCCTACTGTTCTGACTCACTAGGATGGTATTGGTGTGCTGTGACAAGGGAGAATGAAACGTTTCATTTCTGAAACATAAAATGGCGTTTGGAACGCTCGATGGAATGCTTTCTTGCATTTTGTTTCATTTTGTAATGCTTTGTAACCTTATAAAACAACGAAAGAACATGTTGTTTTTTGTTTTGTGCCCATCTCTACTGTTAAGTTATGCTTGTTCATCAATTTGAGCCCAATGACCCTAGATACCTGCATAAGGACCTTTTACAGCAATGGTATGCAGCTGCACAGTTATGTACAGCATGTAATCTGAAGTCTCCACAGCAACCAACTGAACAGCAATGGACTGACAGAACTGAGGTGATTGCAGTTACATACATATTCACCAAGGAAATCCAGTGATCAAGGAATCCTAATTTTAACATAAAGATATCACTGTGGTTTCCATTTATTTCCTATGTGGAAGCCCTTTAAAATTATGAAAAATTTCAACTAAATAATTCCCATGCATATTTACTGCTTCCATGTACACATACATATCATGCATAGCATAGAATGTATATTCATTAGATAGTTTCATTAGATAGTTAGCTTCTGCTTTGATTGTGTCTAAATCTGTCTACATTGCACAATTATAGTACTTTGATACTGCTTTAACTATTATGGCTCCATCCTATGGAATCCTAAGAGTTTGGTATGGCTGTTAGAATTGTCTGCTAACAACTCGGGTGCAACTCTCTGGGACAATAGCAGAAAGCCCACATACTTGAGCAAAATACAATTCTCTATATTCAACAAAGTGCAGACATAGCAGTTAAAGATGACTCAATCTGCTGTAAGTCTGTGAATATCAAAACCTGTGGATAACAGTGAATTCTAAATATATAGCATAGTAAAGGGGGGAAACCCAGAAAAAAATATCTAACATGCATTATCAGGACTGGCCAATAGATACCACACTGTGTATAATATTTTCAGACCATGGATAAGTAAAACCACTGAAATTGGGTCCGAGGATATTGGGATCCTTATGACTCCAAGCCAGATTTGGCAGACTGAGGAATTCTGGAAGTTGTAGTTGGAAATTTTCAAAGCTCTGGAATCATCCTTCTGGCTCTGGCTGTGTCTATGGCCGAAATTGAAAGATAACCCAGAAATTAAACTCTATCAAGGCATTGTACCTGAATGTAGGCCCAAAAAATAGAGTCTGTGTTATCCGGGGCAAACCTGGATTCCACACTCACATACACCCAGCAGAGAGTATGCAGAATTGTTTAAAGTACAAATACTGTTTTGTCATTTTGGTGTTGGGGGGGGCAGCATGGACTGTGGGGCGCATTCCCAGCTTGCTAACCACCCCCCAGATGTGGCTTTACCTGAGTGTCTAGAATTGACAAGAGCAACAGGTTTAAACCTCTGAACAGGGCTTTCTTGCTAGATTTGGGAAGCTGGATGGTAAACACAATTCATAGTTATAGGAAAACTTGACTTAAAACATGAAAGCTAGGAGCAGTAGGAACATGGTGCGAACTCTGTCAACATCATAGGCTAAAGGGAACATTGGTCTAACAGCCTCTAATTCACAGAGTTCTCTCTCTCTCTCTCTCTCTCTCTCTCTCTCTCTCTCTCTCTCTCTCCTCCCCCCATGACTCCTTGAAGGATGCTAATGAGAATCCTTGACACCATGGCTACCAAGCTCTCTATTTAACCCATGCTGTGGCAGTTCATGTGAAAAAGCAAATGAAACGTTCACATGAATTGAAGCAGGATAAAGCAAGGGGCTATAATAAATTGGCTGCCTTTCTTTTTCCCAAGGCTTAGGCCAATGTTTCACTTTCTTCCTTGAGTTGTGTTCCCCCTGTTATTTCAGCAATTGCAGGAGGTTCTCTCTCTATGCTCAGAAAAAATCTCAGAGATGTTATTCTGTGGTCACTTTTGTCGGCTTGATTAAAAGGGCTTACCTCTGCATAAATGGAGACTTCTTCCAGCATCCTAAATATTGCTCCAAGGATCTAGAGCAGTGATGGCGAACCTTTTAGAGACCGAGTGCCCAAACTGCAATTCAAAACCCATTAATTTTTTCGCAAAGTGCCAATACAGCAATTTAACCTGAATGCAGGTGGCTGTGAAGGGGCGATGTTGGGTGCCCACAGAAAGGGCACCGAGTGCCGTCTTTGGCACCTGTGCCATAGGTTCGCCAACACTAATCTAGAGCAAGTCTTCGTTCACAAACAACGGAAAATCCCAGTGAAACAGGTCTTCTGTGGAAATTCTGAGGTATCTTTAGGCAGCCTGGCATGCTCCAGGTGGGGGAATAGTATATGTTAGTGCCTCAGTCAAGTGATACATTTGGAATGGTCACAAACAGTTGAACATTTGAATCCAGAATGTGCATCGCAAATCTTATTCTGTTACCTTAGCATTAGAGGGAAATAGGCGGCCTCTTTGTAAAATAGCTGAGGTGAGCAAAATCATGCATGGTGTGGGGAACGAATATAGGGAGAAGGTTTTGTTTTGTTTGGCCCTCTCATAATTTTGGAATCCAAGGTCACCCAGTAAAGTAGAATTTTGGTTGACTAAAGAGATTAAAAAAGAAATACTTCATATAGCTCATGATTAAACTGGACAGCGTTGAAAGCAGGGCTTGGCATGTTAATTTTTTTCCTCCCCTGAAAAGGGTCCATAACTCATTACTTAGCAGCAGGCAGATTATCACTATTGCTGCTTCTCTGCTCTCAGTAACTGTAATTTTTTGCATTATATATTATTAATATTCTATGTTGTTATTATTGGCAGGGTAGGAAAATACTGGAAACTGCTCTACAGTACCTTCTAATGGCTAGTTCTGATATTGCACCTTGAAAACATGAAAAAACCAAACCAAAACAATGCTTCTTTTGATATGTAATACTGGTATAAGAATGATATAGAACTTGAAAGCATGCCTCTAAAATGCCTTTAAATCCCTATTTTAAAACAACTTTCAGGATGTTTATTTTTACACTCAAAATTACCTTGACAACTAAGCTTTACACTGTCATGACCCTGAAAGTAACTAGTTGAATTACATCACATGTAATTATTTATTTCCCAGCTCTGTCTGAAATTAGGGCAGATTAATGCAAGAGATATCACTAACAGTAGTTAATTAAATGTAGGAATTTTTTATTTTCTCATCCTGCATGAAAAAGGGCATTTTGACATGTTGAGGTACCTGTTGAAAAACTGTCAAACGATTGAAGTGTGTTCCTTCGGAAGAACATCCCCACCAAAAAACCCTTTGCACCCCCAGACCTAAAATAATTAGTCAACACAAATGAATGGAGTTTAACATGGGGCACAACTTTATTGAATACTTCGAATAAATTGAGGGGGCCTGCCATAGTGCAACTAAGGCTATGGCCTTGACCATCTTGACCTCAAGGCCACAATCACGCTGATGAGTTCCTCCTGAAAATGTGCTAATTTTCTTATTCTGCACATTTGCCAACTGAGGGAGACTAGATTCCCCTAAGGCAGCCATAGAGAACTTTAACACAGGCGATTATCTTATTAATTTTAACTAAGCTTAACCTAAACTCTATGCTATTTAATTACAAGGCTGCCTTGTCCCCTTACTGGGACTGTATCATGCGATTCAGTTAAACCAGCCACCTTGCACTACCTGCTGTTGCAACCATATTAGTGAAGGTGAAACCTGCCTAACTCTGTAATGAGAAAGGGATGGGGGAAAGCATACCACCACCGAAGGGTCAATCAGGGTAGTGGTCAAAAATTCCCATCCGGCCCCAAAGTGATCAGCTGATCTCACTCTCATAAGAACTAGAGGCGGGCGGGCGGGTGCCTCCAGAGATTTGGAAAAGAGAGCAAGGGAGCTGCGTTGAGCCTTTTTGAAGACTTTGAGACCCAAGAATTCCCGGGTCACGTGGGTGCTATGTCATGCCACAGCTGCAGGTCAGGACTGCAAAGCATTCCAGCTGCAGCCGCAGCCACATCTGAGATTCCCTTGTTTGATCAGTACCGATATCGGGGGGTGGGGGAGTTACCTTTTGTTAAGAAGTCATTGGACTGTACCATGTGTATGATACTGTATGTATTTAAGGCATGGAATTGTGGCTGAATTTGTTCTCACAGCAGTTTGTTAAAGTGCTAAGTTATAGGACTGGTTTTGTGTAGCCAACAGCATCCACAGTTGAAGCACTACATTTGCAGGCAGATGTTGAATGGGATACCTGATTTTGTATTTGCAAGAAAGCTGCTTTATTTTTGCAGAAGAACTTCGCATTTTGCACAAAATTGCAGGCTTTTGTGCGCACAATACAGCACAATGGTTTTGTGCATTAAAATAAAATAAAAAAATCCCCAAGTGTTTAAACAGGGCCAAAACGCGAAAAAAATGTAGAAAATTTTTCAGATCTAACTATGAAGGGGAAAAATTTTATTTTCCTCCTTCTTTCCCATGAGAATAAAATGAGCAAATATTTGCATCTCTATATACTGTATCCAATACCAGAGACGGAATGCTACTGAATGCGGTTGTCCTCATGTCTTGACTACAGCATTGTGGGAATACAATGTAGAAGGTTTTAGGAGATTCTTATATCTATACAGCATATGGGATTATGTTTTGGGAGGAAGGATCCTGTGAATCTTACAGTCAAGCATTCTTGATTTTTAAGGGGTTTGGGATTATGGGAAGATAGCCCTCCATGCATTACTGTTGTACGCACAGAGCTTTATAAGAACATGTTAGACTTAAAAGTGTGTGATTCTTTCTCTCTTTTCCATCTATTCCATGGCATTTGAAAAATCCCTATTGTGTGATCAACAAGCACATGCTTGACCAATTATGATTCGGTGGTTTGGATATGCAGCATACAAGGGAATGTAGGTGGGATTTTTTTTTTGGAAATTTAAATATTTTCAATTCACTACTATCCGTGGGAGAGGCAGAAAAATTCGTTGAATCGGTTTGATCTTTCTTTCTTTGTTAAATTTTTAAATGCTTTTATAGAGATAGCCCGTGGTAAATAATCACCTGGGTATCGCTATTAGAGATACGTCTGTGAAGATTCTCAGTCATCCAGGTGCGTTTATCTGGGAGTTGAGTCATGGCTACTGGACTTCTTTTTTTGAGAGATAGAAACGTTTCGCTGTTCATCCAAACAGCTTCATCGGTCTGAATACAGCTAGTGCAAGATACCTTCTTATAGTCAGCTTGACCTCTTGTCCCCTTGTCTGATTGGCTCATAAGATGAACAAAGCCTGAATAGGCTCGTTAGGGAGACATTAGTGTCCATGGCCTTAAGGTAAACAATGGCCTAAGGTTATGTAACAAAACGACAAATGAATTTTGTCTCTAAAATGAAACGAAACGAACAGAAACACCAGAAATTTTGTCGTCCGTTTCATTTTCGTTATGGCAACACATTGAACTGATTTAAATTAGAGATGGGCATGAATAAAAATGGTGTTTCATTTGTCATTTGTCATTTAGGGGGTCCGTTTCGGTTCGTTTCCGTTTTTCGTGAATTTTTTGCAAAAAAAATTGGTTTTTTTGTTCATTTTGTTACCGTTTCGTTACCATTTATTTCATCTTTTGTGATTTTTTTAGCTTTTAAAGCAGTTCAATGTATTGCCGTAACGAAAACGAAACGGACGACAAAATTTCTGGTGTTTCTGTTCGTTTCGTTTCATTTTAGAGATAAAATTCATTTGTCGTTTTGTTAGGTAACAAAACGAAAAAATGAAAACGGAAATGAAAAATTGTTCATTTCGTGCCCGTCTCTACAAAATGCTTAAAAATCACAAAAAATGAAATAAATGGTAATGAAACGGTAACGAAACGAATGAAAATGAAAACAAAGTTTTTGCAAAAATTCGCGAAAAAATGGAACCGAACTGAAACGGACCCCCTAAACGACAAATGACAAACGAAACACCATTGTTTTGATTCGTGCCCATCTCTAATCACTATATTAATGAACCAGAATGTCTGAACGTTGTATGTATTGGCTGTTACTGTCTGTAATTTAAGCAGGACTGTAAATTTATAGGGGTCATGGAATTCCCCTGTTATAACAGTTTTACGGGCTGCTAGTCCATTTCCAGGCCTGAATTCAAATTCTTGGTTAGGACCCATAAAACCTTATACAGCTCGGGTTCAGGCTTGGGTCCAAGCCATTGGAATGGCCCTATCTCCTTTTATGAGCCTTCCCGATTCTTAAGATCTTCAGGGAAGGCCCTTTTCTCAGTCTGACTATCCTCTCAGGCATGTTCGATGTGGAACCAAGAGAGAGCTTTCTCAGGCTGCTTCCAAGTTGTGATCTGAACTCCTCTCAGATGCCAGAATGGCCCCCTCCCTCTTGCCCTTCTGGTATAAGATGAAGACCATGAGGTTTTTTTTAGGTAGGCTTTGAACAGCCATTTGGGCAGGGATGAGATTTCATCGTGGGTGCTGCATCTTATTTTATGCATGTTGTAAGGTGTTTTTAAAACCCATTGCAGCTCATTACTGTATTTAATAACTTGTATATATATCATTGTGTGCTTCTCCTCCCCACCCCCCATTCAAGAATTTATTGTGCTTAATGATTTGTAAAATGCCCTAGATCCTGTTGGGAGAAAAGTATCATAGAAACAGACAGACAGACAGACAGACAAGCAGGCAGGCAGGCAGACAGAAAAACAAAATGCCAGCCTCCCTTGTGGCTAAAAATTGTTCTTATGTTTGTTTTAGAATTGTTGGTAGAGTTTGCAAATACTAAAGTGTGTGTGTGTGTCTATGTGTGTCTGTGTAAAAAAGTCTGGTTCTGACTTGCCCTTTTCAAGTTCAAGACCAACAGGGAAAATGCCCACCCCTAGTCCTGCAGGGCTTCAAAACTGATAAAATCTAGAAGGAGAAAAACTAATCTCTACTACTCCTTCAGGCTTTTGGTATTATGAAACCAAAGCCTATTTACTTTTGTCTGAGTGTCTTTCCTCAACCCGTTTGTCCACTTAACCTGTTGGTTTAGTCTTCACTCCTGTGACCCTTTTCTCTCTACTCTAAGGTACCCTTCTTATTTTTTTTATAATCTCTGAAAGATTTTTTGTTCTGGTGTCAAATCTTTCTAATAAAACATTCCAGAAAGTACCCCCCCACACACACCGCCCTTCTTGATTTCAAATCATCTTGGCATGCACAAATGCCTCTGTTGGTGTAAATGGTGCCTCTGGGGCTTGCCGTTCAGTGGTGTGCCTGCTGTGCTCCCTCTCCTTCTGCACTCCCTGTGTCCTTGTGTCTCTCCTAAGAGTGTCCACCTAGTTAAAATGTTTCTCCATCTTTATAAGCTTTTTGTTTCAATCGGGGCTTGGAGGCTCTCCCCTTTGCAAGTCTGCTGCTTCTTGACAATCCTGCCTTTTTCTTTTGAGTAGTACTGGATGAGCAGTTGAGAAGTGGGCTCCAACCCTGGTTGCAGCCGAAAGCATAACTGTGGGCATGTAAGCCCATGAGGCTGCTGGTCAGCAAACAGGTGGAGAGCCCACTGAACAGCTGATTTGTGCAGCATGGCAGGCAGGGAGCAGGTGGGTTGCCCAAGCCTGCTGAAGAGCTCCTCCACCCACTGCTAAATGGCTAACCAGCATGCTTTACAAACCGAGGTGTGACTCCTGACCATCAGGAAAGGGTCTGATAGCAAGGCAGCCCCCTATGGAGACCCAGATCCTACTGGAGAGCTGAGAAGCACCACTGCTGCCACTGATGAAGAGCAAGGCAAAGCTCTGCTTTAATTTTTTCCATCTGCCATTCCCTTCTAGCGCTATGCCACTTTAAAACAAATGAAGACATTTTTCAAATAACGGCATATCAGAAGTGGCAAGTGACTGTAAGAAGCACCCAGTGGGTGGGTTGGCTGGCAGAGGATCAAATGCAACTATTCTAAAATGTAGCCCCCTCAACAATACACAACTCAATTAAAAATGGATTAAACATTTTCCCAAGAGGATGTATACACTGACTCAAAAAACATGTGACTACGATGTGATTAAACCAAATTCAATCACCCATGATCTCCAACTCAATTTATTTCAGTAGTGTGTGCTATTTGTTTCTCTTATAGAACTCTGTGTGTCACCTGCACCAGCATTTATACTGCTTTCCCACACAACATTTCACACATTGTCATCAAATGAAGAGAAAGCACTGCAAAAAGTCAGAATAAATGCTGCTATCCAAGGAGATAATATTTTGGATAGCATATGATGCATGTATTTGCACACACACACACACACACACACACACATGCATGTACACACACACACACACACACACACACACACACACACACACACACACACACACACACACACACAAAACCAGCTCCTGACAGTAATTAAGCTTTGTCTTGTCATGTGGAGAGTAAATCAAGGAGCCATAAATCATTCCATGTCTTGAAGACTGCTCTCTCACTAAATGTCTCTTGCCTCTAAACTTGAATATTATGTTTAGAAGTAAATATGATTTATGGCTCTGTTGTTGATATGCTGGCCTTGCCAGGCTGGGATTCAGTCAAAGAGGTCTTTTTGAAGTCTAGAGCTAAAGAACACCTCCATATTTGTACTAGTCACCGTGTGGTTTGCTTTGGGTGTGCGCAACACACTGTGCAGATTGCCTTCTGTTTGGAAAGCCTAGCCAGTGGAAACTATTGCAGCTTTCTTACTAAGTGCCCATGCATATGCTGTCACCCTATTCAGGCAGTAATCTGGGAATGTGCCTTCAATTGTTGGTGTCACACTTCCTCTCTTGAGCTTGACTCGTGATCATAATAGATCTAATAGTTACACACCAGAGCCATCACTAGCATTGAGCACTCCCAAACCACTTTGTGGTTCATTACATGAAAATAATACAGGAACGTAATCACACTACTGCACACTTTGCTAGCACCTCACCTCTTCCACAGGGGGTCAGGAGCACTAGAAGAACTACAAAAAACAAACCAAAAGTCTTTGCATGTTATATACAGTAGATTAATAAACAAAGTTTCTGCGTCTACCCCAGAGGCCTGGTCTACTAAGGACCAAGTAGACCTGTCATTTGACAGGGAAGATCTGGTCTATCCATACTAGAGATGGGCACGACTTAGCGGTATTCCCGTTTCCGTTTCCGTTACTCGTATCCAACGACGAACGAACAATTTGGTCTGATTTGTCGTGCTCGTTACTTGCATCGCGGCGATCGCGCAATGCCAAGCGGCACAGAAAAAAAGCTTTTAAAAGTTAAAAAAAACCCCGATTCCCGGCCCTAAAAGTAGGCAAAAACTGTCTGAGGGCACCTACCAGGCCAGAAGGGTGTTTTATTTGGGGGGGGGGTTCCCCGCCCCCCTCTCCTTGGCTATTGCTACTGCTGCGCTGCTGGTACCAGGCTGGGAGGGCGCATCCATTTGCCATGCAGTGCGGGGGATCCAAAATGGCGACCGCAATATTTTTTTTGAAATCGTTGCCCAAAACCCCACCAAAGCACCACAGAAACATGCGAAAATTAGCTATTTTAAATGCTTGAATTTTTATAGTAGCAGCAGTGGGTTTTTCTTGCAAAAAAAGTCTCTGTTGATTTTATTTTATTTTATTTTATTTTATTTTTTTACACCTGCACATTCGCAATGATGGGCTCGCCCATGGGAGTGGACCATGCAAAGTTTTGGAGCCATTCCACCAATCGCATGGCCAGGTTTTGCTGACTGTACCAGGCTGGGAGGGCGCATCCATTTGCCATGCGGTGGGGGGGATCCAAAAGGGCGACCGCAATATTTTTTTTGCAATCGTTGCCCAAAACCCCACCAAAGCACCACAGAAACATGCGAAAATTAGCTATTTTAAATGCTTGAATTTTTACAGTAGCAGCAGTGGCTTTTTCTTGCAAAAAAAAGTCTCAGTTGATTTTATTTTATTTTATTTTATTTTATTTTTTTTACACCTGCACATTTGCAATGATGGGCTCGCCCATGGGAGTAGACCATGCAAATTTTCCACCAATCGCATGGCCACTTGGCCAGGTTGACCACAGAGACTTCTGGGATGTGCCAATCGGGCATAAACAGCCCACTAATCGTAGCCAAACCCGAACCCTAAGCCTAACCCATACGCCAGTACACTGTCCTTCTAAGTGGGTCAGAGAGGCACCCAGAGGTGCACCCCAATACTCACCCTAACCTCACCCGTAACTAGCCTAACCCTAGCCCTTGCGCTAACCCGTCTTAACCCTAAGCCAGATCTACTTGCATTGCACTACATGCAAGTACGTGAGACACAGCGGGTGCAAAGAGTCTGCCAGTCCGTCACTTGTGGCTCTGGCTGACTCCTGCAGCTCCCTCCAGGATCCCGCTACCCCCTCCCCAAACCAGTACTAACAACAACGAACGAAAAAACAAACCGACTAATTTTTGCAAATTTTCGCGAAAAACGAAAACGAGCCGAAATGGAACCGGCCTGACTAACGACAACTCGAAAAATTTTTTTTACAAGTCGTGCCCATCTCTAATCCATACTGTCCAAGTAGAACAACCCTTTATCTGGACATTGCGAGAGGCCTGTTTTATTGACTTCTAGCTAGATCTACCCTCTGTTGCATGGTAGACCAACCTTCCTCTGCCTTCTCTTTGAGGGTTAGTCTAGTCCCCATTCAGTGGCCAGGCCCAAACATTCTTCTCCATTCTCCCACCTCCTCCTCACATATGCCAATCTTCTGTGACCCTGTCTTACCCAACATGGCTAGGAAGCTACCACTACTAAAACAGATCATTACAGCTCTGGGGAATGAACATGGTTGAAAGAAAATCAAGTTCACGGTACTTAGATAAAACAAAGTGGGTCAATAAAAGCAGTTAAATATCCAAAATGAAAGTCAGGAATGTGTTGACAGATATAAGTGCCTTGGAATGTGGTTGTATAAACAGGGATGTCATACCAATGTAATAAAAGTCAAAACTGAGATGTCTCAGAGCTGTTACTTAGTGAGGAAAAATGAAACTTGAACAAAAACCTTAAAATGCAATTTGGTGCTGCAGATTGTACAGTGCCATGCGTTCCCAGATCGAGCGTATGCAGGGCCAGATTTAGATAAAGAAGCCCTAGGCTACTCCACTCGTGACCCCCCCCCCACAATCCCCAACCCTCCAGACTAGGGGAGAATGGAAGAGAGTTATAAACAGAATTGAGAGAAGTGAAGAATGATGACGGGTATTTAAAATTATGCAATTCACAATTTCTCCTCTAAACGACATAAGATATTATTGTTAAATACCATAGTGATTAGGAAGGAAAAGGTTCAGTGGTTTGGTCATGTCCTGTGTGCCGATGAGGAAACTCTGGCCAAAGAAGGTCTCACCCCGCAGGTCAGCAGATTCTGACTGGGGGGTTGTTCAAAACAAGGTAGGAAGAACACTCTCAAGAATGACATGAAGATGTCCCAGGTTCACCTGGACCTAATCAATGACTGCTCCAAGTGGAGGGCAAAAACAAGAATAGTGAATACCACCAGGTGGGACAAATGCTAAGAAAAAGAAGTAGTGATTTTAAAAAAGGCATAAATGTTAAAATTAACACTGAAAAGCTTTTGCAACAACTCTTTTCTGGATTAAGCATTCCCGTATTTTTCTGTCTATAATGCATTGCATTTTATTAGATGACCCCCCTTTTAGACCCCAATATAAAATATAAATATAAATAAATATAAATGAAATTAATAAATCCTCCTTGAGGTCTCCTCCACCCCCACCACCCCCACCGTTACCTTTAATTTTCCTGTTCTAAACATGCTCCTCTACTTTGTTTTGAACAGCTTTGTTTTGAACACCCCATTAAGAAATGTGCAGTTTGTTTTGAACAGCCCATTAAGAAATGTGCAGAAGAAAAAAGCCACACCTTTTTAGCATGAAAAGGCATTTCTTAATAGGCTGCTCAAATACAATGCACCACTTAATTTTTGGCGTCATGATTTTAGAAAAAAGTAGTGTGGTATATACAGTAAAAGTCAGTAATTTACAGGAAAATGAAGGTGTAATGTTATTTTAAAAAACCAACTTGAGTTTATGAATTACACTGCCTGGGAAGTGTCATATGGGCTTCTTTCACTCTTCAGTAGCTGCAACCACTCTTCCTAGCCCCTTTCTTGAGAGGGGCAGTGAGACCCCTCTGGCTGATTCCTGGGGTTTGGAGATGAAACCCCCTAACTTTTGGGTTTTTTCCTGGAGGGTGGAACATTTTGGGGGCTTTTTCAGGATAAGGTTCAGTTACCAACCTGCAGCCTGGCATCCTGCCTTCTACAAGTAGTTCTGGGTCCCTCAAGGATCCCTTCCCACTGCTTCCTCTCCTGATCCCCGAGGCTTCTCTCTGCCTGCGGGCAATCCACAGCAAGAGCCTCCTGGCCTCTATGAGGGTTGCAGGATACTCCACCTCTGGCTTTCCCATACTTTTTGGCCACAGAGGCATCTGGGATTTGTAGGCCTATCCTGGAGTTTTGCCCTACTTCCCAGGGTGGGTGGCCATTTTACCTAAACTACACAGCCTAAACTAAAGCAAACACAAGATGGAGCCTACTCTGTCACAACTAACAAGCCAACCATATAAGCACAGCAACATTTCCCAATCAAAACATTGTCAACAGTTTATAAAGTCTCAAAATGGCCAAAAGGATTCAAAACATTTTTTCTCCAAGCCACGTGCAATTATAGGGCTGGAAAAGGATGCAGAAATGTAGGTTAATAATTAGCTACAGTAATACCTTGCTTTGTACCTTGGCGTACAGAGGTGCTCAATTTGCCATTACCCCTTCTCCTTGGTGGTGGCCATTGTGCTGCTAAGGGGGTGACGGTATATGTGGAAGTGAGGAGGTGATGACAGTGCAGGCCAGGGGCATCCCTCCATCTCTCATTGCCTGGCTTGCTGCAGCACAAGAACAAATCCCGGCCGCCAACGCCTCCAGCACTCACAATGGCACTGTCAGAGGGCTCTGGCCCTGGTGGAGGCCTTCGGCCTTTCCCATGACACTGGTGGAGGTCCCGGCTGCGGGGTTGAGGGAGTGACAGTGGTGGTGTGAGGCCCCAAAACAAATTAGGTAAATTTCCATTCGTTCCATTCGTTTCTATGGGGAAATATGTTTTGATATGAGTGTTTTGCTGTACAAGCACATTTGCAGAACAAATTATGGTCATAAACCAAGGTAATACTGTATAATTTCTCATATAATAATTCCAGCACCAGCAGCAAACTCCAGGCTCTCATTTTTTTTTTAAAAAAAAATCGTATGAACCCAAACTGATCTGAACCAGTTTGGGTCCTTACCCGGCGGTGGCAGCGGTGCTGGTGCCAGTGGCCGATCCTGCCCCCTGCAGCAGGAGCTTTTAGAGCTGCTGACTTGGGGCCAGCGCCTTGGTATTTTTTTTTAAGTGCTGAGCTCACGGCCCCTAGGGCCGGGTCGGCACTTTTATTTTATTTTATTTTATTTTATTTTATTTTATTTTTAATTTTAGAGTGCCGACCTGGCCACCCCTGGGGCCCGGTTAGTGCTCCTTTTTAATTTAATTTATTTTTATTTTTATTTTTATTTTTATTTTTTTACTGCCGACCACGTGGCCCACCTACCAGCTGTAGCACAGGCCGGTCATCTTTTCTTTTTCTTTTTTTTTTTAGTTTTGCCAGCCCACGGCCAGGTCCAGAGCTTGCGGGCCGGTACCGGGCCCATGCACCAGATTTTTAAAAAAATATTTTATTGTATTTTTATTGTATTTTTTTCTTTACTGCTGACCTCATGGTCACCTACCAGCTGTAGCATGGCTGGTCGGCTCCCCCCTTTTTTTTCTGGAGGCTCCTGGACCCTCCCTGCAGCCAGGACAGCGGAGTCCAGGAGAAGACACTGCCAGCAAATGAAACAAAACAAAACAAAATGGAAATTTTTGTTTCATTTTGTTTCATTTCTCTTAGAGGGGGCAGTTTGTTATTCATTTTGTTATGTAATGAAACAAATAATGAATAACAAAACAAACCAAAATTTTGTGCCCATCTCTACTAGCCATTTAAAAGAGCCAACTGCCCAGAGTCTCATAATTGCTGGGCCCGATTTGCCCTGCCCTCACATGAAGTCTTGGGTTTGCAATTTTTGGAGAGGAGAGACTGCCCATTTCGGGGGGGGGGGCTGTGGAGGTCCCCCTAGATTTTGAGGCCCTAGACCCTCATACATACATACATACATACATACATACATACATACATACATACATACATACATACATACATACATACATACATACATACATACATACATCATAGTAGTAATATTAGTTTTATCTGTAACCAAAGATTCAGAAAGTGTGCTAGCCCGTACCGTTCTTTCATTTATTTCTACTTAGTATTTCAAATAATGAATATCAAATGCATACTGCATGTTAATTTTCATATAGGTTTTGCATCTGGTAAAAGTAGTGGATAAAGAATAAATTAATAGACTTGTGTCTCTATGAGTGTGTTTATTTAGGCCAAAACAAAAGTCCTGCCACAGCAAAATAGCTCTCATTTCCTATGGAATTTGTCATGGTTGCTATCTAACTGTGACTAATATACATTGGTCTCAGTAGATGTAGAATCTATGATGGCATTTGAAAAGCATTCCCCCCCAAAGGGGGTGGTGCACGGCGAGGGATGGGGTGAGGGGGAACCTACCTAAACTCTGCTTGTCAAGACAAGGAGACTTTTTTATGTGCCTAATAAGGTGCACTCTGTGTATTACATGTACAGACTGCATGGCCAATCTGAAGTTTCAAAGGCCCCTTGCTTTCGAATTCTTGAAAAATAAACCGAGGGTGGAAAGGTAGGTCTTTTGTTTCACAACAAACCTTGAAAACTCATTCCAGTTAACTTCAGGTTCCAATTAAAAAAGAAAAGTGTGTATGTGTGTGGGTGCGTGGGAGGGAGGAAGGGAATCCAGGCTGCATCCTATCTGTCAACAGATTCCTTTCTTCTTCTTTGCTTCAACCTGTCTTCCTTGTGAACAAGCTTTCAGGGATCTGGTGAAGACAGACAAATGTCTAAACAGAGAAAACAGGAACCAATTGCAATTTAGCTATTTCTTTGGAGTGGTAGGAATCCATGTTGAGAAATGACTCATAAACCTTTGATTGAATGAGTAAAGCTGCCGTGGAGCCATTTTCTTCTGCCAAAACTTACTAAAATCCCCCCACCCCCTTTGTAACCTGTGGCTTCTCATTTTCCCTTTCCAGCATGCCCTAGTAATTATTATTATTATTTAATCAGAGAGAGATGGATTTATTTAGTAACCTAGGCACCAGACTTTTGAACAGTGTGGAACCATTTGGGAAACGGTGTTTCCTCTATAGCCAAGATTTTGCAAATATGACCAAGCTAAACTGATGGTCCCATTCCAAAATTGATAATGCTGCTACGAGGGCCATTTTAATTATTACATCTCCTTTTTTCCTTCTTTTTCTTAGTGTTTCTTGGTGTGGGGGTTGGCTGTTCTTGTTTTTGCCTTCCACTTGGCTCGGTTGTAAGCTAGGTCTGGGTGAACCCAACGCAACTTCATGTTGTTGTCAAGAGTGTTCATCTAATTCTGTTTCAGACATCCCCTTGGTCAGGTTCTGCTGACCTCCAGGGTGAGACCATTTTTGGCCAGAGTTTCTTCATTGGCATGCAAGACATGTCCATATCAGTGTAGTTGGGCTTCATGCATCTTGTCATTGATTGGTCCAATGCCATATTTTGATCAGATGTCACCATTGCACACATGATCCTTTCACATGAGGTTGGAGGTCCATGGCAGCATATTTGTCTCCATCACTAAGATGATGTTCTTATTGTTCTTATTACACGAATCTTATAAATTCCTCAATCACAGGTCTGTTAAAAGACCCTGTTACCATTTTGGATACAGGGGTTGAGTTTGCATTGATATTGGCATCAAAGACATGAAGAAGGAATTTTGTGGGGGTGTGGTGAATATAGGAAAAAGATTCTTGTTCTTAGTGATTTTCCAGGTTGCACCACCCTAAAGCTCCTCACCAAGACTTTCCCCTATTTTCCTGATGCCCCTTGAAAACAAGACCCTGATCTAGGTTTTCTCATCACACCACCCCTAAATTTCTCCTCTTATCTTTTTGATGCTAAAATCTGCTGTCCTTGTCCAGGGAATCTTATGAGGGAAAGATGCCAACTTGCACAGAAATAAAGGGGATCCCTGTATTCAATACAAAATGAAATACCAATGAAATATTAGGTAATGCCTTTATAGACTATTAAAATAAGTCATGATACAATATGTGATCAGGTTTATAGCAGTGTGAAGAACTTAATAGTCCAAATATTTATTGCAAGATGGATTTTGCCAGGAAAATTACTTTTAGATGTCAAGTCCTAGAGTTCATGTCAAGATGGATTTTGCTAGGCAAGTCCTTTTTACATCTAACTCAGAGTCTTGCAGGAAGTAGTATGGTTACTGTATTAAGTTTACAGCTGAGGCAGCTGTGGATTGAATTTCACTTCTTGGGTCTTCAAAGAAGCACAGGCCAGTTTTTGCTGATAAGGACAGGCCCCATTTTCCATAACAGCAGTGCACGGGTTAAATGCCTGTACTGCAACTAAAACTGTGCTCACAACCTGGGGTTCAATCCCAGGTAGCAGGTTCATGGTTGAATCGGCCTTCCATCCTTCCAAGGTTGGTAAAATGAGTACCGAGCTTGCTGGGGTGGGTGTGGGGGACAATGTGCAATTAAACTGTAAACCGACCAGAGACTACTTGTAGTGGTATGGGACAGTATATAAGCAGAACACTTTGCTTTGCTTACTCTTCATTTTTTTAAAAAAATAGCTAAATAGTAATTTTCATAGACTACTCTGACCAATTTACATTATTAACTTTAGTGTTTTATCTAAAAGGGTTTTAAAAAACTGTTTTAAACTTTATTAAGTGTTTTATTAAAGTTTATTAAAGTTATTACATATATGATGGCATTATAGTTTGTCATTCACTTCTGTGATATAAAAATCTATTTAGTGTTATTTAGTCATAATTTTAATAACCCATTTGGTTGTGATGGTCAGCTCATAGCTCTTACTTAAGTCTAAAATGCAATTTTTGCCTGAACACTCTTAAATTAAGAAGGAGGTCTTTGATTGCCACTTTCACATCTTGGAAAATAATTTCTGTATTGGTTATAACTATTATTTACTTTAACAATTTCAGTGGCTGGGACTGTTTAGTGGATAGGTGTTGTTGAACTAGGACTCCAGAGGGTGTGTTAAGTGTGGTCAAATCAAAACTAACATAGAGACTTTAATAAGACTTTCAAGGGAAACTAGGTATGTAAGGAGTGGTTCTACCAGTCTCCCTGCTCCATTGAGCTTCTATAGTAGTGTGGGGATTTGAACACAGATCTTCTCAGGCCCAGCCTATTCCTCTGTCCACTACACTATACTGGGTACCCATGACCTTCAGAGACTGAGGCTCAAATTCCTTTTTGACCATGGGAACCCACTGGAGTATGGCAATAGTACCTAGAAAGCATTACTAGGGTTGTAGTACCTAGTTCGTCAAGTTTTACCTAAATTTGAGATATGCCAACCAGTGCCTGGTGAACCCATCAGCAGGTCTGGATTCTACATTTTTACTTTAAAAAAAGAAGAAACAATGCAAAAAAATACAGGTTCTATCTTGGCCAATTATTTGGCAAGAAAGAAGCCTTCCCTGGTAATTAGCCAATGACTAAAGCCATCTACAATTTGAGATGATTTCATAGACATTGTTTAAAGCAGTGGTTTGCAACCTGTGGGCCCCCAGATGTTCCTGGACTGCAACTCCCAGAAACCCCTTACAGCACAGTGAGTGGTGGAAGCTTCTGGGAGTTGCAATCCAAGAACATCTGGAGACCCACAGGTTGAGAACCACTGGTTTAAACTATGGAGTCTGGGTCAGTGATGCAGTTGTCGGATTCCTTGGTCCCAAGGTGAGATCTGTTAGCACAGCTGCCTCCAAACAGTGCATGGCATAGAATGAAGGCATATTAATGAACACTGGCTAGATAATTATGACAACTGTAGTGCAATTTCTTTTATGTATTTTGTTGCTCTTCCTGCTTCAGCAGAGGCTGACTCAGTGACCTGTGTGATTCCTGCTGGCTCTACCATTCTGTGAATCAATGGTTCTAGAATTCTATAACAACAACAATAATAACAATAATCATGGACCATCAAGTCACCTCTGATGTATGGAGTCCTGTTTTCCAGGGGGTTCCAGGTAAAGAACACTCAGAAATGGTTTATAGACTGAGCATCTTCCCCAAGGCCACACAGGCTGGTTCTAATAGCAGAGATGCAGTGGAGAATTGAACTCCCAACATCTGAGCAATTCAACCAGTTTTATGAAGCATGTTCTCTTTTGACTTCCACAGATTTCTGACAGCTTAGCTAGGTAATGAGAAATGGAGGAGATGATAAAAACAGAAGAGGAGGAGAGAGAGGAAGCATAAACTGTTACAAGCTTCTGTTATTGTTAGTAAGTTGGTGAAAAGGAAGAGTCTCCATCTCAGCCCAAACTTTCAATAGAAAAGGCATCTTTCCAGCTTAAGTTTTAGGTCCAGGTCACCCCGTAATCTAGCACTTGAAAATGGGTCAGACTGAAAGTATTGTGACATTATAGGCCATAGCTCTCTAACTGCAGAAATTGTTAGGGGAATATCATCTATCTCCCCCCCCCCCGCCACACACACACACAAAATGTAGGTCTTGATTCTCTTCCTTGAGAGAAGGGTGACACATAAGATGTTTCCAAGATGTTCGAGGGTTCTGCTGAGAGGGACAATCCCAATAATTGGCACAAGTTACCCGTTAGGCTCAGTGATAGGCACTGAGGTCAGGGAAGCCAAATCCGCCTACATAAGATGTAATTTGCATTTTCTGCCGAGAGTTTGGGGTAGTGTGCAACCCCAGAAGAATTCTGGAAACAGGGCATTAAGTTTATGGACATATCAAGTTACATCAAGAGAGGTTGCATCAAATGCATACATTAATTTAGGCATAATATTAATTTTTAGCATGTGCTCCACCCAAGCAATGGTTGCATGCCATCCCATAAAACACACATGAATGCAAACGACACCCACACCCACATACACAAACATGCAGAGGGAACTGAGCATTGACTAGATACGGAGGTGGGATAATAGCTTGTTGGAGGAAATAATAATGTATTGGAGGAAATGAATAAAATGAATAAATATTCCTCCAATAATGTCTTGTTGGAGAAAATCAGTGGACGTGGACTGCACAGACATGCATGGCCCTAATGACTGAAAACAATTGAAAACGCGATTAAAATCTCACCCTGGAAAAACACTTTACTTACTTACTTACTTACTTACTTACTTACTTACTTACTTACTTACTTACTTACTTACTTACTTAATGTATTTCTTTATTTTTACAACTTATATGCCGCCCACTACCCAAAGGTCTCTGGGCAACTTGCAACCAAAAAATTAAACAGTTAAAACATAGAGTATCAATAAATAATTAAAACAATAATAAAAACTTTACACTACTTACTTAGTTAGTTAGTTAGTTAGTTAGTTAGTTAGTTAGTTAGTTCGTTCGTTCGTTCGTTCGTTCCTTCCTTCCTTCCTTCCTTCCTTCCTTCCTTCCTTCCTTCCTTCCTTCCTCCCTTCTTGCAGTTTTATACCGCCCATCTGGCAGCAAGGCCAATTTTGGGTGGTTTATAGCAATATTAACAGTGTACAAGACAATTAAAATAACCAAAAAACAAAATAATCCAAAACATAATGACATTAAAATACAAATTACAAATTCAAAACATTGCAAAAAAAAAAGCCATGTTGGGTGGAGAAATGGGTCTATCGGGGGATGCTGAGGTCACATAGGGAATGCCTGCTTAAATAGCCAGGTCTTTAAGGCTTGCTTAAAAGCACCAAGAGAGGGGGGCAGGTGGATGTCTGGTGGAAAGTTGTTCCACAACCATGGGGCAACCACTGAGAAGGCCCAATTCCTTGTCTTCATTTTTCTGGCCTCTCTTCGCATGGGTACTCTCAGACATCCTGCCTGGGGAGACCAGGTACAATGGTACCTTGTATAAAGGAATTAATTCATTCCAAATAAAATTATGTTAAGCAAATTTCCTTTATACAAATTTCCAATAGGAATGCATTGAAAACAGAGTAATCCCTAATCACAACCATTTTTATGTTGTACGGATTTGCCCCATAGGCGATTCAGCTAAGCAAATTTCCCCTATCTCCGGAATTTTTTATGTTGTACAAATTTTATGTCATACAACCCTTTTGCTATACGAGGGTCCACTGTATTGTGGTCAGTTCTCATTGGGAGGAGGCGTTTTGTCAATTTCACCTCCCCCCCACACACACACACTCCAAGAGGCTGTTAAACATACAAATATATAGCATACAACTCTGGCAAAAAAGAATTCTTGGCTAGTTATCTCAACATCTTACCATCTATGTTGGTTACAAATACAGTGGACCCTCGTATAACAAACAGTTTGTATAACATAAAATCTGTACAACATAAACATTCCACAGATAGGGGAAATTTGCTTAACAGAATCGTCTATGGGGCGAATCTGTACAACATAAAATGGTCACAATTATGGATTACTCTGTTTTCAATGCACTCCTATGAGAAATTTGTATAAAGGAAAATTTGCTTAACATAATTTCATCTGGTACGAATTAATTCCTTTATACAAGGTACCACTGTAGTAGAACAGATTGAAGCTAGGAAAAACGATGGGAACCTTAGCACAGTGGTCACCTGTTTGCATTCATGATGAATCACAACTGTCTCTTAAAAGAGTGATGAATGCTGGAGAGATGTTGCCCCCACCCCAAAGACAAGGCTCAGAGGATCTGTGTGCAAAATTCTCCGGAAAGTTAAATAGCCGTGAAATGCGGCCGGGCAATTCCTTGTATAAACAGAAACACAATTGAAAATTCACATGGGACCATTCAGTGGTTGTTAAGTATTCCCGTGGAAAGACTTTCACCTGTTGCTTTAAATCAACTCCTAGGAAAGGCCCGTCTGCTGGCAACTTTGAGCTGCAGCTCAGGGGCAGAAGGACATCAAAGTGGGGGGTGGGGTGGGGTAGCAGAGCAGGTGGCAGGTAGGCACCTCCTGGATAAAAGGAGTGTGAAGGCAGTCAGTGACAAACCAGGTGGGCCTGGGGCATGAACACCTGGATGTATGAGCAGCATCACTGTGGTTCTCAATTCTTCTCAAAAAAAGGAGGACGAGTGTGTGGAATAGAAAGTGAACAGGAGCCCATTTTCTCATTAGGGCTATACTGAGGAAATCATGAAATGCTATGAAATTGCATCTTCCCAAAGGTTGGTGCTCAGTTTAAAAATATGGAACGGGATCCAGCCTCAAGAAGGTGTTATGGACTTCGGCCAAATGACTGGAAATCAAAAGTCAACTTTTTCTGGCTTTATATTGGGCCAGAGTATTTCTCTATATCTCTTACCTATCTCTGTTGTTTCTGTTCACCCATCCACTCATCCTTTGGGCAGTCTCTTCATCCATCCATTTATTCTCTGTACCAACTATGATTTCATTTTAAAAGGAGTTCATTGGCACATTCAAAGAAAAGCAAGTGTTGAATGTACTGGAAATGATTTTTGCCTCAGCACAGTAGTTAGAAGCCCAGGATTCTCTATTTATTCATGCAGTGTCATTTAGAGGCCACCTCTAATTAACTGATTTATTAATGGATTTTTAATTATTATTGTATATTTAATTGTTTTTAAACCAGTAATTTGCCGTGCTTTTCATGTTACGTGCAGCACTAAAACAAGGGGAGCTACCTTGGCTCTGCGTACCAGCGGAAAAGCAGGCTACAGATGATACAAAGGAAGGAAGGAAGGGAGGGAGGAAGGAAATTTCCCCTCTCTTCCTGTTGGAGAGCAGGAAAAACTGAATTATTCGGATTCCCAAAGTGTGAAACCTTTCATTCTTAATCTCTGTACTGTACTGTACTGTACTGATAGTCGTTTAGCCAATGGCTCTGTGATTGATTTCAGTGCTCCTTTGATTATCACTGAATTTCATATCTACCTAGTGCTATGAAAAATATAATCTATCTGAATAATGAAATTCCAGTCTCATTCCAGTTCTTACATGTAAGATGTTCTTATTTTCAATAGGTCTCATGCTTGTTCCTCAGCAATGGACAGTGGCCTTTGCTGTGAGAACTGTATTTTTTATTTTGGAAACTTGGAAAGCACCCATTTAACCACAGGGACTTAGATGAGACGGAACAGCACACATGCATTTTCGAAAATGGTTTTGACAGAATTAAAAGCCACATTTCTGGAGTGCAATTCTGAATATAATTTTACACAGCATGCTTGCAGGCTCCTCTTTTTACATCAGAAACTCAAGGTCCAGCAGCAAAAGTATGTGTGTGTATGTGTGTGTGAAAAAGAGGGGGGGGGAGGGAATGAGGTTTGTCAGGGAAGCCATGTGCAAAATGGTGACTTAGGACAAATGACATTATATAGGATGATCAGTGTGAACCTGAAAGTTACTTTCAAAAAGCAATTAGTGACATCCATAGATGTACAGTCCTGGAAAAATAGTTCAAAGATTTTAGAACTATATGTTGACAGTAGAGATGGGCACGACTAGGTAAAATGACGTTTTCGAGTTGTCGTGTGTCGGAGGCAGTCCGTTTCGGCTCGTTTACATTTTTCGCGAAATTTCGCAAAAATTTGTCGGTTCATTTTTTCATTTTTTTGTTGTCGTTAGTACTGGTTTGGGGGGGTAGCGGGCTCCTGGAGGGAGCTGCAGGAGTCAGCCAGAGCCACAAGTGACGGACTGGCAGACTCTTTGCACCCGCTGTGTCTCACGTACTTGCATGTAGTGCAATGCAAGTAGATCTGGCTTAGGGTTAAGACGGGTTAGCGCAAGGGCTAGGGTTAGGCTAGTTATGGGTGAGGTTAGGGTGAGTATTGGGGTGCACCTCTGGGTGCCTCTCTGACCCACTTAGAAGGACAGTGTACTGGCGTATGGGTTAGGGTTAGGCTTAGGGTTCAGGTTTGGGCTACGATTAGTGGGCTGTTTATGCCCGATTGGCACATCCCAGAAGTCTCTGTGGTCAACCTGGCCAAGTGGCCATGCGATTGGTGGAAAATTTGCATGGTCCACTCCCATGGGCGAGCCCATCATTGCGAATCTGCAGGTGTAAAAAAATAAAATAAAATAAAATAAAATAAAATAAAATAAAATAAAATAAAATAAAATAAAATCAACGGAGACTTTTTTTTTGCAAGAAAAACCACTGCTGCTACTGTAAAAATTCAAGCATTTAAAATAGCTAATTTTCGCATGTTTCTGTGGTGCTTTGGTGGGGTTTTGGGCAACGATTTCAAAAAAAATATTGCGGTCGCCATTTTGGATCCCCCGCACTGCATGGCAAATGGATGCGCCCTCCCAGCCTGGTACCAGCAGCGCAGCAGTAGCAATAGCCAAGGAGAGGGGGGCGGGGAAACCCCCCCCCCAAATAAAACACCCTTCTGGCCTGGTAGGTGCCCTCAGACAGTTTTTGCCTACTTTTAGGGCCGGGAATCGTTTTTTTTTTTAACTTTTAAAAACTTTTTTTCTGTGCCGCTTGGCATTGCGCGATGCAAGTAACGAGCACAACAAATCAGACCAAATTGTTCGTTCGTCGGTTCGAGCTTGAATTCTGGCGGAGTAATTCCCGTTACCGTTTCCGTAGAGTAACGGATACGAGTAACGGAAACGGAAACGGGAATACCGCTAAGTCATGCCCATCTCTAGTTGACAGTTGTACACAGCATTTCCCCCTTTATGAACTGTACTTGAGCAAATGTGAATGCCATATAATCTGCTGTCCCGTGACACCAAACTCATTCTCTTCTTCTCTACCTTGACGGGACCACAAATCCTCAAAAAGGCAAGAGAAACTTTGCAGGGATGAAGACTTGAGTTGTGGGACTTGCTGTCAAGTCAGACTTAAGTCACATCAGTGCTTCAATTCAGACTCAGCTCCAGACTTGTTACTCCCCCTCCCTTTTTTCTGGAGGAAAAAAGCTTGTTTTTAAGAGGGACTTTGGACCAAAGACTCAGTCTTGGACTTGGGATTTGGTACCAAAGACTAGGACTGGACTGGGAACTCACACCTAGAGACTTGCCAACATTCTAGGCAATATACTTGACACAGTAAAAACCAGTAATTTTTAACAGTGTGATAGCCCTCCTCCATTAGTTTGTGAGGCCACTGTCTGCAACTATAAAAGGAACAAGGGCTTCGCTATAAGATTTCAGGATGCAGGCAAGATGATAAGTATGATGAAAGGAATTGATTATTATTCATGGATGTATAATGAAATATTACTTGTAGATATTAATACAAACCCTCTCTCCCAACCCATTGGTCTGAGCTCAAGGAGTTGTGAGTTATTAAATGAAGGCGTAGGCTCCTTGTGACTGCAAGTTTGGAATAAATTGATTTTAGACATAGCTTTGCAAAGTTATTTTTTTGTATTATACCTCCCAGAAATCACCAGTCAGCATAGCCATTTCATGTCCTTTTGGAATGACATCTATTCTTTTGGGGCCTATTTCTCTCGCTCCCATGTTTATATGCTTGTTTTAAGTTCTACTCATGGTTAGACTCTCTCTATAGGGAGAAAGGGAGGTTAGAAAAGAAGCCAGCGAGCAAACAAACAGATCCCTGAGTAGGCCATATCGTTTAAGTAGCATCAACACATCTTTGAAATAGGTGCATTTTTCTGTAGAATGAAGCTGTATTGGTGCTGATGCTACCTTTTTGTGGGAAACAATACGGCTGTTCAACCTTGCATATTAACTGTAAGGCTAAACAGAGCAAATTATGCATGTCTAAAGTGAGGATAGGGAGGCCTTTGTTTTGGTCTTCAGCCTTTTCAGCAGGAACTCCCTCAGTAACATACTATCAACCATATTGAGAATCTGGTTCCCAGATTGTCCACTCCTCTTAGCACTAACTGGCACTTACACTCTCAATGACTTATTCTGATACAGTGACTCCTGCCTATTGCGAGAGTTAGGGACCCGACCTGATCCGTGATAATTGAAAACCCACGATTTGCAGATGCAGGTCGGGTTGGGCCTGGGGGCCCTAGCTGGGGCCCCTTTACTTACCCCAAGCCCGGTGCTGCCCTGAATGGGTCTGCAAGGGCCTTCCCAGGCCTTCTGGAGGCCCAAAAATGGCCATATTATGAACCAGAATTGACTTCCGGATTGCCGAAGATCAGTTCTGAGGCCTCTAACAGGTCTAGAAAAGCCCTTGGACTTCACAGGGAAGCCATTTTCAGGGGCCCAGAAGGCCTGGGAAGGCCCTCACAGGCCCATTGGGGCAGCACCAGTCCTGGGGTAAGTGCAGGAGGCCTGAAACAGGCCTTCCCCCCTTACCCCAGGGGGGGGGCTTTTTCATATACTTTGGTCCTGCAATATAGTAGGACTGCAGTATATGAACCACGAATGGGCAGGGGACCACTGTAATTTCAAGAATAAAAATGTTCCATTTTCTTATGACTGTGAATATTTAAACAGCAAACTAATTATCAACATGACTGCTGTGTAACAAATGTGCTTCAGTATACTTTAACAAACATTTTATGCCGGCTATCATCAATGAACATCAACACTATCTTTGGAAGAAAAGAACTTTCAGCAAAAAGGTGGGGCTTTCTTTGATTTTAGTTATTGGTTGACTCTGATAGGTTGACAGTAGAGATGGGCACGAATAAAAAAAATGGTGTTTCGTTTGTCGTTTAGGGGGTCCGTTTCAGTTCGTTTCTCTTTTTTTGCAAATTTTTGCAAAAAAATCATTTTCATTTTTGTTCATTTCGTTACCGTTTCGTTACCATTTATTTCATTTTTTTGTGATTTTTTATCATTTAAAGCAGTTCAATGTATTGCTGTAACAAAAATGAAACGGACGACAAAATTTCTGGTGTTTCTGTTCGTTTCGTTTCATTTTAGAGACAAAATTCGTTTGTCATTTTGTTACATAACGAAACGAAAAAACAAAAATGGAAATGAAAAATTGTTCGTTTCGTGCCCATCTCTAGTTGACAGTCTCTCCCCTCCCCCAGTCAATCAAGCTAGAAGACACCATGCAGGGTTACAATAACCTCCAACAAAATGTACCCCAAACATTTAACTCATTGGTATCAAAATGTATAAAATAATAGAACTGCAGCATTGGAAGGGATTTCCAGCAGTCATCTTCTCTAAGCCTTCACTACTTTAGGATGTAGCTTAAAAAAAGGTAGAACAAGTTTATTTCAACCATGCGGTGATTCAGTACAGTTTTCGGTACTGAAAGAAACTTATCTAATTCAATCTAAAAGTTAGGAGCTTTAAAAAACTATTTGGGACAAAAGCTAGCATAGCAGCACTTGGTGCCTTGCACTCTACTGTGTTATACCACTTGTGCACTTGCTTTAAAATGTTTACAATTCCTTTTTAAAAATGCACAAATAGTTGCTTTTCTTGGTTCTCCATCGTGGTGTTGACATATGTAGGGCAAAGGAGAACAGGAAAGCTGGGGGCAGGAAGGAATTGATGCGTATGTGTGTGTGTGTGTGTTTATTTCAAAGCCTGATTTCAAAACCTTTGGAGGAGAGCCAAAACTGTGAACAATGACTGCACTGTAGCAAATTTTCGCTCCAAGTGGAAAATTCACAAATAAAGCAATCTGGTTCTTCTTGCCCTCTCTTTACCCACCCCCTTTAAAAATCTCTCTTTTTTTGCCACAGAGAGCTGTTTGCAAAAATGCTTGGAGGTGTGATATAATCCCCTGTAATTACACGTTTTGTGATTGAGCATTCCCTGGCTGTTTAAATGGATTAAAATTTGATTTAGAATGCTGGGAGGCATTTCAGGCAGGCTGGCAAAATAATTAGCAATTAATACTCCATGGTGGTTCAGCAGCCATTGTTCTGATCGGGCTTTGTCACTGGAGCTCAGGCTGGAAGGACTTGTGAATGGGTTTCGGAGTGTCTTTGCTCATTGACTGGAACTCTTGGTGGCTTTTGTGTGCAGGTGGGCATAGAAAGAAGAAAACTCATTGAGCAAGCCAACAGGGGGATAATACCAGGGCTGCCTTCTCCTTTTACCTTGGCAGTGTGAGAGCCAAGCTGCCCCCTAATGGTTAAAAAAAAGCAAACAAAAATGAATAGGCCCAAACCCTAGGAAAGTTCCTGCTTTGCGATTCGACACCCTAGAACTCTCTAGCTCTCATAGCTATTGGGAGTGGTGTAAAGGGTATTCTGGTACTGGAAGTCCAACCAAATAGCTTTTTCTAATTTCTTGGCTGAACTGTTGCTCTGCCTTTTATTTTAGTATATTGATCGGCTTATACATTTGTACAAGCTCTTTGGTATTATACTCTCATAGCAATAAAAAGTGTTGGCCAGGAGTTCTGAAAGGTGTTGTCCAAGAACACCTGGGGACCCAAGGTTAGGAACCACCACCCTAGATGCTGTGGGCCATTACCTGACCTGACATACAGTTTCAAATGAGCCACCGAAATAAATGAGCTCTGCCACTGAAAATGGCAGCAGAGTGTGCTCCTCAATAGCTGTTCCATCCTTTTGCATGTCATTTCATTGTTTCATAATCAGTGTGACAGGCAGTGATGTGGTGCATGCGTAGAGCAATGTGGAATGTCAAAAAGCAGAATAACATTGAAATAGACACATATAGGTATGAAGATATCCTACTTAGCGTTTCCTGCAGGTGTGGGGTTCACTTTTCGAATCCTAAAACTGCCACTTGGCCTGATTGACAATGTCTTTCAGTTGCATGTTGGCAATTTATATGCCCTTATTGACATTGTTTTGCCATCTCCTCTTTTGGTTGCCCACGTAGCTGCTGGCCATCTATTTTCAGATGGTACACAGTTTTGGCAATGGCAAACTTCTTCCAATCTTTGACTCCCTGCCTGAGGACTCTCCTACCACAATGAAATCACGTCTCTAGTGGATTATAAAACAATAGCTGCTCGTCATGGAGCCGACGCAGCCTCCAAACAAATAGCAACTGCTATATTCGTAAGCAGGCATGTATGGCTTCGGACTGCCACCATTACTGATGATGCCCACAACTGCATCGAAGACTCCCCTTTTGATGGTGAGGGTCTTTTTGCCTCCACTACAGATGAAGCATTGGATAACATCCTGAAAATGCACAAGACTGCCCAATCCTACACTTATCACGGATCTTCCTCCCACTCAACTTTTCACCAGCAACAACATCAACAGTGGCGACATCCGTACACGTCTCACCAGCCACGCTCTCAACCTCACTACCCACTATCTAACACCTCAACACCCTTTCAGCGTCAGTCCAACCAACCACGCCAATGCCAATGACAGGCCTCTTGCTGTTTCGATCACAAGCAGAAGTAGCTCCCCTGTCTCGACCCCAGTTCCTATTCATCACTCGCACATCCAGTTGCGACCATTTCTCCCAATTTGGCAAACAGTAACAACAGACTCCTGGGTACTATCCATTATAGAATCCAGCTACTCCATAGGTTTCCATACCTTACCACTTTTAGGTCAGGTCATCATACCTCCTCCATCCCAAACACTGCAGGATGGAAATTAACACTTTATTGTCCAAACAAGCCATAGAACTTGTCGCACCAGATGACACCTTTGGGTTTTACTCCCACTATTTCTGTCCCCAAAAAGCATGGAGGACTCCATCCTATTCTGGACTTGCAGGACTTAAACTCCTTCATTCTCTAACGTTTCTGAATGACTACCCTTTAGTCTATTCTACCATTGCTAACCAAAGGAGACAGGTTTGCCGTGATCGATCTCCAAGATGCCTATTTTCACCTTTCTATAAAGCCAGAACATTGTAAATACCTTTGATTCCAAGTAGATTCATCAACTTACCAGTTCAAGACACTTCTGTTCAGCCTTTCCACCGCACCCAGGATATTCATGAAGTTCCTTGCACCTTCATCTCCAAAGCGTGAATGTCTTCCCCTACTTAGACAACTGGCTTCTGGTCGTACCTACAAAACATCAAGCACAAAAAGACATTGATTACACTCTGCGCATACTTACCTCTCTGGGTAACTTCACAAAACCAGTTCTTCAACCATCTCAACTTGTTCATTACATAGGAACCATTCTCGATTCAACTTGGGCACAAGCCTTCCTGCCAGAAGACCAGAAACAGAAAATTCCCTGAACCCTCAAGCCTCTCCATCACCCCAGAGTATTTATTTATTTATTATTTATTTATTTATTTTTGCATTTGTATACCGCTCCTATTTCCCAAGGGAACTCTGGGCGGTTCACACAAATAGCTTAAAAACAAACATCAATAAAACAATATAAAATAATACTGGACAACAGGCAAAAACTAACAACCATGAAAAGGAGAGAAAAGGAAAAAAAAAACTTGGTACCACATTAGCAGTCGCCAAAGGCATCCCCAAACAGCCAGGTTTTAAGGGCTTTCCTAAAGGATGCCAATGAGGGAGCCTGGCATATCTCACCGGGTAGCTTGTTTCAAAGCGATGGACCTTTCCCTGTAGTTGGGCCTATCATAGCACATGACAGAACTGAAACAGAAGTTACTTCTTCAGTGGACACATCCTCAGTCTTAATGGAGGAGACCCCAGACCCTAATCTCTCACTGGAAATCACAGCCTTGCCCCAGTCAGACGTTAGAACAAACCAGGTAAGACCGTTCACTAAAAAACTCGACTTTATGCCAAGTCAGTCCTGGTCCAATTTATGGGCAAGCCATTCCATTGGCAAAGGCAGTCCAACACCTCCTCAGTGTAATGTCGTCAACCATTGCTATACTGATCCATTCCAGGCTCAAAATGCAACTGCTCCAAGTGTGGTTTCTCTCTAATTTCCATCCACAGACAGACCATCCTAACAAGATCCTGGTACCTACCTCAAACATCTATGTCAGCCTTCGATGGTGGGCCGCTAACCATCACCTCACTCAAGGTCACCCCTTCCATCATCACTACCCCACCAACCATGCTACCACCAATGCCAGCGACACGGAGTGGGGCACTCACTGCGACAATCTTCAAGCTCACAGTCTATGATCAAACAAAGAAAAATGCCTTCACATAAACCTTGAACTCTTGGTAATTCTCAAAGCCTTCAAGGCCTTCAAACCCTGACATCTGAGTCACATGGTTTAAGTTGTCACAGACAACACCACAGCCCTCTACTACCACAGCAAGCATGGAGGGACCAATTCTCGCACCCTACTCCGGGTGATGCTAGAATTTGGGAGTGGTGCTACCTTCGACGCATCTACTGTATAGCCATTCACATTGCATTGGAGCACCTCAGCCGCCTAACCCACAACATGCACAAGTGGAGCCTTCATCACACTGTCTTCCAAGACCTCTGCCACTGCTGGGGCACTCCATAAATAGACCTGTTTGTGAGACAAACCAATAAGAAATGCCACCTTTGTATTCCAGTTCCAGTTTCGGGGTTCTGCTTCTGGTTTCACCACAGTGAGATGCCTTGATAAGCTCTCTGGCTTATCAGGCTGAATTCCTCCAGATCAACAGGACCCAAAAGGGTAAGTCCCCCGTGTGTGTGTGAAGAGAGGCAGCATATGGGGGCTATGAAGAATTGCGGCAGCAAGCTTTGTAGCTTCAGAATCACATTATCTCTCCTGTTTAGAGAAAAGTCTGCCTGCCCAAACTGCATGCATCGAACAACGTAAATAATTGTAGATATTTTGGAACTTTACTGCTGTAACTAAGACTGTATGTTTTCCCCTAATTTTTATATATGAGCTTCATCTTGGACACTTTTCTTTCTGCTTCAATAAATACTAATACCCCCCTTCCTGAAAAAGTGGCTACAAGAGGATGTTGGGAGACTAAACTTTAAGACAGTATTATTTTGAAGCTGTTACATTCATATATTGTTCTACAGAGTCATCTGCCTGGCTGGGAGAAGAAAAAAGAAAAGAACTATTTGACCTTGGAAATCTCAAACTCTTTAGATAATGGGCTTGGATTTTTCTCTCTCTCCCCCTCCCTGTCTTTGCTGTCCTTTCCCCCCCTCCATCTTGGAAGTGATTAACCCTTTGAAATGGATTATAATTGAGTGCAACCAGAACAATGAGCCAGGAACCAATGTCAGATGAGCAATTTATGGATTTGCTTGATAAAATTCAGAATATAGCAGACTCTTTTCAGTCTGAGCTTTTTCCCAAGCTTAATTCAGAAGCAGATGAGAGTCCCAACTTTAACCTAGATCAGAACACTGAGCCCAATATACAAGTTATAAGAAATATTCAGAAGGAGTATTTGAAGAATGTGGAATGTAGCACTGCTCGAGAGACTGAGCTTTATCCAGAAGAGGAGAAAAGTCTCAGCTTCAATCCTGACTTGAGCATGAAGCTGGAACAGAGCATTCACCCCAATTTGCAAGTTTATAAGTTATTTGCCTGGGAGACAGAATTCTCTTCAGAAGCAAAGGAGAGGCTTAATCTTAACCTTGTTTGGAGTACAGGATTGGAATAGAGCATTTTCCCCAATTTACAAATCTATCAGTTACAATTTACCACAACAGGAAATATACAGGGAGGATGTTTGGAGAGTTCTGCCCTGGAGGTTTTTGCATCACAAGATGGACTGAAAGGGAAACAACCTATAAATCCCTGGCTTAATGAATCAATCACATAAAAAGCTATTAATGGATTACAATGAATTATAATGCAATGCAATCAAAATTACATATGAATCCGCTGGTACTCCTCTACCCACCAATCCAAATGGATACTCCTCCAGAGCATTGGCATCCACTATGGCTTTCCTGAGAGGAATTAGCCCCCCAGACATCAGCAGGGCTGCTACATGGGCTACTCCATCAACCTTTGTGACCCATTATAAGCTTGATGCAGCCTTTGACAGAGCTGTATTATCTTCATTGTTACCATGATGACTGACCGCCCGGTAAATCTGCTTGCTAGTCACCCTATGTGTGTATTCACAGATGCCACAAAGAAGAAAGTTTTAGTTACTTACCTGTAACTCTAGTTCTTCGAGTGAGCATCTGTGAATTGACACTACCCACACTACCTTCCCTTCTATCTGTCACATCTGTTCTTCTCTCTCCTCTACAGTGGTGGATTGCAGGGGAACTGAAGCTCAGAGACTGGGAATGGAGGAGCATGCACAGTGGGAGGAGGAGGTCCTATCTCTGGAATGGCTTTGGAACACAGATGATCTTCATGCAGGCGCAAAGCAAACCCTGTGTGTGAATTCACAGATGCTCACTCGAAGAAACAAATTTACAGGTAAGTAACTAAAACTTCTTATTGATGTTTTTGACGGAGTCCAAAGTGGCTGAGGTGGTCATTCCATGTCTGAACTTGCCACTGCAGTTCATTCCTAGTGGTAGAAGCAAGCATGGCATCATCAGTTTAGAGAATAATTTTGCTACAGTTCTTGTGTGATGGTATTCATGACTAGTATAAACAGAATTGCAGAGCCTTGATGCATTCCAGATGCCACCGGAAAACTGTTTGAGAGGGTAGCCTGTGATTACGGAAATCAGTCAATGTGGGACATGGACAATGGCCTTCTCCTGGGCTTGGAATGCCATGGACAATGGTTGGGTCTTCTCTCTATGTTTCTCTATGAGCTGATGAGTTGCAAAGATGGCATTCTGCATCCTTGGATGAAGCCATATTGGTTGAGGGTGAGTTGATTTACAGATATGAAGACAGCAAAACTGAAGCAGACATTATAGTTTGAAATTGGACAAACTAGGTAGAGGACTGCAGATTTTGCCTGTGTTTGTATTTTCAGCATTGTCTGATCCTCACTGTTTAAATAAGGTCACAGACAGGACTTCATCTTTGTTCTGGCAACACAGCCTCCTCGGACTTCAAAATAAAAGGCACACATTGATGATGTTAAATCTGTTTTGTTAGAATCTCAGCCAGGGCATTATTAAAATGGTGGTTGACTCACCCCATGGAGGATTTGAAACATGAGCTTAGCTTTCACAGCAGTGAAGCATGATTGTGCAGAACAATGATCACTGTACCATGGAGAAGACCTGTAATGCACTCCCACTTAAAAGAAACAAAACAACATCTGATCCTCGGGTAACCTTAGAAGCTATTTGCTCTAGCAGGTCAGAAAAATGCTCAAGTAGCTGAGATTAAAAGAGCTTCACTGCCAGCCCAAGCAGAGTTTCAGTTCCAACGTGACATCCAAAATCATCTTTAAAACTCCCTCCCTCTTACTTTTGCCTTTTTATCTTCTTTGTGGGTGTACATTTGTTACCCATGCTGCGTAAAGCATCTGTCTAAGGGGCATGTCCAAAAATCTGCAAAAAGCATATACATTAATCCAACACACACAACCCTGATAACTTCAGAGTTATTATTATGTCTCTTCCAGCACGGTAGTGTTTGTAAAGAGGCATGTTCAGAAAAGGATGATCAGGAAGAATTAGGAAGTAGACAGGAAACAGCAGCAAGCATTTCTTGAGCTTGGCCTAGGTTTTCTTTAAGTCACCTTAAGATATAGGCATTATTTTCATGCTACATTTTGTCGCAGGCAGGAGAATGCCATTCTGGACCACCAATGGCCACAAGAAGAGATTCTGCCATTAATCAAACAACATTCTGGGTCATCTTCCAGCAGAGATATTTAGATTCAGGGCAAGGATCTCCCCACCTTGACTACAAGCTTCTTCTACTTGGATCTCTAACCAATGATCAGATAAAACACCATTTAAAGCCTAGATAATGTTACAAAGAACCAAGATCTGGATCTGAGCCTAGAAAGTGTCACATACAGCTGAGTCCTGATGAGTCCACAATGCTGTTGCCATGAGCCCTGACCCTGAGTAGACACATGTAGACTTGGGCATTGGGTGGGAGAAATGCCCCAATTGCTTCGGTCCAAGGCTGATGCTCTTAGATCCACACACTGCTGGACTATAGACCTCTGACCTTCCCAATCTGGAATTTTGTCCCAGTGTTGCAGGTCTTTGGATGGAGAGATCTTAAGGTCAAGGTCTGTGATGGAGGAGCTTCTTCTTCTTAAGCACTGCCTATTTGTATTGGGAAAAGGGAAGAAGGTGAGCACCAGCTTTTTGCACTGTCCCTTGTTGTCTTCCACCTTTCTTTTTTAAATGTTAACTTCCCTTGGTTTTAACAGGATGGAAGTAATGACACCAGCTCCATAGCCAGTGTAGTTTTTAGAGATGGGCACGGAACTAACATTTTTTCGTTTCTGTTATTCATTAGTCATTCCGTTACGTAACAAAATGACAAATGAAAATTGTGACGAAAATTGTGGTCGTTACATTTCGTTTCTGTTAATGGCGATGCACAATGAAATGAGCTGTTTTAAATGTTAAAAAACACCCTGGACATCCATAAAAACGCAGCGATAATTACTTATATTATCTGATAATACCTACCAGAGGGGGTGGGGTCCTTAAAAGGTGCATTTATGTCTTTTCTCAGATCGCTGTATTTTTCCCCTTTACGGGGAGTTAGGGGACATCGACCCAAAATGGCTCCCAGATGCCTAATATTGATTGATTTCTTGGGTATTAAAATACCCTGGACATCTGTAAAAACACAGTGATAATGCGATAATTATTTGAAATTATTACCTACCAGGGGGTTGGGGTCCTTAAAATGTTTGTTTTTGTCTTCTCCCATCGCAATGTATTTTTCTTTTCCCTTTAAAATGGATGTCGCCACCAGCCACAAAATGGAGGCAAGCCATGTGATGGGATCATGTTCAACCAATAGCATGCCCAGGTTGCAGACTGGGCAGGTCTGGCAGCCACAGAGGGCATAAAAATCTCTGGCAGCCCCCGTCCTCCTTGCAGTCTCTGGTGGGAGTTAGGGTGGGATTGCTGTCTCTGCGACTCTAGCTTCAGTCCTGCAGCCTCCCTATGTGCGTGCCTGCTGCGTACCTCTCGGTGAGTACCCTCCCTTGCCCCGCAGTGCAGTCACTTTGCGGCTGCCTTGCACCCTGGGCAATGCCCACCGCTGCCTTTGCAGCCTCCCTGCGTACCTAGTCTATACTGTGTCTCTGCCAGCATCCATTTTTTTTAGTGTTTTCCCTCTGGTCTGGGGCGTTGGGGGACGCCTGCGCATGCAAATGCTTTAAAAATTGCCCAAAAAGCGGGTAGAAACGACAAATGAAAAAATGAAAACCTGAAATGAAATTTTTCCAAAAATTCGCGACAAACGGAAACAAACCAAAACAGACCTCTCAACGACAAACAAAAACTGAAACACATTTTTTTTTTCGTGCCCGTCTCTAGTAGTTTTGGTCTTCGGAGTATTAGGAGCAATCAGGTTAGAAAAGTTTGGATTCAACAGATGGCAGGTCTGTCCCAATCCATTCCTGATTAAGGAGTTCTATCACATCATTCTTGCATGTGACAACAAGAAATTTCAGAACATTTCCCCCATTTCTGTGAGAACACAAGACATTTTCTGTCAGTCTCAGGGAAGGCTTTTGCAGTATTATTTTTAACATAAAATTTAAAACCAGCAAATTGGACAAATGGCAGAAAGGATGTTGCTAAAACAGACCAGCTTCTGCATTGTTGCATGGATTTTTAAAACATACAACCCTCACTTTTTCTTTCTTTCTTTCTTTCTTTCTTTCTTTCTTTCTTTCTTTCTTTCTTTCTTTCTTTCTTTCTTTCTTTCTTTCTTTACCCTCCCACTCGGAATGACCAGGCGAGACAGTATGTTGGGAGTAACTGGGCCACACTTTATTAACATATAACAATACAATAACAACAGGAGGTGCCAGTCATCCATTCCTTTGGTTGGAACCCCGGGGTCTCCCGGGACCCCTCCAACCAGGCAGCTTCAGGCGAGCCATAACCCCCAGGTGGTGCAGTCGTCCGACAGCACCCCCCCCCCGGCCAGTTAATTTGGTTTTGTCCTCCCTGCCCCTGCTCTTTTCCAACCTGGGTAATTCCCAGTGCAGGGAGGCATTTGCCCTCCCCCACCCCAGCCCCGAGACCTCCTGGTCCGCAGTGCTGTGGTGAAGGGGCGTTTGGGTTTAGCTGTCAATTGTAGGCTCCCTGCTGCCCTCCCTCAGCTTTTAGCCGCCATAGTGTGACCAATTAACAACTTCACAAAACTTTCAAACCTCGAGGAACCAGTGTGGGATAGGCGAAAAATCCCCGCTCTCAACGGCCAATCTAGAGTGCGGGTCAAAAATTCCTATCCGGCCCCAAAATAGGCGACCAGGTAAACTCACACTAGCCCTAACGCAGTGGGTGGGTGGGGAACGCTGAAACAAAACTGGCTGCTGTTGGGGGGAGGAGCCGCCCTTTATAGGGCGCTCCTCCCCCCACCTTGACAGGACATCCGGGTCCTGTCTCGCCCCTCGCCATCCTCCGCGGGGGCAAATCGGCTCCACAGATGGACTAGCCACCCACGGAGCCAGCATTGCCCTCCCACTCGGAATGACCAGGCGAGACAATATGTTGGGGGTAACTGGGCCACACTTTATTAACATATAACAATACAATAACAACAGGAGGGGCCAGGCATCCATTCCTTTGGTTGGAACCCCGGGGTCTCCTGGGACCCCTCCAACCAGGCAGCTTCAGGCGAGCCATAACCCCCAGGTGGTGCAGTCGTCCGACAGCACCCCCCCCCAGGCCAGTTAATTTGGTTTTGTCCTCCCTGCCCCTGCTCTTTTCCAACCTGGGTAATTCCCAGTGCAGGGAGGCATTTGCCCTCCCCCACCCCAGCCCCGAGACCTCCTGGCCCGCAGTGCTGTGGTGAAGGGGCGTTTGGGTTTAGCTGTCAATTGTAGGCTCCCTGCTGCCCTCCCTCAGCTTTTAACCGCCACTGCCGCGGGCCTAGCCTTGCTATGGCCCCGGCCACCCACAAGCATCCAATTCAGCAGCCAGGCCCCTCCTCAAATCCTGCAGGAACAACTCAGTGCCCACATCCGTCAGGTGTACCCCATCTGGCCTGTAGAGCTCCATCCTGCGAACATTGAACTCCGGGTCGCCCAAAACAGCCCCAAACTCCCGACAGACTGCCCTACAAACCTCCTGGTTCACGCCCTTCCTGGAGCAGTTCAGCTTTTGTGGGTCACAGTCAGCCCGCCAGACCTGCCGCGCTATTATAGTTGACCACAGGACTCTGCAGGCCGGGAACCGAGCCTTCCATGTTGCGAGGTCCCTCAAAATGTCCAAAATCAACGATTTGCCAGTTTGACCGGTCAAATCATTTCCTCCCAAATGAATCATGAGGAAATCCGGCGGCATGCCCCTTGCCGCGGCCATAGCCGATCCAAGGAACTCCCGCCACCTCATTCCCCTTTTCCCCACCACCACTCAATCGTAGCTCGCCTACCCAGCCCCAAGTTTGGTCCCCATCCAGATCTGCGCACATATTTCTCAGCCCAGTAGACATAACTGTGACCCACAAAAATAATTCTTGCCCGACAGGCGCAGCCCTCTGTTCCTGGGAAGACAAAAATAACACGTTAAAGCGCCGGCAACGGCTGCATGTATCTTTTATAACATTGGGATGCCCATCTCCCCAGCCGGCGAATAGACCCCTCATCATAGCCCACCGCTGCCGCCGTTGACGCCGCCCCGATTCGAAAGGAATGCGTCCCAAACTTAAGCGCCCCCAGCCCCAGGCGCCCCAAAACTCTCGTGGTCATAGACGCGAACTGAAATTTAGTCAAGGGGCGACCATCCTGGTGAATAAATACATATCCCCTGTCAGAACCCCGCCGGTCTAGGTATTCCCTCATAGCCTTTACTGGGCAGATTCCCTCCACTGAACATGGGCCCAGCCGTAACTCGGCCCCCTTTCCCCTCTGATCCGTCTTGGACCTCTGGATTCGCACCACCAGGTTCCCCTCCCCCAGGCGCACGTCTGTCATGCAGAGTGCTGTGGAGGAATTGTCCCGCCCGCTTGCCGCCACCAGCTCGCTGATGCGCAGGGCGCCGAAGAAGGCCAACAGAGAGGCCGCCCTAAATAAGGACGCCTCATAGCTATCCTTACAAACTCCGGGCCAGCTGGCGCACATGCGCTCCAGGAGCTGGGGCGAAAGTGGAAAACGGGCGTCCGTGACTCTCTCCCTCAGCCGACACCAGCCCGCCACCATGCCCCGCACACGGAAGTCCTTTGTGGTGTCATGGTGGCCCCCGAGCCGTGAAAAGAACGCTAGTGCAGCCAGTTTCCCCTGCAGGGAACCCGGCGCCAACCCCTTGCGGTGTAAATGTACCAGGAACATCTGCAGGTGCCCAACGGGCAGTGGCCATTGTTCGGCCAAGCCCTGGGCATCCCGGAATGATGTAAATTCACCCATCACTGATGCGTAGCCCCGCTGCGTCCTGTGAGTGACGGAGCAGCGAAGAGCTCTGTCAGCCTCGGCGCGCCAACCTGCCATACCTCCGGTGGGATCTCGACGGGCCGAATGGCCGCTTCTGGGGCAAGAGCCCGAAAACGTTCGGCCTGTCGGCGGGACAAAGCATCAGCGATCTCATTTTCTATCCCCGGCACATGACGTGCGTGCACCACAATGTTAAATTGCAACGCCCGCAATACGAAGGCCCGGACCAGCCGCATCACCCGGGGGGAACGGGACGTTAAGCTGTTGATGACGTATACCACTGCCTGGTTGTCGCACCAGAAGTGCACCACTGAGTTGGCCCAGGACTCCGACCAGATGCAAAGGGCCACCCAGATAGGGAATAGCTCAAGAAAGGTAAGGTCGCGTGTGATGCCCTCTGCTTGCCATTCCTGCGGCCAGGTCCCGCTGCACCATTCAACCCTCCAGTAGATGCCAAACCCCAGACCCCCAGCGGCATCCGTGTGGACCTGAAATTGGGCGCCCAACCGGAGCTCGTCCCTCCAGAAGGAAACCCCGTTAAACCCCTGCAGGAAAATGCCCCACACTGCTAGGTCCTCCCGCATGGCTGCCGTCACCCTGGTTCTATGGGTGGGCTTTTCGCAGCCCGCTCATCGCCGCACAGAACTGGCGCAAGAATGCCCGCCCCGGGGCCACCACTTTGCAAGCAAAGTTGAGGTGACCCACGAGCTCCTGCAGTTCCCTAAGGGAAATCTTGTGGCGTTGTTGGGCCTGGCTCACTCTGGCCCGAAGTGCTAGCAACTTATCCGTGGGCAAGCGGCAAGCCTGTTCCTTGGTGTCTATCTTGATCCCCAGAAAGGTGATCACCTGGCTGGGCCCCTTTGTTTTCTCCTTGGCCAGCGGAAGGCCTAATTCGCAGGCCAATTTGCGGAAACTTTCCAATAAGCTCCTACATCTACCTGTGCCCGCCGGGCCACAGAATAAGTAGTCGTCCAAGTAATGGGCCGTGTTATCCCATCCTGTAGTATGGCGGAGCCGCCACTCAACGAAGGAGCTAAACGCTTCAAAAATGGCGCAAGACACAGAGCACCCAAAGGGGAGAGCCCTATCCATATAAAACTGGTCCTGGAACCTGAAACCTAGGAGCTCAAAATCCAGGGGGTGGACAGGGAGAAGGCGAAAGGCCGACTTAATGTCGCATTTCGCCATCTCCGCTGCCACACCGCAGGTGCGCACCACGCGCACCGCAGTGTCGAAGGACGTGTACCTAACTGAGCAGAGTTCTGGAGGAATCCCTTCATTGAGGGAAGCCCCCGAGAGTTGGAATAGGTGGTGTATCAGGCGGAACTCGCCCGGGGCCTTCTTGGGCACCAATCCAATGGGTGACACTCGCAAATTAGGCACCGGTGGGTCCTGGAAAGGGCCGAGGACCCGGCCCTCCCTGACCTCCTTGCGTATCTTCTCTTCCGCCGCCCCTTCTGCCAGCTCCAGTGATCTCAGGTTCTCTGCCAACTGGGGAATACGGGCCCCACAAAAAGGAATACGAAACCCAAACTCAAACCCACTAACTAAGAAACGTGCCGCCTCCCTGTCTGGATACTTGGCTGCCCAACGCTTCAGCACCTCCAGCCTAATTGGGCTGGGCCCCTTTCGCAGGGGGTCCCTCAGGTCCCCCTGTTTTCCTGGGTCCCCCCCCATCCCGGGGTCTGCCTTGCTGTGGGCGGGCCCTACTACAGCTAGTGGCCGGGTGTTGGGCCCCGCAAACTGAACACTCATGTCTGAAACGGCAGGGTTTTCTGTTGCAGACCCCCTGTCCGTTGTAATCCCAGCAGACCAGCCGGACTTGAACCGACTGGCCCGCGGCGCGGGCAGGTGCAGTAGCTGGGCCCTTCCTAATAGTGTGACCGCTGTTGTACCTATCTCCCAGCATGGGCCTGTTCGGGGTCATAAACTGTAACCAGAGGGGCGGCAGTGGCTCATCCCAGCGGACGTATGGGTCGAGGGCCGCCCTGTGACGGAATTGTTCATCATACAGGAGCCAACAGTGCCCCGGATAATCCACAAAGGCCCTATATATGATATCCAGGTACTTAAGCAGGGCCTGGGCCCTCCAAGGGTGGGCTTGCAGCGTGAGGGACATAAAAATTAAATACGCTGGCAACCAGGCTGCCCAGGAGCGTTCTGGCCTCTTTTTGAGCCTGCGCTCCTTGTCCAGGGGGTCCTCCTTATCGAGCTCCTTAACATCCAGCTCTCTATTGAGCAGGCTAAAAATGTCCACATAGTCACCCCTCCATAACTTCTCCCTCGTCGCCTGGGCCAGGTGATGTCCGAACGGGGATGCATAATCCCCGTATGGCATAGCGGCTGCCGCCACTCCAGGATAGCCTGGGGCAGCCGCTGCGCCCGGCCAGGGCGGGGCTCCCCCTGCCATATGCCCTGTTCCTGACCAGCAGGCCGGGTAGCCGGGTGGCCATTGAGCTGGGGCTCCTGGGTGACCTGGCAGAAAATGCCCTGCCCCTCCCACGGCAGACGTAGGCTGGCCCGGCTTCGGCCCCACTACTGGGGGTGCCGTCCCAGGCATCCATGGTGGGATCGGTCCCCATGCTGGGAGCAGTGTGGATGGGAAGTGTGTAGGCAGCGTGTGGGCCGCTCCGTGTACAGGTGCGGCCGCCCCAGCCGGGGCCAAGCCCGCTGGCCAAGGCCATGTCACAGTGGGCGCAGGTTCAGGCGCACATGCCAACTCACTAGGTGTCGCGCTCTCCGCGGGCAGCGGCGTTGACTGTGCTTCCTCCACCAGGACCGTCTCCACACTCCTGGCCTCCTCTGGCCCCGGCTGCGTCGGTCTTGGCCGCTTAGCTGTAGCTGGCACCGTGCTGGCTCCTGTAGATGTACTGGGGGTAGCCTCCAGCTGTTCCAGGGCTGCGAAGCGAGCAGACATGTTAGCAATATTCTCCTTTAACTGTGCTCGCTTACGCGACTTGGCCGGACGTGCACCAGTTCTAATGGCTGGCTGTGCCTGCGTGCCCGGCTTGTCCACCCCCTTTGATGTCTCTAAGGCCTTGAGCCTCGCCTCCAGCTGTGCCCATATAAGCCACTGCTCCTCGTCTGACTCCCCTGAAGAACTGTGGGCCTGTTGCTGGGGCTGGCGCACTGCTGGCTGCTTGCCCTTGCCTGATCTCCTTCCTTTACCTGGCGCCATGGCCCCGTTCCCAGCCCTAGCTTGGCTTGGTTCCCCAACCCCAGCCCAGCCACAAGCGGTACGTTGCAGCCGCCTGGGCGACTGGCCTCCAAGGAGTTGCGGGGTGGGTAGGTGAGGGGGGGTATGGGATGCCGGGTGGATGGAGCGCAGGCCGCCTCCGCGGCTCCAAGTGGGCGGGGGGGAGAGGCGCTCCCTTCGCCCTGGAGCAGGCCCTCGGCCTACAGCTCTTCACCCCCCCAAGGAGTGCCGCATCTCCTCAGCAAGGCCCAGACCCCAGCGGCACCACAAGCCCACCCGGCCTAGCACTCGCCCCCCGGGCCTCCTGTCCTCCCGTGCCCGACCTGGCTCCTGTACCGCGGCCTCCCGGGGCCCGGGGTACCTCCCCCCAACGAAAGTGTGCAGGAGTGGGGAGGGGTCGAAGCCCGCCCTCGTGGCCCGCTCTCCGCTGACCCCACCCGTTCCCCAAGCAACCCGTCCCTGGCGAGGCCTGGGCGAATCCACCCGACCGGCGGCCCGGCAGCCACGCTCTCGCCGTCCCGCCCCGACCTGCGCCGCCCCGCTCACTCAGGGGGGGAAGGCCGATGCCTATCCCCCCAATCCGCCGACCGGCTTCAGCCCGCGCTCTGCCGCCGCCTTGCGCCTCTCCGCCGCCGCTAGGCCCTTAGCGGCGGCCGCTCCGCCCGGGCCTGGGCCGCCCGACTCGCTCGGTGGGGGTGGGGTGGCCGATGCCTCTCCCCCCGATCCGCCGTCCGGCTCCGGCCCGCACTCCGGCCGCGGGCTTGTTCCAGGGAGGCCGCTGATGCAGCCTCCCAAAATGGCGCCCGCCACGTGGCTCTTCCGAGCCCCAAAATGGCGGCGCCCGTCAGCGCTCGGAGATGCAGCCTCTCCGAACGCTGAAACAAAACTGGCTGCTGTTGGGGGAGGAGCCGCCCTTTATAGGTTGCTCCTCCCCCCACCCTGACAGGACATCCGGGTCCTGTCTCGCCCCTCGCCATCCTCCGCGGGGGCAAATCGGCTCCACGGACGGACTAGCCACCCGCGGAGCCAGCATTCTTTCTTTCTTTCTTTCTTTCTTTCTTTCTTTCTTTCTTTCTTTCTTTCTTTCTTTCTTTCTTTCTTTCTTTCTTTCTTTCTACTTCCTTTTCATTCATCAGCCAACCTTTTTTCTGCTCACCAGGCGTGAGTGTCTGTGTGTTTTTGTGTGGTTTGTTTCACCAAGGAAAAAAAAAGACTAGTTTTGCTATGGGATATCATAGACAAATTGGAGAGCAGACAACAACAAACATGCTGTAGTCCTATCATGCTTGAACATGCTCTATGCAGGCTTTGGCAATGTGTCAGGACACCCTGGCTTTCCAGGAAGGAATAATTGAATAAGATTTCTTCACACCTCTACGCCCATCTGGCTCCTTATGATTCCTCCATTGGTGTCTAAGCAGTGTTGGTGGCACCAGCAAACAGAGTCTGTCTCCTGCCCTCCTTCTTAATCTGTGGACCTCTTTGTAGATAAAGAGGGAGGTTGTCCACATCCAGCAGATGGGCCCTGGGACACCCTGTCATTGCTCACTGTATTAGGAGTCTAGGACAAAGCCGAGGACAGTTGCAAATCAGGCACAAATAAATCTCATTTATTTGTGCCTGAGTATGTAGGGTATGTAGGGCAGTGGTTTCCAACCTGGGGGTTGGGACCCCTTTGGGGGGTCGAATGACCATTTCACAGGGGTCGCCATGAGCCAGTGAAGAAAAAGGCACAAATGGATTGGGTCTGGAGGAGGAGGGGAAGGAGGGGGGGAAGAGTTATAGCTTGATAGGTTGGAGGGAATGTCAGTCAGTGGCACCAGAGGCTGCGATTGGCTGAGGGTGGCTGTCTAGAGGGAAGTTCTCTACAGCACCTGCGGCAGTGGCCTGCCAAGGGGGCTTGTGGCCTCCTCCAAGCAGGGCAAGGGGTCACCACAACATGATGAAATGTATTAAAGGGTCGTGGCATTAGGAAGGTTGAGAATGACTGATATTGGGGATTCCATCGTATGGTGCTTGAGGCGTGCAGCCTCCGACATGAATCTTCCTGAACCCTGATCCTTCCAGGGGGTGAATGATATAGAGGGGGGACTGATTAATTATTTAAAATTCATTGACTACTGAGATATATCCATAAGTCTTGCTGACATTAATGGGAGCTAAAAGTCTGTGCCAAAGGAAGAGAAGAACAAAAGCAAAGAAAAGCAAAGTGTTCTGCTTATATACTGCCCCATAGTGCTTCAAGCACTTTCTGGACGGTTTATCATTTAATTATGCAGGCTACACATTAGGAATGTATACAACCCTTGGGAATGTTTAGGAATTAGCATGGTGCTGGAGAAGGACAAGCATCAGCATAAATGTGTAAATCTTTAAACATTTTCCTGCTAAGAAACTATCATGGAGCCTCTAAAATTGCATTCATATGTGTGGGAAGTGGATGCTAAGCTGAAATCCTAGTATCTTCCTTATGATTTGTTCCATTTTAGTGGGATACACTTTGCTTCATCTATTGACTGATTTAGGCTGTGTCAAAAGCTGGACAACATCTAGGGAGGTGGCAGGAAGGGTGCAAAAATGAACTTTTTCCCAAGGTGCTCCAAATCCTGGCTACGCATCTGCTATGAAATGTCACTTAGACCTGCAGGCAAGGGTGTCAACACTGTACAAAACTCAACCCTTTCATACGTCATCTCAAGATGTTGTTTTGTTGGGTTGGTCTTTGGACAGAATCCTGGGACCTTCCTCCCACCTGCTAATTTTCCCAGTGTGTCTTCGACGTCCTATTGCTTTGGATACTATATCATTTGTTCCTGTCTGTAATGGCAGTCTGCTTCAATCACTAGCAAACTTTGCTAGCCAAGAAACCGTCAACGAGCAATGTATCCATATGGAATTATACGCTGTTGTCTAAACATTATGACAGAATTTGATGAGAGACAGTGCCCCGCTCTTCCTATTGTCTGCTAGTATTAACTCCATTCTGTGTGATGTTCAAAACTCTGAGCAATCAAAATGCATGTGCTTCCCCACACTTGCCTTGAACATTAGGAATAGGAATTCACTAGCTAGTCTGCCACCAGTTTTATATACCCAATATAACTGTAATTGAGAATATACAAGCAAAATTCAGATTCTGTGCCTCTGACCATTCAGAATTTTAAAAAGCTGAAATTTCCAGATATCTGGAACTCAGTGTCTACATGAATACTGTATGTTCATTATTTCCCCCTTTTAAAAAATACAGTTTTGAAAGGTTTCCCCATATTCTCTGACACCTTCCCAGAGATTATGCCAAAAAGAAAGAGTACACACCAACAGCCAGCAGCACCTAGGCCAGTGATGGCAAACCTTTAGCACTCCAGATGTTTTGGACCACAAATCCCAGAATTCCGAGCCTAGATAGCCAATGACAAAGGACTGTGGGAGTTGTGGTCCAAAGCATCTGAAGTGCTGAAGGTTTGACCTAGATCAGTGGTGTCGAACCTTCGGCACTCCAGATGTTTTGGACCACAACTCCCAGAATTCCAAGCCTAGATTCCCAATGGCAAAGGACTGTGGGAGTTGTGGTCCAAAACATGTGGAGTGTCAAAGGTTCATCACCACTGACCTAGATAATAGGAAATTAGTGTAATGGGCATACAGTACTGCTTTGAACCTGAACGGTGGGAATGCCTGCAACAATTATGAAATAGAGGCCAGGTTGTGTTGGGGAGTGGGCTAATATCCCAGGAAGTAGAGACAGGCACATTGGGGAAGCAAATAACTTGTGGTGGGTTGGAACTGCTGAAATTTGTTTTTAAGTTGGTTTTTACACCCTTCTGTGCCTCAAGGACTCTCTCTCTCTCTCTGTGTGTGTGTGTGTGTTTAAATTATCTTGAAGCATCTCATGTTAAAGGCCCAAATCCTCAGAGAATGCTCTAAACATCTCTTCTGTTTACTCACCTTGTTCACCTTTGTGGAGACGTGACCTGACACCATGTCGCCTATTGTAATTTGAGAGAATCACATTCTAACAAGTAAAATGCACCTGCCAATGTTAAACACCTGTGTCAGGAAGACCCGAGTGCTTTCAGTCAATTCCTGAATAGACCCGTGGATAAACGTATCTCCTTCATCTACAGACACAGGTGAAAACAATAGCTGTAGTGGAGCAAAGTGCTGTATAAAAAAGATATCAGTGTACATTAAAGCTTCCATTTTACCTGCTAACATCCTCCCCACCTCTGTCCGACCATCACTGGAATAAAAGCCTTCTGACATCTTTTCTGTGAGGGGAGTTGCTCTTTCTCATTTTTGTGGTGAACATGAGCCAGCTGAACAAAGTGGTGGGAACATGGGGTTGCCAACGGACTGTGTAAAAACAGTTTGATTTCCCTTAGTACTTCAGGAGTAGGTTAAGCTATAGAAAAACAGCAGTTCCCCATCAATGTGGAGCCTTTAAACGTCCTCTGCTGAGGAGGCCTACAGATCCAGCTGCATTTAAAGGCACAGGAGCAGGTGCAAGCCATCATTTGGGACTGCTGAAACAGTTGTTTTAATTTTGGAAGGGAGAAGAGATTCAGCCCCATTTAATTCCGATAGGAATTTACCACAGGTCATCCAATTTTGGGACAGAAAGAGTGAAAATATAAATTCAAATAATTTTAAGTAACTAAAGGTAACCCTTCTGTATTCAACTCTGTTAGGACTGAGGTGCAGCTGGCAGCATCGCTCAGTGAGAGTTAGTATCAGGTTTTCAAGCAAAAGGTTGGGACTTTGGGTCCCCACTGGGCCTCCTGGGATAAGAGGCATTTTGTCTATCTTGGGGGAAGCTGGGCAGTCCCAGGAGGACCCTGGAATACTAAGCACATCCGATCTCACCTGATTTCAGAAGCTAAGGAGGGTCAGGCCTGGTTAGTACTTGGATGGGAGACCATCAGGGAATTCCAGGTGCTGTAGGTGCCTGGAGTAGGAACTGGCAAGCCACTCCAGTATTCCTGTTAAGAAAACTCCATGGACATGGGGTCACAAAGAGTCAGTCATTACTGTAATGACACAACACACACACACACACACACACACACACACACACACACACACACACACACACACACACACACACACACACCACTGAATACTGAGCTAGAAAATCTTGGAAAGCGTTGCTGTGTGTCACCTTTGGCTTGATAATTGTTATTATTAATACTGAATTAGGGCTACCATGTCTTTCTTTGCAATTGGTCCCTCATCTAACAGCTATATTTCAGACAAGTGCAACAGTCTTAATTAGACTGGTAATGGCCGCACCTACTGAATTTGATGAAAAACTTTCAGATCTGTGATGAAAGTGTCTTGTGATATTTAAAAAAAAGGCATGCAGGGGGGGAAATGGAACTGTCAGATTGTGAATATTACCAGTTCCACTCTCAGTTGACCAGCTTTTTTTTTGGGGGGGGTTTCCCCTAGTTATAACTCCATGGGCTCCAGGTTGCAAGGATAACCAGTAACAATCTTTATTTGAATGAACTTAGAGGGAGAGAGAAGTGCAATGGCTTTAACCCCCTTCACATGCATTGTGGTGTGGGTGTGTTGAATTCGCTGCACTCATCCCACCCCCCACCCCCCTTCAAGTTGGTGTCCTGTTAAGGGGATGCCAGTGTATATCACTGAGCAGCAGGGAGGAAGGGAGTGCCCAGACCCAGCCGCAATCCTTTCAACAATGGTCATACAACTGGGCAATGGGCACCTGGGTTGGATTCTTTCTTCCTCCAGGACTCTTCTCTGCTTTTCATCCTGGTGTTTTTCCTCACTAGCACTGCAACTGTGTCATCATGATTTCCATGTTAGTTTCCCACCCCTCATAATGGATTTTCTTCTTCTTTTTGTGTGCTCTTTGTAGCTTCAATGTTACATTTTAATGTTCTAAGATGCCTCTCCTAATTCCCTGCTCTTAAAATGAAATAATATGTCTAAAATATTCTGGGTTGTATATTGTCCTTCTTTATTGTAAGCCACCTTGGGTCCTTTTCCAAGGAGAAAGGTGGGGTAAAATTATTCAAAATAAATAAATACAAATAATAAATAGTGGCCACTGTTGCTCTCCTTGGCTGGTGCAGAGCTCAATATTTGGTTGTAGTTGTTGGCCCTTTATCTAGAACTACTTACTGGGGTTTAGGGAATTTCCCCCAGGAATCCTCTTCCCATCTGTGTTCCCCTTCCCTGGATCACAAAGAAGGGGTCCCAAGCCTCCCTCTTCAGTTCTCAAATTTCCTTCTTTTTCTTCCAAAGCCTTTGAGTCCTTCAATTCCCCCTCCTTTATCTCTGCCACCAGTTCCTCCTCAACCTTCTGCAGTCATCTGCAGATGCCTTCCATCAGCCAGATCTTCCACAGACACCTGCCTTCTCTTTTCAATTTTTCCTGTCAGTGGCCTGGGAGCCAAGGGTTGCCTTGGGGGTGCGGATTGAGGGCAGACAGCTCATCCGTGGTGCTGATGGAAACCTTCTCATACAGAGTCACCCACCCCAAGTGTTCTTTAATACTGTACTCTTTTGGGGGGCACTGCCACCTTTTAAAAGCAAGATTACAGTTCCTTAGATCTGAGACCAGTATTAACACCTAACATTATAACTAATCAAAGGATAGAGATTTTGAGAAGTGCTGGGGACTGCTGTCCAGTTAAGGGCACCAGGAACTTTTAGGGCACCAGGAAATATTCTTGCAGACAATATTTCTGCACTGTTAGAAAAAGCACGACAAACCAAACAAGACAAAAGAAATCACAAGACAACCCCCCAACACAAGACAAAAGCCATCTCGCAGTCTGGAATTACAGCTCTGGTAAATGGATCTGTTTTAGAAATGTTTTTGCTCTGTTGGCAGGAATCCTACTGTACTGTTGTTTTTCCTTGCTCAATCTAACAAACAGAGAATTCTAACAAACAGAGAATTCTAACAAACAGAGAATCCTGCTGCAACCCCAGTGGTATAATTTTCAGCAGTTAAGTTGCCACAAGTTAAGAAATCAGTGTGGGCATTTCCTATTGCATACTGGATCCTGTGAATGGTGCACAGTAGGAAATACCTATGCCAACTTCTTATCTGTTTCTAATTTGCCTCTGAAAGTAATGCCAGCAGGTGTATTTAATAGAATACTGTCCATTAGGTATGCACATTTGTCTTCTAAACTTGTTTGAAGATTACAAAATCTTTTATAGTGAGGAAATGAAGTGGACTGGACTGTGGTCTCAGAATAATCTCTCATTCCTCTATGTTGCTGTGGAAGCCTACACCTAAGTAAAGGTATGGGTGAAACAGCGGTATTGCTGTCTCTTGAACATTGTTTATTTCTACTACTTACATGGCACATTTGCTGTGAGAGCTGATGGCTGAAATCTTGTTCTATAATTTGCAGCCATATAAGGCCGATGATCTAATCATCAAGGGGGATTTTTCAGAATGCAGAGAATTCCCACATCTGTCCCAAGGCTCCCAAGGCTTCCATGTCACCCCGTTCATCATTGGGAAGCTGTGGGGTCCATGGGATGGGAAATGCCAGCAAAGTCATCCTGGTAGAGTTGAGTCTGGGTAATTAAAACCTTTCTCCTCCTGTAACCTGTCTCCCATAGGTCTGTCCTAATGAGGAAAAGGGTTATTTGGGAGCCTTGGAACAACAGTAGGATGTGCTTGATTTCAGAAAAACCACTTCTGTTAATGATGACTCCAGCCTTTCACATACATATGTTATGGGATATAAGCCAGTTTATTATAGAGGTTAACATGTTGGACATTGACTCTAAAAGTCTAGGTTCAAGATTCCATAGAGCAATGTGGGACTTGTCAGCCATGCTTCTCCCCCCACCACTGTTTCCCTCCTTACTGCTTACCTTCAAATTGTTCCCAATGAAAATAAAATAAGTTAAGTGGCAGAACTGGTAGGCAAGTCCCAATGTTTCTGCTACATTTACAATTCTAGACACCTGAACAGAGCAAATAGTTAAGTGCATCTAGAATGTGAAATAATTTTGTTTTCCATTTCTTCCTTTCTTGGATATTAGACACATGGACTGGAAGATTCCAAGACTTATAGTCTAAAAAGTAACTTTTTCAAGATCTGAATAAAGCACAGGTTTGTAGGCAAAGATTAAGAGGTTAGTAATTTCATACAAAGCATGCTAAACAAAAACTCAGGAATTTTTGCATTATACACTTTTGGGTTAGCTTTATCAATTTTCCTAAGGAGCTTTTACACTGATAAAATAATAACATTTGCCAAGCAGTGGAAGCTATAATAAGTGCATCTACCCAGTGATTAAAAGAAAGGAATTTCTGTTAATCCTCTTATAGAGATGTTGTTTCATGCCAAGGTCTCTTGGTTTCTTCATTAAGGCAGTCAGTCTGCATTGTTTTATGTTCCTTCCCCCAAAAGTAAATGACCAGTTTGATATCTGCTAAGAAGATATCAACTTCTGGATCAAATGATAAATTACCTTTCAGTTTAATGCTCACATTGCGTGGTTTTAGGTTATGATTACAAAAGCAGAGCCACAACAAAATGGGATGGGATAAGAAAGGACAACATTAGTGTGGCAAAGAAGAGGATATTTGTTTTTCACTACCTTTACTCTCCCATGGCAACCATCAAGAAGCCTTCCTGGATCTGAGCACTTGTCTGTTGTCAATAAAGAAGCTATGGCTGTTACTTCATGCCCCTTTCATTGCTGTTCGTGGTCCCGCTTGGGGCCGGTACGAGGAAATCTTACTGCACATACATTGTGTGACAACAGGAGTTCGTCCCGCCCATGCCCCCTGAACTGTGATTTAAGCAGGATGAGCGATTCCCCTCCCTGGCCTTGGGAATCTGCTCATCTTGGTTCTCATTCCGAGACGAGTGCCCGTGAGGTAAGGCTCGTCACGCCACATGCCATTCTCCATCTAGTGGCAGGAGTGCGAAGTGTGATTCGCCAGTAGAGATGGGCACGACTTGAAAAAAAATTTTTTCGAGTTGTCGTTAGTCGGGCCAGTCCCATTTCGGGTCGTTTCCGGTTTTCGCGAAAATTCACAAAAATTAGTCGGTTCGTTTTTTCGTTTTTTCATTGTCGTTAGTACTGGTTTTTTTGGGGGGGGGAGCGGGCTCCTGGAGGCACCTCTCTGGGGTGGGTGCCTCCTCTGGCCCGCTATAAAGGGAAAGTGGGCTCCTGGAGGCACCCGTGGGTGCCTCCTGCCACTAGGAAGGGGAAGCAGGCTCCAAGAGACCCCTCTACATGGGGGTCTCCCTTCCTCACCTGCTGCTGCTGCAAAATGCTATGCAATAGCCATATTAATATTGCATAACATAATGTGCAGACGTGAGACCAGTGTGAGAGTGATAGGGTCATACCTTCCCTGCACAAGGCTCCCGCACCACCATGTCTCACACAGAAGGGAATTGTACTTGCTGCGTGTAGTGCAATGCAAGCAAGTAGATCTGGCTTTAAGGTGCCTTAGTGCAAGAGCTAGGGTTAGGCTAATGACGGGTAAGGTTACGGTGGGCTAGTGGGTTGCACCTCTGGGTGCCTCTCTGACCCACTAAGAAGACAGTCTGTGACGTATGGGTACGGAGTCAAGGGTTAGGGTTAGGGCTAGGGCAGGTTTTAGGGGGCTTTTTGGCACATCCCAGAAGTCTCCATGGCCAAGTGGCCATGCGACTGGTGGGATGGCTCCAAAAATTTGCATGGTTGTCCACTCCCACATGGCTGGCCACTCGGCCAGCCCATCATTGCGCAGGTGTAAAAAAAATAAAAAAAAATAAAATAAATGGAGGACAGAGGAGGAGAGGAGAGACATTTTGTTGCAAGAAAAAACCCACTGCTACTGTGAAAAATCTGGCAGTTTATAAATTTTCGCGTGTTTCTGTTGTGCTTGTGTGTTTTTGGACCACGATTTCAAAAACAATATTGCGTTTGCCGCCCCATTTTGGATCCCCCGCCCGCACCGCATGGCATGGCGATGGCGACTCGCGAGTCCGGCTGCCCAGGACGGGGGGGAGGCGGGACCCCCCCCTCCAGAAACCACCCCTCCGGTAGGTGCCCTGCGCCCTTAGTCAAGCAGGCATTTTTCCGCCTGCTTTTTTGGCCCGGGAACGGGTGGGGGGAGAGTTTAAAAGTTTTTTCCTGTGCCGTCCGTGCCGCTTGCTTGCGCTTTAATTGCGGCGGCCGGTGGCGAGACTGGGCTTTTTGCTGGCTGCGAGCCTGCGGCGAGTCCCACCAGAGCAGCCGAGGACGGGGGATGAGGGGGGAGGCCGGGGACCTCCAGAAACAACCCCTCTGGTAGGTGCCCTGAGGCACGGCAGGCATTTTTCCGGCTGCTTTTTGGCCGGGAACCGGGTTTTTTTAACTTTTAAAAACTTTTTTTCTGTGCCGCGTGTGGCATTGCGCGATTGCCGCGATGCAAGTAACGAGCACGACAAATCAGACCAAATTGTTCGTTCGTCGGTTCGAGCTCGAAGTCTGGGGGAGTAATTCCCGTTACCGTTTCCGTAGAGTAACGGAACCGAGTAACGGAAACGGAAACGGAAATACCGCTAAGTCGTGCCCATCTCTATTCGCCAGTACATTCCCTATGGAGTCAGCAACGCAGTGCAGAGAGATTAAAAGACAAATGCCTCAAACTTAGCTCCATAATGCATTGAAGGCAAAGTTGAGGAGAATCAAAAGATCGGAAAACGGAAGGTCAGACAAAAAAAAAGATAACGAAGGCTGAGAAGTTAAGATGTTGTCACGAAACAAGGACATGCAGTAACAGTCATCACAGTACCATCAATCATGCCCGTGGGTACACGGGAACAGGGACAGTACCGGGAAAAGACCTTGTGACCGTGAGCGATGTGATCACGAAACAAATGTCAATTCGGAATGAGGAAGGACATGAAGTAACCATCTATGTAAGCCGCCCAGATACCTTTGGGTAGTGGGCAGCACATAATTTGTATAAATAAATAAATCTGTACTGCATAGTTTTGAATTTTTGGTTAAATTACTCTAGCTGTGCAGCAGAAGAGTAGGGATTCAGAGTGCAGAATAGTTTCAGGTTCTCTAGGATAGTCCCTTCCTTTTCTCCTTAACTGCACTTACAGTCCCACTCCGAGAATAAAAGATGTTATTACTTACAACTGAACAGATTGAACAGGAAACTGACAAACATGACTGCTTTCAGCAACAGACTTTAACAGACTAGGTAGAGGTAAAAAGACATGCAGAGCAGCGAGACCATCTATTTATTTGTTTGTTTGTTTGTTTGACAAATTTATATACCGCTACCATTTTCCATTCCGGAACTCAGGGCGGTTCACAATAAAATAGCAAAAAACCACAACAAACAAAACAACAAGCGCGGTAAAAAAGGCAAGATAAAAATAATATTTAGCAATGAGGGGAGCCCTCAGCGGGGGGCAACAGGTAAAGAAAGAAAGAAAAATTAAACAGAAATAGAGATGAGGTCACCGTATGCCTCCTTAAACAGAAATAGAGATGAGGTCACCGTATGCTTTTTTTTTTTTAAATTCAAAGGCATGGAAGGAATTATTGGTTAAATGCCAGATAGATTAACAGTCACCCGAGCCCAGAAACATCCCTCCCAGCTGAACCTACTAAAGGCAGAATGCAAGGTTGCAAACACTCCAGCATTCTGCAAGGGTGTGATTTCATGTCTCCACATTTGCTTCCAAAGGCATTTCAGCTAAATTTCTTCATTCCTTGAACCCAATCCTGCTTGTGCAATAGACCACCCTCTTCGTTTTGGTCAGAGCTTGGAAGTAACAAGTTACAAAGGGTGCAATAATACAATATGAGCAACTATACTGGAAATTGTCACTTTGCTCCCAGCAATCTCCTTTAAAGTGACTCTTCTGTCTGTGGAGGAATCGATCCAACCTTGACCTAACAGTAGCTCAATTGCTCAACCCAAAAGGTCCAGCTTGGGCCTGGATCTGTGTAAGGCTGGTTTGTGATCTCATGAATCTCATGTGATCACTGGGAAATAGTTTGCACCAGCAGAGCATATTGTAAGCTATTTCCACCTCCAATCACACTAGTTCTGAAGTGCAATAATAAATAACACATATTGTTATTTACTTTTGAAAGGTATTTAAAGGGATTTTTGGAAGCACTTTTTCATGAATTTTTCAAGTTTCATGTCATTCTCTTCTCCATCATAATTGGTAAGTATCTTCTGTTATCTTCTGATATGTTTATAACTACACTGTGTAATGTCAAAACTGGCCTCTAGAGGGAACTAGAAAATATTTTCCTTTATTTTTCTGGTGTGCATGAGTGGAATAACAATAACAGCAATAATTAGTTCCTTTTAAAATGTAACATTCTGAGTTCTCATCCTGGTTGGTTGGAAGGGTTCAGGAGCAGGCTTCTCTTTTTACTGGCCTATTGGATACGGATGCAGTGATGTTTGGGTAGATCTCGGGTGGGGAGGGGGAGTGAAAAATCCATGGAATAAAGCAGACCTGCCCTTTAACTGCTAAGCCCAGACACCCAGAGTTTGCAAGTGGACTTTCAATCCCATGAACGGGATAAAAATGGTTATCTTTAACTGATTACAAACACAACACATTGATGCCTGCCTGAGGATTACCACATGCCTATATACAGCAGCAGAATTGCAAAGACCAATGTTTACAAAATGTTACTTGGACAAGGAGGAAAGATGTCATCAGGAGGTGCCTGCTGAAATGAAAGATATTTGGTTAGATGTCAAGAAACTGTATTTCAGTGCTTACCTAATGAAGGAGTGGAACGGAGAGAAAACCAGACCCTCCACATACTGTTACCTCTGGCCATAACTACCATGACCAATGGCTGTGCCAACGATTCTGTCAGTCTTTGAGCAAACATTTGTTTTGAAAGCTTGCACTGCCCTCTATCATTCTGCTTCATGCCTGCCCCAGCTGGTGGAATCCCATACCACCACTGCTTCAGCTGACCTTCTGTTTGAAAAAGGGGGTCCCCTTCTCCCCTGCTGACTATCCAATCATCTGATAGTGAAGAGGCTACAGAGGTTTACTTATCACTTTCAAACACATTCCTTTTCTCTTTTCTTCAGCTCCTCCTCTTAACCTCTTTCTTCATAACAGCATGTATGTTTTCTTCCTGTGGTCACAGAATGCTGTAAACGGTAATGCCATTGATAAATCAAAGCAAAGCAAAGTGGCCTGCTTATATACCGACTCATACCACTTCAAGTAGTCTCTGAGCATTTTACAGTTTAATTATGCAGATTACACATTGCCCCTCCCCCCAGCAAGCTGGGTACTCAATTTACCGACCTTGGCAGGATGGAAGACTGAGTCAACCACGAGCCAGCTACCCGGGATTGAACCCCAGGTTGTGAGCACAGTTTTACCTGCAGTACAGGCATTTAGCCACTGCACCGCAGAGCTCAACATCATAATGTCTTCTGGGGAAAATGGTGGCATTCTAGAATTATAGAACTGTAGCATTGGAAGGGATTTTTTCAGCTCCTTGGACAACATAGAAGCTTTGCAGGTAAAACATAGAATCATGGAACTTGAAGAGACTTAAAAGGCCATTGAGTCCAACCCCTTGCAGGAATCCAAGTCAAAGTTAATCTGACAGATGATTATCTTATTTTGCCTTGAATGCTGCCAATGTTGGAGTGCTCACCACCTCCAAAGGTAATCGGCCATATTGTTGTACTGCTCTTAACACTTAAGAGTAGAGATGGGGACAAATAAAAAACAGTGATTCTTTGTGATTTGTGATTCGTTGCAGATGACAAATTGATGAACTGATGAATATCCAGAGACAAATCGATGAAATTGATTCAACTCCTCTTTAAAATGCTATAAATAGACCCCCCCCTGGCACTGGGAAGTCCAAATTTGCAGGGATATTTCTTCTTATTCTCCTCTATAAGTCTGGGAAATTTGCTGAGGACTGGGGTTCAAACAGCTGAGCCATGCACCCCCCCCAAATAGGGCCCCATGAGGAAAGTGCTTCCAAGAACCAAGATACACCAAACATCCAGAGTGGCATCTACAGAGGTCCTAACTGACCTCTACAATCCCTCCCCCCGAGTTTGGAGAAAATTGAGTTTCAGACATCTGAAGGGTATGCTCACAGATTGGCGACCTCTATGAAAGTTCTCTTTAGCAATGGATTGGGAAACCAAGCCTTCACCATACTTGGAGGGATTGTAGAGGAGAGTCAGAAAAGGCTTCTTTGCAAGATTGGAGTCTCTAGGTACCTGGAGAGAACTCTCCAGGTGTGTGGATGGCTATTTGTGGGTGCATAACTCAGTCATCAAAACTCCAATCTCCTCCAGACTTGGAGAGATTACAGAGGAGAATCAAATTTGATTTCCTTCTGGGTGCCTTGGGGCTATTTTATAGCCTGACAAATTAATGAGTCAAAAATTGCCAAAACGTTCTCAATTCATATTTATTGGGGGGCCCAATTTATGATGAATATGAAACGATGAATTTTGACAGATCAGCCAAATCCATCAGGAAATATGATTTATTTTTCAATTCATCCTCATCTCTAGTTAAGAGATTTTTCCTGATAAAATGACACACTGTTTTGTTATTATGAAATGAAATGAAAGAAACTGTTTCGGCCTGAAACAAACTAAAACACTTTTTTCGGTTCAGAAACTGAACTGGGGAGCCACCGGATCTTGCTTCAGGCAAGGGGCTGCATCAAGATCTGGCAGCTGGAGTAAAGGTTTTGAATTTCCCTCCTCTGCTCTCAGGTTCCTGCCACCACCACCCAGCTGATTTTGACAGCTCAAGTCAAAACCAGCTGAGTGGCAGTGGCGAGAAGTGGAGAATTTCATGCCGCAGCCACTACCTCACTGTTGTGGTGTGAAATTAAAGAACCTTCTCTGCTTTCCCCTTCTCAGCCAGGCAAGGGTCAGGTGGGTGCAGCAAAGCTCTCACTACAGCCCGACCTGTCAACAAAACAAAACAAAACAAAAAGCTGTGTGCCAGTGGCAACAATGGGAGAATGGAGCAGGCGGCGCCAAATTCAAAATCCTGCTCTGCTCTCGGTTCTTGCCATCGCCACCCAGCTGGTTTTGATGGCCTGAGCTGTCAAAAAAAACCTAGCTGGGTGGTGGCAGCTTTCAAATCATTTCATTTCATTTCATTTCATTTCCTTACAAAAATTCTATTAAAAATTCAGTAATTACAAAATGAAACACAATGAAGCAATGAATCAAAATGAAATGAAACACCATTTTTCCATTTCATGCCCATCTCTACTTCTGAAACATGGAAAATACCTTTGGGCATCTGGGAGTTGAGTGATGACAACTGGGCTTCTTTTCTTGTGGGATCGAAACATTTCGCTACTCATCCAAGTACTTCTTCAGCCTTTGGGTATGTTTCCCAAATAAATATTTCTCAACATATCCAGCTTTGTTTCTATTTTTTATTAACAGTTCCACATGCATGCCATTCCCCCCTGTTGGCTTTGGAGAATGAACCCCCAAATCTAGGGATGCCATTCATAGCACTATGGTCTCTGAGATTTAAGTTCTAAAGACCGAGACCTAGAGAATGCACTTCCAGACTTTCTGAGACCAAAGGCTGAGAAATGGAAATCCTAACTTTTTTTGTTCTTTTTTCCCCTTTTGCATCTTGATTTTTAACACATTTACAGGATGGATGCAGAGGCATGGAGACACATGCTATTAGAAACCATGGGATGTTGGATGTTCCCCAAAACATGCACAAAATTGCTGATGTGTGGTACTTTTGGACGCAGCAGACAGGTCCCATTGAAATCACTGGATTTAAAGCATTCATGTCCCCACCTTTTACTGTAAGTTACTTCATACTTATGCACTGACCTAACACAGGTAAACACTGTTGATGCAAGAGACCAACATCTGAGTTGCATGGAGTTCTTATTCTCTGGATCCCATTTTTATTCTGTATGAGCAGGATCCCTTTTCCCCCTTTGCAGCATAATATCCTTATTCAAAAATGTCACCGGCAGTGCCAATATAATGTACGTTATAAAGAACTTTGGGAAATGGTCCCTTTCCCCCAGCACCAAGTGAGGCTTGAACCAGTTTTACAATGAATGATAAAAGAAAAGCCAGGGATCAGTAAAGGGCAAGATCAAAGGAAAGAGAGCTAGGGTCTGCAATGTAGATTACACTGCATTGGACTGAGGGGGCGGTGTGGACCCTGATGCTGAGACAATCCACAGTCTTCATGCAACATCTAACCTGAAGAGAAGTGTAATATAGGTTGCGACTCAAGTTGGAGCAATTTGGCTTGACAACATAGTTGCAGCCTTACTTGGCAAGAACTAGGGCAGTGGTGGCGAACCTTCGGCACTCCAGATGTTTTGGACCACAACTCCCAGAATTCCAAGCCTAGATTGCCAATGGCAAAGGACTATGGGAGTTGTGTTCCAAAACATCTAGAGTGCCGAAGGTTCACCACCACTGAACTGGGCTTCTCTGTCACCTTGGTCTCATCTCTCCACTGGTCACATCTCTCCAAGCTGAAGAGAGGCCATTTATGATCACCCTTTGGGTGCTATTAATCAACCAATTACAAATCCACCTAACATTAGTACTATCTATCCCACATTCTACTAACTTCTTTGTAAGTATACCATGGGGAACCTTATTGAAGTGTTATCATTGTGAATGAGCCATGCTCTGTTCTATGTTCCTTTATCCAGATGTTCTTATCTGACTATCTTTCTAAATATAAGTGACAAAAAATATTCTATTCAGGTGAAAATAGAAGGACTTTTCCTTAGTGTCTTCACCTTTGTTTGATCAGTGGATTCATCTCCTCCTTTCATTTATGTTTCACTGCCTCATATTTCTTGGAGTGGAGACAATTCTTCTCAGCTGCACTGAATGGTAGAGACATGGGGGGAGGTGGGAGGAATACCGTGATAGAGGAGAGATAATGACAAAGACTTTATTCTCTTGTCCAGACCATCCACTGAGTGGGACCAACTATCAGCTGAAACTGAGCCTTGAATGGCACGTTTTTTCAGCGCTGCAGGCGAGGGCTGGGCTTGGGTTACAAAGCTGGGTCTCTCCCATCAATTAAAGTCTTGTGTGCAAAGCAGCTGCATTCAGAGGAAGGTGAAGGAGATTTTAATCTTCACCTTTCACCTTGGGTCAGAATACAAGGTTACCAAGACAGGCTGTTATTAAAAATGGATTGTTCCTGTCAACTTAAATGTGGAATGTTTGCAGGTAAAGTTATTAGGGGCCATACTTCTTGGGTTTATTAAGGGGTCTTGCACTTAGAACATAAATAAAAGAGGAAGTAATACAACGCTGAAAGGGAGAAACAGAAACGAAAAGGAATGTTAGCTGACTCAAACACCTTTTTCACATTCCTTGTTAAATGATTGTTTCCCAGGAAGACACCCTTCTGAGTGGTTGACTGTGTATGGGAATGGAAATTACAGTAAGGATTCACTGTTTAATAGATAGTGTGTATACACTGCAACTTTTAAAACAAACCTCGCTGCCAGATGGGTGGTATAAAAATCCAATAAATAAATAAATAAATAAATAAATAAATAAATAAATAAATAAATAAATAAATTTCTATTTACATTTTTAAATTTCTACTTACAATTTATAAAAATATTGGCAATACCTGCCACTTCTTCAGGGAACATCTGCTCATGCTACAAAGCTTTTCTATCTGTATCTCCTCCCTGAAGATCTCACTTATTTACTTCATATTGTTCTCGAGATGTTCCTCCAACATCAACCAACCAACCAACCAACCATCCAAAGGAGATTTGGTTCGGGAGGCTGTTGTGGTCTGTTTTAGAGAAAGGTGAGGACCTTTCTCTTCAGGAAGACTTTTCCTTAATGACTAGTGGTCTGTCTGAGAGGAGTATTTAAATGTATTTTGTGCTCTATTGTTTAAATGTATTTTAGTATTTAGTGTTTATTTTATATACCACTTTTAATGCTATTTTGTCAGAGGTCAGGTATAGCTTCCGTATATATACCACTTGGCATTCTAGCCTGATGAAGAGAAGACTAAGGGGAGACCTGATAGCAGTCTTCAAATACCTGAAGGGTTGCCACAGGAAAGAGGGCATTGCTTTCTTCTCAATTGCACCTGAAGGTAACGACAAGAACCAGTTGCTAGAAGCTCATCAGAGGGAGAGCCAAACTGGAAATAAGGAGAAATTTCCTGACAGTGAGAGACATTAAACTGTGGAACAACGTGGCTCCTGATGTTGTGGGTGACCCATTGCTGCAGGTTTTTAAGAAAAAATTGGATAATCACCTGTTCGGGATTGTATGAGGTCTCATGCCTTTGGCAGGGGATTGGACTAGAAGACCTCCAAGGTCCCTTCCAACTCTATAATGAGTCTATGATTATCCAAAGAATTAAAAACACCCACCACCCACCACAAAGCAGTAAAAGAAGCAGTGAAAATGACAATGGTGCTTGAAGTAGTGCTAGGACATCAAGGACGGGAAATGGACTAATTTTCCCTCTCAGTATGAGGACAATTGTACAATGTATGAGTACAAGGAGTACTATCTATATAAGACCAAGCCTCTCCACTACCCCAGTAGAGTTGGGGATAAAATCACTGTCCCTGCTATTAAAAAGCCCCAGCCTTCCAACTCTGTGAGCTTCGCTATACGTGGTGCATGATGAACTTCTATTATTTATTTATTTATTTATTTATTTATTTATTTATTTATTTATTTATTTTCATACTTCTATACCGCACGCATTTCCCTGCGGGAACTCTGGGCGGTTTACACAAAATTAAAAACAATGGCATCCAAACAATCACAACGATATTGGCAAGAGGCAGGGGGAAAAATAAAAAAAAAAACCGGTACTCCCCTAGCAATTACCGAAGGCGTCCCTAAATAGCCAGGTCTTCAGTGCTTTTCTAAAGGACGCCAACGAAGATGCCTGCCGTATCTCGCTCGGCAAAGAATTCCAAATTGCGGGGGCAGCCACCGAGAAGGCCTGTTTGCGAGTGGTCACCTTGCGGGCCTCCTTCGGGGTGGCCAGATACATTTCTATGGACCAGATACATTTCTATTAATTTTATTTGGGGGTTGCCTTTGTTTCCACAAAATGAAATCCATGGTAATTTACTGTACTTTTAAAAAGTGCAATGACATAATAGGTCATGTTACTGCCACATACATATTATAAAGCGGAGCATTCAGTTCTTGTGTTTTGCCACTTGCAATGTATAAGTTGCTGGAAGAACAACATCATGAGACGGCTTTTACTTTATGTTTCAGGGTTTGGGAAAGTTACTTCATTTGGACAATGTCTCCCAGAATCCCCCAGTCAGCATGACCCACAACCATTCGGTTTTAACGGCTTGGGTCCAAGCTATCTAAAAGACCCCTTCTCCCTTATGAACCTGCCCAGGCATTGGGATTATTAGGGGAGGCTTTCATCTTGGTCACACCACCTCAAAGACACATTTAGTGGGGATACTGGCAAGGCCCATCTCTGTTGCTGCTTCCAGACTCAGGAACTCCCTCCCACGTGAGACCTGGTTGGCCTCATCTCTGCTGTCCTTCTGCAAGCAGGCAAAGCAAACCATGCTGCTCATATACCATCCTATAGCTCTTAAAGCAGTCTCTGGGCGGCTTACAAGTAGTGACACAGGTTATGCATTGATCCTAGCAAGCTGGGTACTCATTTTATCAACCTCAGAAGGATGGAAGGCTGAGTAAACATTGAGCTGTCTACCTGGAACTGAACCCCAGATCGTGAGCATAATTATGGCTGCAGTACAGCAGTTTAACTACTGCACTACAAGGCAAGTATCTTTTTCTTACAGCAGTCTTTTCCTTAATGACTGGTGGTCTGAGAGGGGTCTTATAATGCATTGCTTTTTTCTGTTCTTTTAAATGTGTTCCAGTATTGATTTTATATAGCATTTTAAATAGAATCCTGGTCCTTTTAAAATGTTTGTATTACAGATGGGCACGAAATGAAAAACAAAATGCTGTTTCATCGTTTTGTTAGGTAACAAATTACTTCATTACCTAATGAAATGGTAGAATGCGTTTTATTTCGTCTCATCACGAAATGCCATTTCCCCCCTCTAGAATGAAATGATTCATCTGAGAGGAATCAATAGCAGGGGAGCTATTCCCTGAAAGCCCCCGAAATTTAGAAAGGTTTGGGGGTCAGGGAACTGAGTTATGAAGCTCCAAAGGGGGTGCTAGGAAGAAGTCTTTCTAATTCAAATCAGAACTTTGGTCTGCCCACACGGCCTGGCTTCCTAGGGACACCCCCTTTGGAGCTTCGTAACTCAGCTGCCTTACCCTCAAATCTATACAAATTTCAGGGAGTTACCTCGAATCACTTGATGAAGGCACCCCTGCCACTTTGGTGCTGAAACATGTCTGGGATCAGTATTTTTAAAAATATTGATCCCTCAAAAATACTGATCCCAGTCATATTTCGGCACCTAAGTGGCAGAGGTACCTTCCTGGATCGATTCTAGGTAACCCCCTGAAATTTGGAAAGGTTTGGGGTTCAGGAGGCTGAGTTATGAAGCTCTGAAGAGGTCCACGTAGTTAACTGAGATAGTGTGCAGCATGTGGGCCAGCAATTTAGGAGTTAATAGGAGTTAAGCTGGTGGTTAAATATATATAATTTGGGATTTGCTCCTAGAAGCTATGGGAGAGCCAAGTTGGATGGATAGTTGCAATTCTTCATTTTTTCTTCTTGAGTCACATATGGAAAAGTAAAAGAATCTTCCTGGGTCAGACCAACAGCCAGTTTTCTACACCAATCAGATGAAAAACTGAGAAATTGCTATGATCCTCCCAACTTGGCTCTCTCCACAGCTTCTAGGAGCAAATCCCAGGCCCATCACTATAAAAAACCCCTTTTTAAAAAAATCTTAGAAAAGGAACATTTTGTGTCTTTTCCCTTCACTTTGCCACCAGATCAGCAAGAGATTTTGTGTCCTGTGGGGACTTATCCCCAAAGTATCAGGTTCATCATCATTATTTGTTGATATGCTTATGTTTGCTCTCTTAGCACAGTACAAATAGTCTGTTTCTTAACATTAAACAGTCCTATTCAAATGTACCAGCATAATCAGTGGATGGGGGTGGGGAAATGCCTCAACATTTAAAAATCCACAAAGGAGTCATGTTTCTGAACACAAGGGCCTTTATGCTGTACGTGTATCCTGCTCAGTTTTGGTGGGTTTAGTCATGCTAAGATTTAAGTCAAGCCTCCTTGTCTCATTAATTACCCTTCTACAGCCTCAAGGCAGATAAATAGCTGACTCTGAAAACAACTCTTTCTGTGTGGTCAGAATGAGGGCCAGTCTAGCATTCATTCAGTCATTCTTGAAATGCATATCCCCCACTCCCCATATGATGTGAGCATCACAGTAGCATCACCCCCTCTGTTGTCATTTTCCTTATGTGAGAGTGGCACTCGGAAAGGGGGGGGATGATTTATCTATATAGCGTCTCCACTTGTTCCAAAAGTCAAGTTTGGGGTATCTCTGGGCCTTTTTACACGACCCCTAAGATCCGCTGGCCACTTAAATTCGGACCAGAGATCTTAGGGGTTCGTCGCTCTTCGGGCGTTCCCACCCCCCTCCGCACTTCCTGGTTGCTGGCTGCGTGAGGGGAGGGAGAAAAAGAGAAAGAAAAGCATGCCGCTCACCTCGTTCTGCCTCTCGTCTCTGAAAAAGTAGCTCTTAAAGGGGCAGGAGCCAAAAAACAACAAACAGAAGCAAGGAGAGCCCCGCACTCACTATCCTTACACCGGATCAAATAATATTCACCTCCAAAAAGCAGGTACCTGAAAGCTGCGATGGGACGCTCTAAAGTGGGCGGGGTCGCACTTAATTTCCTGTTAACTCCGGAGCTGGTGGGTAAACATTTTTAAGCTCCGGAGCTGGGAGCCATTTGCCGCGGAGTTTAGGGGTCGTGTATAAACACCCTCTGTCTCTAATTCGATTGAGGAATCTTCACAGATAGGACAGATACCCCCTCACTTTTGTTGGATGAAAGTCTTCCTCATGCCAGTAAGTAGTGTTGTAAAAAAGGAAAATGTAAAGGTTCTCTTCACACATGCATGCTAGTCATGCCCAACTCTAGGGGTGGCACTCATCTCCATTTCAAAGCCAAAGAGCCTGTATTGTGTAACTCCATGGCCATGTGGTCAGCATTTATTTTATTTTATTTTATTTTGTTTTTTTTTTATTTTAGTTTTATTATTTTTACAACTTATATGCCGTCCACTACCCAAAGGTCTCTGGGCAGCTTGAACTGCTAGGTTGGTGGGAGCTGGGGTTAACAACAGGGGCTCACTCTGCTGCGTGGCACCCAGGATTTGAATAGCCAAGCTGCCGAATTTGCAGCCAACAGTTTCAGCACTCTAGTCTGCTGAGCTCCCCCCCCCCAAAAAAGTTGTATTGTACTGCTGCTGAAATGGCAAATGTCATATCTCACAACCTCTGTATGTATATCAGTGAGGATATATAATTTTATAAAAGCATGTGTTCTTTTTTGGTACTCTTTAACATTCTGGTCAAGCACCTGGTCCCCCTAGCTGCTTCTAATTTTTACACACCTGTTGGCAGGTCCAGGCACCAGCTGAGGCACTCAAATGAAGTGGAAGATCCACTCTGCACTTCGGTTTCGCTCTCCCCCCACCCCTATCTTGCATATTCATTGGCTGGAATCCTGTTGGTGATTTACACATGCATAAGTGAAATAATGCATAAGTTGCAATGGCAAATTGCTGTTAATTAATAGAGTGGTAGTTGTATTCCTGGTTGCATGATAGGCATGTGACTGGGAACACAACTGGCATCTTATTAATTAGCCTCAGTTTACCACTGTAACCACATAGTTTCGTTGATCTGTGTAAACATCACCAATAGAATCCAGACTGACTGAAGTGAGATATTATCCTTATTTTGGTCCCCATGTGAGTGCTTTCGTACATATGAAAGGGATTTGGCTCTGGCATTTTCATTAAAAAGTGGAAGCCATTTGACAAATTATGTGTGTGTGTGTGTGTGTGTGTGTGTGTGTGTGTGTGTGTGTGTGTGTGTGAGGGGGGAGAAGCATGGCTAGGAAGAACATCCTGACCTCTTGAGGCATAATGGCCCCATTGTTTGATTGCCGAAGACTTTAAAGGAAGGAGGTTTAAAACCCCCACCATAAACAGCCTCCCCCTATGCACAACTTTATAACTTAAGTGCTCTTTCCCTCAGCCCTTTCTCTTAAATGAATTAAAATCTAGCGGCCAAGGCATAATGAAAATGACTTTTACTTAACAAGCCAGTTGTTTAAGATTAAATTAAGATGGTCATTGTTGACATATTGGTACGGTAAAGCTGTCTTTTCTTTCCAATTCAAGAGGAAGCTGTGGCCATTTTAAATGCTAAACGTAATTACCCCATTGCTGTCTTTTATCCAAAATTTGTTTTAATGACAGCTGTTGCAGAAAAGGACCGACCTAAATTAAATTTCCAAGGGCTTTCTAAAGTTTACTGGGCTTTTCTGGGGGGGGGGGGTTAGGATTTCATGTTCTTTGGTATACAATGCCCCGGATCTAAAGTAACGTACTTAAGATCTGTGGGAAGAGGCGATGCCATCACAACTTGAAATGTTACTCTTTTGGTGGGGCTACAACTCTCAGAATCCCTGGCTAGCATGGCCATAGTCTACGACTGTAGATTCTGGGCACTGTATTCCACAAAAACACTTTTTCCAAGATCTGAAGCAGAGGCGTAGCAAGGGTTTGGTGCACCTGGGGACAAAGTCCATTTTTGCGCCCCTCTGCCCTCCCAACTGCATTGCACCCACCCAGCAAGGTAGGTCCAATCCTGGGGCGGGAGTGTGCTCGAGCCGGCGGATAGGCGTTTGTGGTGGGCTGGGAGCAAGGCGAGGAAGAGGAGGTGCCGTGGCCACCACACTCCCCTCACGCCTTCATGGCGAAGGGTGCTTTCCTTCCCTCCCTGGTACGTCCCCCCAAAGGGCCAAAGGCACCCGAAGGCAGCCGCCCCTGCCAGGGCCAAGTGGGCAACCTGGCTCCTTCTCCTCAGTCAAACATGGGAAAGCAGGCCAGCACAGGCCAGGATGGGGCAGCTGGGGCCCTTCCTTGCCAGCTCTCCGGCATGCCCCCTGCTCCCTCCCTTCCACAGGTACCAAGGGCAAGACAGGCTCACAGGAAGCATCCAGGTGGGTCCGGCGGCGCACCCTCCTGCGAGATGCACAACACTCCCTAGTTCCTGGCCCAGACCCAGTGGGAATGTGGCGGGCCATCACCCCCACCCCCTTCAGACTTGCCGTACTATATGCTTTCTTGCTGGCCCTTGGAGAAATGGGCACCAGAGGGGGGGAAGCCTTGGTCCCTCCAGGTTTGGGTCCAGGGTGGCAGGATGGGGCTCTGCGCTTTCCTGAGCAGAGGGGAAAAGCCGGATTGTGGTGTGATGCACCAAACCTGTGTGTCTCCCCGGCACAGCAGAATCAATCAAACAGACTCAAATAGAATTGTTCCTGGATTTTGTCACCACCCCACTATATTTATAGCCTGTCTTGCTCACAAGTAGCTCAAAAGGGCATACATGGCCCACAGTAGGTCAGGAGGAGGTGGAAGGTAAGTAGCCCAAGGTGTCTTACTCAGTTTCTTGGCTCTGTGTAGATGTGAGCATGTGCCTCTCAAGTCCTGGATTTACACGGTAACCCTTAAACCACACTGTATCCCAGTAAAATACACAAGGTGCAGCAGATTAAAAAACCCATCATGCTAGCTGATAAATCTTTACTGGAATCCGTATATAGAGATCAAGAAGTCCACATGTGTTTAATGTATACTGATATAACGTGCTCAAAAGTTTAACCAACAATCTGCACTTGATGCCCATAGATTGTTTTCTTTTTTTAAAACTCCAATGCCAGAGGTTGTAACTAGAGATGGGATGGGCACAAACCAGAAAAATATGATTTTTCCCCAAAGGCAGATGAGCATTTTTTTAAAGACGCAGTCCAGCTCCTAGCCAGCTACTTCCATTCATTATCCTGCCTCTCAACTGAGAGGTGGGCCATGGATAGAGGCAGCCAGACTATGGGTGCCAACTGCCTCAGAAGATGGCAGTGGCAGAGGTACAAGGTGGGGGTGGGGCAATTGGGGCAGTGGGAAGTGGGGGTAGGCTAAACCTTTTGGGGCTTTTAAGTCTGGAAAAAATGCGTGTGAGGGGGAATATGATTGAAACGTACAAAATTATGCAGGGCATGAGTCAAGAGGATAGAGGGACGCTCTTCTCCCTCTCACAAAATACCAGAACTAGGGGACATCCACTCAAACTGAGGGTTGGGAGAGTGAGAACAGACAAAAGAAAATATTTTTTTACCCAGTGTGTTGTTAGTCTGTGGAACTCCCTGCCACAGGATGTGGTGATGGTATCTGGCCTGGAGGCCTTCAAAAGGGGATTGGACAAATTCCTGGAGGAAAAGTCCATCACAGGTGGCAAACCATGATGGAGATCATGGTGGTGCTATCACTCGCCCTAGGGTGCCCCTAGGAAAAAGAATATTTCTATTGGTATTGGAAGCTGATCAGGCAAGCGATAGCGCCGCCAATGCTTCCCATTGATTCCAATTTGAAAGATTTTTTCCCTGGGGGCACCCCTTTGGAGCTTTATAACTCAGCTCCTTGAACCCCAAAACTTTCCAAATTTCAGGGGGCTTACAGGGAAGAGCTCGAGGAAGCTAAATCTGCCATTCCCATGACTGGGATCAGTAATTTTTGATTACATATTTTTAAACAAATATGCAATTGAAAGTTATTGATCCCAGACATGAGAATGGCAGGCTTAGCTTCCTCAAGCACTTCTACGTAAGCCCCTGACATTTGGAAAGGCTTGGGGTTCAGGGAGCTGAGTTATGAAGCTTTAAAGGGGGTGATTCTAGGAAAAAATGTTTTTATTGGAATCAGAACCTGATTGGGTGAGTGATAGCACCACCACCACTTCCCATTGATTCCAATTAGAAAGCATTTTTTTCCTAGGGGCACCCCCTTTGGAGTTTCATAACCCAGCTCCCTGACCACTAAACCTTTCCAAATTTCAGGGGGTTACCTTGAATTGTTTATGGAAGTTCCCCTGTCATTTTGGTCCTGTAAGACCCAGGGGAGCATAGTGTTCTGTTTAGTTTCATTTTGTAATGAAACTACCTAGAAGACCACCGTTCCTGCTGACCCAAGAGTCCAGTGCCATCTGCCGCTCCCTCCGCCCCTGGGTGAGAGACAGGGGACCTTTCTGTGGCTTCTCTGGGGGAGTTTGGCCTCTTGGACTCCTGAGGCAAATCAGGACTGGGCCCCTTGCTCTGTTGCTCAAGCTGCCTTCCAACTCAACACTCACCACCTGCCTGAGGGAGGGAAGGCTTGAAAAGCGGAGCTGCCTGGGAGCTGCCTGGGACCTAGAAGACCACCGTTCCTGTTGACCCAAGAGTCCAGTGCCATCTGCCGCTCCCTCCGCCCCTGGGTGAGAGACAGGGGACATTTCTGTGGCTTCTCTGGGGGAGTTTGGCCTCTTGGACTCCTGAGGCAAGTCAGGACTGGGCCCCTTGCTCTGTTGCTCAAGCTGCCTTCCAACACAACACTCACCACCTGCCCGAGGGAGGGAAGGCTTGAAAAGCGGAGCTGCCTGGGAGCTGCCTGGGACCTAGAAGACCACTGTTCCTGTTGACCCAAGAGTCCAGTGCCATCTGCCGCTTCCTCCGCCCCTGGGTGAGAGACAGGGGACCTTTCTGTGGCTTCTCTGGGGGAGTTTGGCCTCTTGGACTCCTGAAGCAAGTCAGGACTGGGCCCCTTGCTCTGTTGCTCAAGCTGCCTTCCAACTCAACACTCACCACCTGCCCGAGGGAGGGAAGGCTTGAAAAGCAGAGCTGCCTGGGACCTAGAAGACCACCGTTCCTGTTGACCCAAGAGTCCAGTGCCATCTGCCGCTCCCTCTGCCCCTGGGTGAGAGACAGGGTACATTTCTGTGGTTTCTCTGGGGGAGTTTGGCCTCTTGGACTCCTGAGGCAAGTCAGGACTGGAGGAAGAGGTGGACTGATGAGGTTGAATTGTTAGGTGCATCTGTTTTTTGTATTTGTTTGTTATTGTTTGCTTTCTGTTTGTTGCCATTAGGTGTAGGTGGCAGGAACTGAAGAGAACAGGAAGGGGGAGGGCAATGGAGGGGGCAGCTATTGAAATTGTGCTGGGTAGGGGAAGGTATGGTGGTAGGAGTGGAACATGCCAGCGTAGGAGAAGAGGGGTTAGATATCTTACATCTATCCCCCCTTCTGGTCCCACTTCTAGCCAGAAGGAATCAGGTGACCATGTCAGAAAGCCCATGAGCCACACGGTGCTGTTGTTAAATGCCAGGTCAATACAAAATAAGACCGCCCTCATCCACGATGCTATTTTGGATGAGGGTGCTGACCTGGCATGTATTACTGAGAACTGGGTGGGAGAGGAGGGTGGAGTCCCCCTTTCCCAGTTATGCCCACCTGGGTACTCAGTCCAGCACCAGTGTCGCCCGGTGGGCCGGGGAGGTGGAGTTGCTATAGTCTACAGGAATTCTATCTCCTTGGCCAGGTTTCCTGTCTCCTTGGGGAAAGGTCTGGAGGGCCTGTATTGTGTGCTGGGATCACGAGACAGATTAGGGATTCTGTTGGTGTACCGCTCACCCTGCTGCGTACCAACAGTCTCCCTGCCTGAGCTGACAGAGGTGGTCTCGGACCTGGTGTTGAGGACCCCCAGACTATTGGTACTGGGGGACCTCAACATCCATGCCGAGGCTACCTTAACTGGAGCAGCTCAGGACTTCATGGCCACCATGACAACCATGGGGCTGTCTCAACATGTCATGGGCCCAACACACCAGAAAGGCCACACTCTGGATCTAGTTTTCTCAACGGGACTGGGGGATGGTGGTTTGGATGTGGAGGGGTTGGCTTTGACTCCATTGTCATGGTCAGACCACTTCCTGGTCAAGTTTAGGCTATTAGCTACTCCAACCCTCTGCAAGGGTGGGGGATCCATTAAGTTGATCCGCCCTCAGAGACTAATGGATCCGGATGGTTTCCTGAAAGCTCTGGGGGACTATCCAGCTGACATGATTGGCGCTCCTGTCGAAGCTCAGGTCGCCTTATGGAATAAGGAGATGACCCGGGCAGTTGACATGATCGCACCTAAGCGCCCTCTCCCCCTACGCAGAGCCCGGACAGCTCCTTGGTATACATCTGAGTTGCGGGCAATGAAGTGGGAGGGGAGACGGCTGGAGCGCAAGTGGAGAAAATATCGCAGTGAGTCTGATCAAACACGACTTAGAGCCCAGTATCGGGCCTATTCAGTGGCTATACGGTTGGCGAAAAAGCAGTATTTCGCCAACCGTATCGCTTCCTCAGAGTGCCGTCCAGCGGAGCTGTTTCGGGTGGTCCGGGAACTTCTTCAGCCAGGAGATAGGGTGGAGGCCCAGGACCATTTGGCGGCACACTGTGAGGAGTTTGCTGTTCACTTTGAGGGAAAAATTGCTCAGATTCGCAGTGAACTGGACTCCACTATTGATACAGTATCAAGGGATGTGTCCAGTGCACCGTGCTTAGGTCCAGTGTTATTGGATGAGTTTCAATTGTTGAGACCCGAGGATGTGGACAGGGTGCTTGGATCTGTCTGTTCCACCACCACATTGCTTGACCCTTGCCCTTCTTGGCTAATTGAAAGATCTGCCAAGGGGGTTCGCACCTGGGTCCAGGAAGTTGTAAATGCCTCTTTAAGAGAGGGAGTGGTCCCTGCTGCCTTGAAAGAGGCAGTAATTAGACCACTCCTAAAAAAAACCTAACCTGGACCCAGGACTGGTGGCTAACTACCGACCAGTAGCGAACCTCCCTTATTTGGGCAAGGTGTTGGAGCAGGTGGTGGCCGGACAGCTCCAGGCGCTGCTGGATGAAACGGATTTTCTGGATCCATTTCAATCTGGTTTCAGGCCGGGTTTCGGAACAGAGACTGCCTTGGTCGCCCTGTACAATGACCTTTGCCGGGAGAGAGACAGGGGGAGTGCAACCCTGTTGATACTCCTGGACCTCTCAGCGGCTTTCGACACCATCGACCATGGTGTCCTTCTGGATAGGCTGGCCGGGTTGGGAATTGGAGGCACCATTTTGCGGTGGTTCCAATCCTTCCTGGCTGACCGTGTCCAGAAGGTGGTGCTGGGGGATAGTAGCTCTGCTCCATGGCATTTATGTCATGGGGTTCCACAGGGCTCAATACTATCCCCCATGCTGTTTAACATCTACATGGAACCTCTGGGAGAGGTCATCAGGAGGTTTGGGCTGAGGAGTCAGCAATATGCTGATGATACTCAGCTCTACCTCTCGTTCTCCACCAATCCAGGTGAGGCGGTTTCTGTTCTGAACTTGTGTCTGGACCAGATAATGGACTGGATGAGGGTTAATAAATTGAAACTCAATCCAGACAAGACGGAAGTGCTGTTAGTGGGTGCTACGTCTGACAGGCTAGAGGGCCATTTCCCTGTCCTGGATGGGGTTGCACTCCCCCTAAGGGACAGGGTCCGTAGCTTGGGGGTGCTCTTGGACCCCGGTCTAACTCTGGAAGCCCAGGTGGACTCGGTGGCCAGGGGTGCCTTTCTCCAGCTGCAGAATATATACCAGCTGCGCCCCTACCTAGATGAACGGAGCCTTATGACAGTTACGCATGCACTCGTAACATCCCGTATTGATTACTGTAATGCGCTTTACGTGGGGCTGCCTTTGAAGACGGTTCGGCGATTGCAGCTGGTTCAGAATCGTGCTGCATGGCTGGTGAGTGGTAGGGCCACCAAGGAACACATCACGCCGATTCGGTATAACCTTCACTGGTTACCAGTTGCTGCCCGAGCCCAATTCAAAGTGCTTGTTTTGACATATAAAGCCCTAAACGGCTTAGGACCTAGATACCTGAAGGACCACCTCCTTCCATATGAACCTACCCGGCAACTAAGATCTAGTCAGAGAGCCCTCCTGAAAGAGCCATCCCTTAAGGAGGTGAAGGGGATGGCTTGCAGGAATAGGGCTTTTTCAGCAACTGCCCCCAGACTTTGGAATGCCCTCCCAAATGAGACTCGCCTGGCACCGACGTTGATATCATTTCGGCGCCAGGTAAAAACCTTCCTATTCCAAAAGTTTTTTAACTAATGATTGTGGGACCTGATGGCAATTTTTAGTGGCGTGCTTTTAATGTACTGTATTTATTGTATTTACTGGTTTTTATTGTTCTAATTTTATTGTATTTTGATGTTTTGATTGTTTTGATTGTGAGCCGCCCGGAGACCTTTGGGTAGTGGGCGGCATACAAGCTAAATAAATAAATAAATAAATAAATAAATAAATAAATAAATAAATAAATACTTTAAAAATTCATTATAAATAAAACAAAACAAAACTTTTACAGAAACGAAATGAAACACTATTTTTCTGTTTCGTGCCCATCTCTATTTGCAAGAATTAAATATGCATTTTGTAACTAAATAACAACTGCTTGCAAAAATGTGGCCGTGCTGACCAATATTGATAGACTGTTCTGTATTTTGCTTGGATAATTCTGTGTTTTGTAATTCATAGATTTCAGAACTTTCTTGAATACCAAGAAGGAATTATGTTCTCTGGGTGTCTGATGAAGCAGTTTGCATTTTGGAACAACTGAACAAGTGGCCTTTATGGCTTTGCTCATAGGGTGCTTAAGGGGTGCTCAGTGTAGTGGAATGGATGGAGTAATGGGCTGGGCCTCAGAAGACCTGAGTTCAATTCCCCAGCTCTGCCATGAAAATTTCTGTGGTGGTGGTGGTGGAAACTGGTAGAACCACTCCTTAAATACCCCACCTACCCTGAAAACCCATTTAAGATCACTGTAAGTCAGTTCTAACGACATCAGATGACAATGATGACGACGACGACAACAACAACAACAACATTTGGATTAATCATGTCTACTTTTGGTTCTTCTTTTCTGAGGAAAAACATGTCAAGCATGCACGTTTACATGAACAATAGCATTCCCTAAAAGAAGAAGCAAGACACACCCATCCACAGTAACATCTACTGTATTACCCATTATTATTTTCATCCTAATTCAAAGACCTACTTTAAAGACTTTTATGGGGGAAAATCCTGTCAGGTTTGTGTATGATAAACATTCTCCCCACCCCCGCTTTGGTGGAACCATTAAAAAAAAACTTCACAATGGTGGAATGAGATGTTAATGAGTTGTGATTGTGGGAAAAGGCATACAATGATGCCCTGCCTGACCTGGAAAATAATGCTACATTTAGCACATTCTTTTGGGTTTGTGTGGTAAGCATAAAGTGGGGTGAGAACAAGCAAGGCCCCCCCTCCAGCTTTTGTTTTACAGAACACTGGTTTTCTAGATGAGTTGGTGCAGAGCAAGGAAGCAGGATAGGCTCTGCATTACAAGCACATTAAAAGGGCTTTTATAAATATGGTGGAACCAGCTTAGAATTATGGCCTCATTCTGTATGTTGGTTAGTTGACTTTGTAAGATGTGAGCTCTACAGAATATAAAAGTACAGTATGCACACCCACTCATTCCACAGAAGGGAAACCAATCTGTGATATAGTTGGTACAGGCATGTGTGCAAGTTTACAGAAAAAGTTGGCCATCCTGTTCAAGAATTTATTTATTTATTTATTTAATTTTATTTATACAACTTATACCAGGTGCTGTAGGTGCCTGGAGTAGGAAATGGCAAACCACTCCAGTCTTCCTGCCAAGAAAATTCCATGGACATGATGGGGTCACAAAGAGTCAGTCATGACTGTCACGATGCAACACACATATGCCGCCCACTACCCAAAGGTCTCTGGGTGGCTTACAATTAAAATGAACAGTTAAAACAGTTAAAATGCCAAAAAGGCAATGGACAATTAAAACAATAAAACATTTAAACACAAAACACTAAAATTGTCACCAGGACCCACAATCTATGCTAGTTAAAAAACTTCAGTTAAAATTACCAGCACCATCACTCCTATTTCCAAGGTGGCACTGCTACTCACAAGAGGAAAGTGCCAGTAGGCTGAAGAGAGGCCTGAGGTTTGCCAAAGTACAATAAACAAAGGATCAAAGGAAAGAAAAAAGAAATAAGAAAAACAAGGACAGAATCATGTGCAGTGTCCACAGAACTGGCTGACTAATGTGGCAAACAATGAAAAACCCACACACCAGTGAGCATGGCATGGCATGGCGGTAAGACTTTATCTGTAACACAAAAATTCAGTTCACTGCATTGTCTTCATTGTTATTGTCATGCCATCAATGCAGATGGAACATTGCTGGGAAACATAGGTCAGCCCAAAAACTGAGAAAGGTGGGAGTAGAAAGAAAAAAGTGAAGAGGAAACTATAGTAAATAGGATGAACTGTGATTAATAAATGCAGTTAATTCCTTCTTGGTTTCCATGGGAGATGTTTCTAGAGTTCTTTTCAGAAGTTCTTTCAACATGTAGAAGGGTTGGATAGTGGATGAAGAGGAGACTACATATTGTCATAGCTTCCATCTCCTGTATAGTCCATGTTCAAAGGTGAGAGAATAGAGTTTCCGCTTGCATCACTACATTTTCAGAATTCATTGTACTGAGGGATCCTAACTAGATATGGGCAAAGGCTGCTGAGAAAATTGTACAGTCAAGGCATAAGAGGGCAGGTCCTCTTGTGGACTGAGAACTGCTTGAGATCCAGGAAACAAAGAGTATGTGTCAATGGGCAAGTTTCACAATGGAGAGAAGTGAAAAGCAGTGTGCCCCAGGGATCTGTCCTGGGACCAGTGCTTTTCAGTCTGTTCATAAATGACGTGGAGATAGGGATAAGCAGTGAGGTGGCCAAGTTTGCAGATGACATGAAACTTTTCCGTGTGGTAAAAACCAGAGAAGATTGTGAAGAGCTCCAGAAGGATCTCTCCAAACTGGGGGAATGGGCTGCCAAATGGCAAATATGTTTCATTGTAGCAAAATGTAAAGTAATGCATATTGAGACAAAAAAAATCAAAGCTTTATATATCAACTCATGGGCTCTGAGCTATCCGTGACTGATCAGGAAAGATATCTTGGTGTGTTGGTGGACAGCTCAATGAAGGTGTCTACCCAATTTGTGGCAGTGGTGAAGAAGGCAACTCCATGCTAGGGATTATCAAAAAGGGGATTGAAAATAAAACAGCCAACATTATAATGCCATTGTACAAAACGATAGTAGGGCTGCACCTGGAGTATTGTGTACAATTCTGGTCACTGCATCTCAAAAAAGACATAGTGTAACTTGAAAAGGTTCAGAAGAGAGCGACTAAAATGATTACTGGGCTGGGGCAGGAAGGAAGCATGAAGTGCTCCAAAATCTCCTGGTAGACGGCTGTGATGACCCTGGATTTAATGAAGCACAGTGGACCAACACCAGCAGATGACATGGCTCCCCAATCAACACAGACTGTAGAAACTTCACACTTGACTTCAAGTATTGTGCATTGTGCGCCTCTCCGTTCTTCCTCCAGACTCTGGGTCCTTGGTTCCCAAATGAGATGCAAAAGTTGCTCTCCTCAGAAAAAAGGACATTGGATCACTGAGCAACAGACCAGTTCTTTTTTCTGTAGCCCAAGTAAGATGATTCTGATGTTCTTTGTTGTTCAGGTATTATAGAGTGTAGAGCAGAAAATAGCTGCCTGGGCAGCCCAGGAAATTGGAGTAACTGGCTGCCGAGCCAAAAGTGGGAAGTTCTATTCCCCACTGTGTTTCCATGGGCAAGCTGAACAATCCCAGAAGAAAAATTGGTAAACCACTTCTGAGTAGCTTAAACTTAGAACCCCCCCCCCAACAAGGGTTACCATAGGTTAAAATCAACTTGACAGCATGTAATTGTTAGACTTAGAAGCAGAAAAAAAATCTATGCAAGAGGTCATGAGTTCAGTTGAGAAAGTCTTATGAAAACTCTGTTCTGAAAACTGGATTTGTTCTTTGGTTCACCATTCCTGTTATAGATGGGGAAATGTTTGGTTCAGTCTAGGGTAACTTCCCATGGATTTAGGGCATTACCTCACGTCCACTTTGTTGCTCTAGAAAGTGCGCCCGAATTGTGGTACTTAAAAGTGTTCCCCCACGGCCATCGCACTTTAAGCAAAATAAAGTGCAACCACCCCCCACCACACCCCCGAAGCGTGACTCAGTGAATCTTCTTTATACCTGGCCTCGGGGTGGTGGGATCCTTGCCGCGTTCCTGTTGCGGTTTTTAAACTGGTACACATGCCCATGGGGTAACTTATATTCTGCAATGTAACTGTTTTATCTGTCTTTTGCAGCAGGAAAACAAAAACAAATTCACTTTGATGCGGCACCCGTTTGTGAGGTCACAGAAGTTTCGTAACAATAAAGTGTGTCCTTGAAGATGCACAAACAGCAACAAAACCATGTGACTGCAACAAGATATATTACAGTGGTACCTTGTATAAAGGAATTAATTCATTCCAAATGAAATTCTGTTAAGCAAATTTTCCTTTATACAAATTTCCCACAGGAATGCATTGAAAATGGAGTAATCCCTAATCGTGGATTCGCCCCATAGATGATTCTGTTAAGCAAATTTCCCCTATCTCTGGAATTTTTTATGTTGTACAGATTTTATGTTATACAAACTGTTTGTTATACGAGGGTCCACTGTACACATGTTATTTTATTGTAGTAAAAAGTGGACATGAGATAACACCCTTAGCTCCTAAAAGAGAAGCTACCTTCTCAGGAAATGTTGACAAATTTAGGGGCTGGAACAAATTTGTTTCTTCCTTCATTAAAAGTCTTCTCTGTGGGCCTTCCACAAGGTCTGAGACAGCATCTGAAATGTTTTTATCATCATCATTATTATAACTCCAGAAGCTCATGCCCTTGGCCTCTGGGCATTCTTGATGTTAGCTGGGACATTTTGAGAGTTGTAGTTCTAAACAGAAACTTCCCCAGAACTCTGGTCTGACCACCACCTGATGCTCATACATGGTTAAACAGGTCTCAACTTGGTCTGCGCATGAACAGAAGACCACCCGTGACTCTCCTACAAACCACCCTGAGAGGGAAAAATAAGCAGGAACAAGTGTAGTAAATTAAACACACCCAAATGGACGGATGGGCTAAATCTAGGTTTCCACTTTGGCATACAGAAAAGAATGAGCGTGACTGAAATAAATGGGATAACACTGAAGATGACGTTCATCTTAGACTTGTTGCTTTTGGAGGTATTTGTTGTTGCAGGCAAGTCTCCGATTAGCCTGGAACCAAAGCTGCTCAAACAAATAGCACAGTAATTTGTGTTGGATTAGACCTGAATAGAATAGAAAATGGGAATGACTCTCTGCTCTGCAATTGATGTAATTTTCTTGATCACTGCACTGGTGCTATGTTACATTACCTTCTGACATATTACTAGGTTCTGAACAAAGAATTCAGAAAGCACAAATTGGAGTTAAACACTGGATTCCTACGATTGACCTCTCGCTGGACGCATGTCCTTGGAGCCCTTTATGTCTTTGAAACTTGGCTCCTCAAAGACTCCCGGATGTTGGAATAATTGGGTTTAAGGCATAGAAAAGGAACTTTGAGTGACTTTGCATGATTGTGGCACCTGTCAAGTTACCTCCTGAATGCCGGCATGGCTTCCCTGTCCGGGGCATTGACACTCAACATGGTGTAAAAGTTCACACAAAATGGGAAACTAGAGAATTTTAGCCTTGGATCTCTGGGGTCAAAGGCTATATGTCTCTTGTTGCGTATGAGGAGCAGCTGCTTCCAGCCAAACTGTAGTTAGCCGCAACCATTAGGAAACCCAGTGAGAAAAATTGGTCATTTTTCTTACCTTTGCCGTTCTGCATGGGGGAATGGAGGGGAGGAAAAGAAAGCTGGGAAAGCTAAGGTATATTTTAAAAACAGATTTATTCTTTATGCGGCTCTCCTATCCTTCCCCTGAATAGGATTATCCTACTACTTACTCTGTGCAGAAGCTTAAATTGACTGAGTGTGCCAAACTTGTGCTTCCCTAGTTGAGATATGACTGCCACTTTTTACTTCAACAGTGCTGGGTTAGGGATGCTGGGCCTCCATATGGTTCACAATTCATGGATAACTCTTATGCCACCAAAAATTAAAACTACAGAATATAAACAATTGGTTCAGAGACAGACAGACAGACAGACAGACAGACAGACAGACAGACAGACAGACAGACAGACAGATAGAGATGGGGCAACACCATGGGTCCCATGGTGCTTTTAGTGCTGAACCACTTTAAAGGCAACAAAGGAGAGAAAAACAGTCAATGGGAAGGAATAGAAGTACAAACTCTTCTTTCCCCCTCCTGAGCAGTGAGTGGCTGTTACCTCCTCAGGTCTGTCTCATTCTAACTGTATGCCTCAGCACCTTCCTTGGCCACCACAAAGGGCCTCTCTGCCAGCAGAAGGGCCACATGGGTCGCTGCGCTGCCACCACACTAGGTATTAGACATGGGCACAACTTGGCGAAATTCTCGTTTCCGTTTCCGTTACTCGTTTCCGTTACGCAACGGAAACGGTAACGACAATTACTCCCCCAGAACTCGAACTCAAACCGACAAAAGAAAAATTGGGTCTGATTTGTTGTTGTCGTTCCTGGCATCGCAGCGATCGCGCGATGCCAAGCGGCACAGGAAAAAAGTTTTAGAAATAAAAAAAAACCGATTCCCGGCGAAAAAAGCAGGCGAAAATATGCCTGCCTGAGGGCACCTACCAGAGGGGTGGTTTCTGGGGGGGTGGTCCCCACTCCAGCCTTCCCCCCCCCCTCCTGGCCTGGGCTGACTTGCTGCTACCGGGCTGGGAGGGGGCATCCTCGGCGTCTCCATTTGCCATGCAGTGCGGGGGGATCCAAAATGGCGACCGCAATATTTTTTTTTTAAATCATGGTCCAAAAACCCACCAAAGCACCACAGAAACATGCGAAAATTAGCTATTTTAAATGCTTGAATTTTTACAGTAGCAGCAGTGGGTTTTTCTTGCAACAAAACGTCTCCATTGATTTTATTTTATTTTATTTTATTTTTATTTTTTTACACCTGCGCACGCGCAATGATGGGCTGGCCATGGGATGGGACCATGCAAATTTTTGGAGCCATTCCACCAATCGCATGGCCAGGTTTTGCTGAGACTTCTGGATGTGCCAGAGAGGGCATAAAAAGCCCACCAACCCTAATCCTAATGCTAACCCTAACCCTAACCCATACGCCAGTACACTGTGTTCTTAGTGGGTCAGAGGCACCCAGAGGTACAGCCCACTAACCCACCCTAACCTTAACCATTACCCTAAGCCTAGTCCTTACCCCCTAACCCCATGCTCTGGGAAGTCAAGTCGCGCTAAATTGTGGCGGTAACAACAAATGACAAACGACACGACGAAACGACAAATTTTTGAAAAATTTCACGAAAAACGGAAACAACCCGAAACGGACCCATCCCGAAAAACGACAACTCGAAAAAAAAATTTTTCTGGTCATGCCCATCTCTACTAGGTATCATATAGCACCGTCACAAAAAGGGGCCTTTCCAAAGTCACTCCCTGAAGATGGAAAGAACACAGTAGCTACTGAATATTTATTTATGTATTGAGGAAAAATCTGTGTATAAGCAAAACTGCACTGCTTGGACCTGCGAAATCCCAGGGAGAAGTGTATCTGCATATCAGGCGGGAAAGAGCATCAGCCTACTGTATCAGCTTCCCAGTGGTTGTTTAGGAGGCATTGTCTGCACACTGTAACCAAAAAAATGAAAATTTAAACTTTCTTTTCTCTCCTCAGGAATTGTTTTGGGGGGAAACAGGTATAGCCACTCTCGGATGACAAAATAAAGATTTGGTGGCCACTGAACCCCTTTTTCCTTCCAGAATTGCTGTGCTTCTACGAAAGATCGAAGTGGATTTCCTGCTAGCACGTATAAATCAGACTTCTATGTTTTCCCATAGAAGAAATGGGATCTACTTAGAGAATACACTAAAATGTTTCTCAGGTCCTTTCCCCTCACCCTGCATTTGGATTTGTACAGTATACAATCAGCACACATACAGGCAAAAATTGTAAACCCCCCTCCCTCATATTCCCACTAAGGTAGGGCTGATGGCACGGAAGTGAGAACCTTTTGTATCCTTCCTTCTCTATCCAGTGCTATTTTAAGTTAAAACCAGGGTGAAGGGTCACCTGGGCTTTACATCTGCCTACGTGGCAATTCACTCAGTCAAGCTTCTCCTGATCGCCCTGCAGTTTTCTCTCCAATCAGTTCTATCACAAAGATAAACACCCCTGAGGCCAGGCCTCGTGGATTCTTCACTAAGCCTTTCCCCCTCCCTCCAGCTTTAAGCCATTCTTGAATGCCATTTGCTCTTCTAGGCTTGCTAGACCATGTTGGTATAGTTATAAATAAGATAAAAAGGGTGAAGCCCTAGTTTTAAGCTTACTTCAGGGTGCCTCTCAGGTTCTTCTTACTAAGTGCAGGTTGTTGGGGGATTTTTTGCTTTAGGGGACACTCCAAACTCCCCTCCCCATTTCTCACAACAATCAAGAGACAAGTCCCTCAAAGCCAAACACCTGCTTTTCCTGACACAGGAGGTGGGGAAGAAATACCTTTCATTTTGCTTCATTTCCTTGTAACAAATAAAAATGCAGTGAGGTATACCAACAGAAAACTCTGAAAGCACTGTTCCTCAAATATATGTGTCTAAGCCCATGAGGCACCTAACAGCACCTTTAGAAAACAATTTCATGCAACATGCTTTTGCTGTGTTTAATTTTATCTTTTTAACTCCTCATGCCCCAAGGATTCAGAGGGATTGAGGGGGAAAACCCATGGGGGGGGCTATTGTGACTCTGTTAAAACATGGACATTTATTTCAGTCTGAACTTTAAACATCATAGTCTTGAAGCACGGGTATCTGAAGAAGTAGACTGCAGTTCACAAAAGCTCACACTGAAATAAAATGAATCTTTAAAATGTGTGGGGCGGGGCCCTGAGGCAGATTTATGGAGGGAAAAAATAAACAAAATAATTAGAACAAAGTGATTGACTAGATGAAAATAACACCTTTGAACTGAAAATAAATAGGGAAGGGGGGGATAATGAAAAAAAAATACCACAAAGAGAACACAGAACATTTACTAGCTCTTAAGTTAATGGCCTCGCCATCTTGTTTCTGTGTGCTGTTTTACAGTTCATAATGCTGATAATTGATTTATAACATCTATTGTATGTCTGTTCATCTATATTATTTGATGTTATTTTATTTCAGTTCATTGGTGTTGATTATTGTCCTATTTTCTACTCGTAACCACTCAAAGTGGTATTGGTAGCCAGATGGGTGGTGTACAAGGCAAATACTGTAAATAAACAAACACCCTCACTGACATTCACTGGCCAGTTCACTGATGTCTTTTAAGAAACTTTTGAAAACGTGGCTTTTTAGACAGGCCTCCCAAAATAGCCCAGCTCCAGAACCTTGAGTTTCTTCAAGTTGTTAAGCCATCTCTTCTGCCAACTTGAATTGCTAGTATTAATTGTTTTGTATTGCGGTCTTAATTTAAAGGATCAGCATATGCTTGTCATTTATTCTTTTTTTATAGTATTGTGATGCTACTATTCCTTAATGTTATTATCATATTATTGTGTGGTGAGCTGCCCAATGTGGTCTTTGAAGCCAGATGGGCACTAAAGACATAATTACAATAAGTACATAAATAAATAAATAAATAGTTCTGCTTCATTCAAGCATCATTCCCCTTCCCTACAAAAACAGGGAAAATGGAATCTGGATTCCCAAACATTATGGAAAACTATAGAAATATAAGTGTGTTATATGTGTGGGTGGGTATTTTATGAGGAAGTTTTAGTTGTAGAACAAGGTGAAGTCTTCAAGCCGATACGGAGAGCTGCAACAGTATAGCAAAGTCAGAGGTGGCTTTTTTCCAAAGAACAGGGCATTGCTTGTACAAACATGTGTTTTAACATAAATCACAAACATATGCCCAAGTTGTTTTCTCTTTTCGGCTTCACTCAGGTTGCCTAGAGCTATAGCTGCTTGCAACTCTATTTAATCACTGTAATTATTTTAAATGTGTCTATCTGGGCAATCTTTGGGCTTTATGAGAATGTTATTCATACCTTATCGGTAAGCATCTTGAGGGTCCCATTCTTTTCCCCTTAAGGGAATGTACTAAGCAGGTTCCTTGGGGGGTGTGTGGGGTAGATGGGGGGTTTGCAATGTTTATATCTTTATTTTGAATTACAGGTTTTTGAAAAGCCCCAAGCCTCTGAAACTAATCAGATTTCGAAATCTCAGCAGAGGGTATAATTTCCTTGTAGGAAATTAAGCACTGTATATTGTTTGTGAAAAGGGTGTATCTGGAGAGATCCTGATTGGCTTCTTCGTTTACATCTTAATTTGCTGACTGTGTAAAGGTTGCTTGGTGAAGGGACTGACAAGTATATAGGAATGATTTTTCACTCTGGTAAAATGGATCCTTCCTATGGGATTTTTTTTTTATTAAAGGATTTGATGCGACAGCAGTGTTTAGCTAGCTAATTTTGTTGAGCTGTGAATGTGCAGCCTACATATTTTAAAGGAAATTCTACTGTGATTGACATTGAAGTGTGAAAATGGACGACATGGTTGGTTGTAGCAATTTTTGCAAAACCAAATCACTTTAGAATTAAATTTAATGGAAAAGAATGGAAGAACATGGCCTTGTTACATTCAGAAAAAAGGGAGGAGAGGGGAAAGGGTTGTCCCAAGATGTATAAAATACAATGTATTCTTGAAGGCTTTCACGGCTGGGATCTGATCGGTGTTGTGAGTATTTTAGGCTGTTTGGCTGTGTTCTGATGTTTTGCCAGACTCTGTGGCCAGCATCTTCAGAGGACAAGGAGATCAGGGAACTAGGAGTTCTCTCTGTGCTCTGAGGTAAGAGAACTCCTAGTTCCTTGAGCTCCTTTCCCTCTGAAGATGCCGACCACGGAGTCTGGTGAAACGTCGGGAAGAAAAACTTCCAGAATACAGCCAAAGCCTGAAAACAAAACTAACTATAAAATACAATGTTCCTTATTCCAATATAAATAGATTCATATACCCCAAATACCAGAGCACAGCCATAAAAATTTTAACAGTATTCTTATGTTAATTAATAATATTATAGAAAAGAATTTAGTTATAGGATGTTATCCTCAGTATGTTGTAATGTTGTAAGAGTAAATCTTTTTATGGAGAAGACTGATAAGCCAAAACGTGTCAGACATTTTATACTGGAATAAAGAACATTATGTTTTATACATCCTGTTGACCTAGTGTTTCAGTGGATGTACCAGTTCCTTTCTTTATATTCTTGTTACACTAGTACCATATTTAACCTCAAAGGGCACAGACATTGTAGCCTTGTTATTCCAAGAATCGTAGACATGTCAAACCTTTCTTTTGAAAATGGGAAATTCTAAAATACAGGCATGTAGTCAAATCAGTCTAAGCCTTTGTGGTCCATTGTGGTTGTCTTGAGTAATATTACTGTATATGTACATAAGTGGATGCAACAATCCATTTGTGTTCTTTTTAAGTTGAGAGGCAGGAAATAAATAAATAAATAAATAAATAAATAAATAAATAAATAAATAAAAGCCCCTAGGCTAGCCAGTTTTCCTGCTGGCAGAGAGCAACTATGCTGATAAGTAAAGGAGCATCTATTTCATTACCAAAGGCCTGCTTGCTCTTGTGTTACTCCTGCTGTGGTCCCAAATGTAAGACAACTGTAAATAGGGCAATTTTTCAGGCAAGGAAACATTGTTTTATTTCCTTAAGTGAGGCCGAAGTCAGCCCACTGTTCTAAGTGTGACCTATATTGCATCTAAAAATGAGGGCAGCAGCACATCAACTGTTTGTCCCTAAGTAATGAAGCACACAGGCCAACAGTGACCCCTTTACTATGATTAAGATGTTTAACATACGAACAAAAGAACATAAGAAGAGCCATGCTGGATCAGGCCAAAGGCCCATCTAGTCCAGCTTCCTGTATCTCACAGTGGCCTCACCAAATGTGTCTGGGAGTGCACGAGACTAGATATCTGTCTCTTGATACCACTCCCTTGCATCTAGATCTTGAAGTACCCCGGTTTTAAGCCTGGAGATTATACATCTCCATCATGGTTTGTAACTAGAGATGGGCATGAAATGAACTTTTAGTTCATTTCGTTATTCATTATTCACTTAGTTACGTAACGAAATGAATCACGAACCTAGGGGTAAATTTAAAACGAAACGAAACGAACTGAAAAAAAAAATTGGTGCGGTTAGGTTCTTTTTGTTACGCGGCTGATGACAGCGGTCGCGCTCTCATCAGCAGCATGGAAAACTGTCTAGAGAGAGAGAGCTGTCTAGAGAGAGCTGTGTTATCGCCTCTGCATGGGGAGGCGAGAACGGGGCTCTCTCTAAAGGGATCTTCCCCACGGCAGATGATAGCATGCTGGGCGCTGACATCCGCCGTGGGGGAGAACTGTCTGAAGAGACTCCCATTCCTGTCTTCATGTGTGGAGGAGAGAACGGAGCTCTCTCTAAAGGGATCTTCCCTGCCGGTGATGACAGCCGCTGTCATCTGCCATGGGGAAAACTGTCTAAAGAGACCCCTGTTTTCGCCTCTGCATGCGGAAGCAGGAACAGGGTTCTCTTTAAAGGGATCATCCCCGTGGCGATGATAGTGCTGAGCCGCTGCCGGCGGTGGTAAGAACCCGAACCAGTTCAATTGGTTCGGGTTTGTACGATTTTTTTTAATTTGTACAAACCCGAACCCAATCCGAACCAAGGGTGGGACCAAACCAGACGAACCCGAACCATGGGTTTTCTGGTTCGTGACCACCTCTATTGTGATGGCCTTTTCCTCCAAGAATCTGTACAATCCATTTTTGAAGGCATCCAGGCCACATGCTATCACCACATCCTGTGGCAGGGAGTTCCACAGACTAACAATACCCTGGGTAAAAAAATATTTTCTTTTGTCGGTTCTTACTTGGCCAACCCTCAGTTTGAGTGGATGTCCCCTAGTTCTGATAGTTTGTGAGGAGAAGAGCCTCCCTCTAACCACTTTACTCATGCCCTGCATTACAGTGTATTTTGTACATCTCAATCATATCCCCTACTCAGGTGCCTTTTTTCCCAGACTAAAGAGCCTCAAATCTTTCAGCCTTTCCTCATAAGGGAGGTCCCCTAGCCCAGTAATCATTTAGTCACTCTCTTTTGCACCTTTTCCAGTTCCACTATGTCTTATTTGAGATGCATTGATCAGAATTGTACACAATACTCCAGGTGCGGCCATATTAATGTTTTGTACAATGGCATTATAATGTTGACTGTTTTATTCTCAATTCCCTTTTTGATAATCCCTAGCATCAAATTGGCCTTCTTCACCGCTGCAATACACTGGGTAGACACCTTCATTGAGGTGTCCACTAGCACACCAAGATCTCTTTCCTGATCCGTCATGGATAGCTCAGAGTCAAAGTTATTCCATCTCTGCTTGGAGGCTTCACACATTTGTGTAGAAGCACCTGTACAATGGGTCCCCCAAGAGCAGCTGTTTCTTTGTTCTCACACACCCCCTGCAGCTTTTAATTCCAGTAGACAAACTATCACATCCCATTATTCTCCCAGTGCTAATACCTACTATGTCATCATTTTGTGGTTCTGTATGCTATCCAATCTCGTTCCACAGGGATGAGGTGTTCTGAACCGGATGCCATTCAGCTCCTGTCAGCTTTTGGTTGAGCTCCTATTTATTTATTTATTTATTTTACCCCGCCTTTCTCTTTAAAAGGACTGTTGCTTGGTATAATAAATCTCAGCAGAATTGTCCCGATTGAAACAATGGAGATTTGGTAAGTTACCTGCTGGGTACGTTTTGTTGATACTTATGACTTACTATGGTCAAGTAAGTTGCAACTAGAGTATTCCCATTTGAATCAATGGAACTTTCAGTTATAGCTGCAGTACAGCAGTTTAACCACTATGCCAAAAGTCACACCCACACACACCCACAGAGAGAGAGAGAGAGAGAGAGAGAGAGAGAGAGAGAGAGAGAGAGAGAGAGAGAGAGAGAGAATCTTTGCACTTATCCCTGTTAAATTTCATTCTACTCTTTTCAGCATAGTGCCTGAGCTCATGGAAATACTTTTGAATTTTTCTGGAAGTTGAGTCATGGCTACTGGACTCGCTGTTCATCCAGACCGATGAAGCTGTTTGGATGAACAGCGAAACGTTTCTATCTCTCAAAAAAGAAGTCCAGTAGCCATGACTCAACTTCCAGATAAACTCACCTGGATGACTGAGAATCTTCACAGACTTTTGAATTTTGTTTGTCTTCCATAGTATTTGCTATTACATCCAATTTTGTGTCACCTTCAGATTTGATAAGCCTTCCATTCACCTGCCCATCCAAGTAAGTCACTAATAAAAATGCTGAAGAACACCAGTTCCAGCTGTGAGTCCTGTGGTGGTATCCCACTTGTTACCTTTTCAATGAGATCAATCTGATTGTTTCTCAAATGTGGGACCTACATGCAACAAATCTGATATCCCATTGATTTCAGTAATTGTAACTTGCTTGTTCAGCCGCCACCCAAGTGAGCGGCTGTACAAAGTATGATTGATGGCGATCAGACACATCTCGTCTATTGAGGGGAAGGGCCGATGGGATGCCAGGAGACAGAATCCAAAAGAACAATGCACTTCCTACATTGGAGACAAAACAGAGTTTAATAACCACAAATTATTGCAGGTAATTTGGCACAGATTGGGGCAAGACCACAAAAATGCATATAAAATCAAACAGAAGAAAGAAGCATCTGATGACATATGGGAGCCACTGCTCCCATTAATTAAATCATGATGGAACTCAATTATAGCCAAGTTGTCACAAACCCAAGGAGGTGCAAAATTACAGATAACACCGAAGCAGGGAGCTGTACATGGTGATTTTGAAAAGGAAGTTACTATATACATAAACAGATATTTGGCCCACATGTTTGCAAGGGCAATAATATCTCCTAAGTGCTGGTGCTAACTAAAACAGTAATTAAATCATAATCTTGTATGGGTTTATCACTCTCCTATAATGACAAGTGTCAATGGCATATGGCTTGTCAGTTAAACTCAAATTACAGGGTTTGACACATGAACTTTAAAGTGTTAGACCAGAGGAATTTAAATGCTGTGAAGCATAAAGAACATCAACAGAGTGGAGAAAGCTAGTGCTGGCATGGCTTCTTGGTGGGACCTTCTTTGTAAATTAATAAATTAAATTCCCATTAATTCAGGACTCTGGCAAAAAAAGATTACCCAGCAAATGGGAGGCCTTTCTAAAGCTAGGTACAATTTAAATAGCTTTGTGGGAAAGGGAAAGGGAGCAAGGAAAGAGTGAGGACAAATGAAAGAAGATAATGTATTTGTATGGAGTGTAACAGCTGTGGAACTTACTACCACAAGAAACTAAAGCTTAGGACTAGGTTCCCAAATGCCCCACAAAACTGGTGGGATCCAAAGAGTTTGCCTTTTTTTTAAAGGGCTTTTCCAAGCTCTATCTTTTTGCCATGGTAAGAGTATTTAAGCTCTGCTGGAAGTATGTGGATTTTTTGTTTTTCCTTCTAAAGACATATTAGTAGAGATGGGAACAAATTTTAAAAATGATGTTTCGGGGTTTTTTTTTTTCGTTGCAGGTCTGTTTCGGTTCATTTTTGTTTTTTGTGAATTTTTTGAAATTTTGTTTCATTTTTTAATTATTAATTTTTTTTGTTTTTACCCGCTTTTTGCGTGACTTAAAGCATTTCTGCACGCGGACATCCCCTAATGTCCCAGACCAGAGGGAAAACACTAAAAAAATGATGCTGGCAGAGATACAGTATAGACTAGGTATGCAGGGAGGCTGCAAAGGGAGCGACAGGCATTGCCCAGGGAGTAAGGCAGCCGCAGAGTGACTGCACTGTGGGGCAGGGGAGGGTACTCACCGAGAGGTACGCACGCACACAGGGAGGCTGCAAGAGAAATCTCTTCTTTCTCTCCCCTAAGAGCCAGGCTGCAGCCAGCAGGAACACAGAGACACACACCTGCCTGGCTGGCCTAATGTAACGAGTTGCAGAGACAGCAATCCCACCCTAACTCCCACTGCAGACTGCAAGGAGGGCGGGAGATGCCAAAGCTTTTTAATGCCCTCTGTGGCTGCCACACCTATCCAGTCTGCAACCTGGGCATGCTATTGGTTAAAATTGTCCAAGAATTTACATGATCCCGTCACATGGCTTGCATCCATCTTGTGGCTGGAATCCATTTTGTGGTATCCTTAATGGGAGAAAGACAAATACAAACGTTTTAAGGACCGCAACCCCCTGGTAGGTAATACTTTCTAATAATTATCACTGCGTTACAGATGTCCAGGGCGCTTTAATACCCATGAAATCAATATTAGGCATCTGGGAGCCATTTTGGGTCAATGTCCCCTAACTCCCCTTAAAAGAAAAAAATAATACAGCGATATGAGAAAAGACATAAATGCACGTTTCAAGGACCCCAACCCCCCCCCCGGTAGGTATTATCAGGCAAGATAAAGAATTATTGCTGGGTTTTTACGGATATTCAGGACGCTTTTTGACATTTAAAAATAGCTCATTTCATTGCACATCGCCATTAATGAAGATGAAACGTAAGAAACCTAATTTTCGTGGTTCTATTCGGTTTGTTCCAATTTAATCACAATTTTATTATTCGTTTTGTTACATAACAAAATGAATAACGAATAATGGAATGAATTTTTTTGTTTCGTGCCCATCTCTACATATTAGATATAGAACACACCTATAAATAAGTTTATGCTAGCTACTCACTCCTGGTGTTAGGTGGAAGTGGGGTGGGTAAAAGTCAATACCCACATTAAAGTCACAATAAAATCAAAATTCCTTCTCCTCAAACAAGCACTTTATCAGAGATCTGTCTCTCTTTTTGGGGACAGAGAGAACCCTGAGTAAGGCTGCAGAGCTGTCATGACGGGAAAACCCAAAGGTCAGCTAATCCAGCCCCTTACGAATGCCGGAATCAACAGCTGAAGCAACCCTTGCAGAGAACCCCCCAGACTTCTGGAAATGGAGAATCTATTGTGTTCTGCCACAGTCCATATAACACTGACAAACAGCTTATTCCATCAGAAGGTCTTCCTGACTACAGTACTTATTCAAAGTATCATTGCCTGCAATTTCAGTCAATAGGTTCAGGTCCTATCCAAAAGGCTTCCCATCTAGTGTGCTGGTTGGTGTTTCGGGGAATCACCATCCAAGAACACTTGGGTTACCCAAGTTTGGGAACCACTGTTCCAGAGTATCTCCTTCCATTTAAGAGTCCTTCAGATACACAGCCCCCCTAACCTCATAAAATTTGGGTTACTGTCCCTTTGGTTGCCCTGTCTGGCTAGTTGGTATCCTTTTAAAAATGTGGTGCTCAGTGCTTCAACACAGCAATCTGGGTGAGGTCTGAAAAAAAGAAAAAAAAACCTCACTGATACAATTGCATTAGTTATTGGTGTGACTAAGGTCCCAAGATCCTTTTCACAGGCATTGCTGTCTAGAGCGCTATAATCCATCCTGCGTTTTGCTCCCTAAATTTGAAATTTCACATTTATTCCTGTTGAAATATATCTGAAGCAGTTGCTAACTCGGCTTAAAATTTGGGGCTGCCTTGTTTTTCCTCAAATGTAGGATTTGGCCCCTAACCTTACAAGTCTTCGCTAGTGTCATTTGTGGAACACAAATAAAATACCACAACAAAGATGAAATCATAAAGCAGGCACCTGGAAAGGTCTTTATTAGGCTTTGAAGTTTATCATGTTATTATGAGAACAGCAGAACACTTGAGCTAGAATTCATCATTTGTTCAAACAAAACAAAAAAAGCAAAAGTACCAAGGTGGTTTGAAACACCCATCCCTATTATCACTGAAGAACCTGAAGTACTTGAAATGTTAAATGTAGAAATTGGAATTGATGTGCTTACAGATTAAACTGTAATGTAATATTGGCTTTTCCTGTCAGTTTTTCCAGTGAAAGTTGTGGTTGGCTCAGGATTACTTTCCTGCAGACTGCCCTGAGAATATATTTGTTTTTTCCTCTCACCCCAGGCCCTTAGCGAATCTCACAGCCATTTAAAACCTGTAATTAATGCCAGGTGCATAGGCTTCACTTTCATTTTAAAATTATGAATGTACATGTGTGTGTGTGTGTGTAAAATTGCTGGGCCTGTGGGGGGGGGAACCCAAACATTATCCATTACAATTGTCAGGAGCTGTAAATACAGAAACAACCAGCTGCAGGTGTATTATTCTTGTCTGTTGCGTAATATACTCTTTTTAGTCACTCCCCTAAATACAGTATGTCTATGAAGATTCTCAGTCATCCAGGTGAGGTTATCTGGAAGTTGAGTCATGGCAACTGGACTTCTTTACTTGAGAGATTGAAATGTTTCACTACTCATCCCAGCTGGTGACGAAGCTGCTTGGATGAGTAGCGACATGTTTCAATTTCTCAAGAAAAGACGTCCAGTTGCCATGACTCAAATTCCAGATCCCCCAAATACAGGTTTATCTATCCAAAAAAACCTAAAGGATGGTGATTAAACTACAATATATGATCAATCACACTACTAGCAAGGTGCAGCTGGATTGTAATAAAATTTAAAAGGCTAATTAATAGCTGTAAAATACTGTACACACATTTTGCCTGTTGGTGTCACTTGCTGCACTGCATTACAAGCTCAAAGTCTGACTCTTGACCATTTTCCAAGCGTCTTTGGGAATTGTAGTTGCCCAAGTAACATAAAATGTCTCTCACAGAGACTTCTTCAATGCCCTGCCCTTATCAAACTACAATTCCTAGGCTACAATGGAGGAATCTAGGAATGCAGTGAGTTGGATGATGAGTCCAAAACAATGGAGTGACCTCACCCAGGAGCTTCTAATCTATCTAAAATGCTTTTGGGTTCTTGCTTACAGAGTGTAAATAAGGGTTTCTTCTGAGCCAAGCAGACTAAATATCTAACTCCAAAACATTTGTGGCAAAGGTGTGTGTGAGAAAGACAACAAAGAAAAAGAACCGAAAGTGTGCTGTCTGATGAGAAAGAAGTTGTGTGTAGCGAGGTTATGGTTAAAAGTGCTGAAAGAGAAATGAGTGAGTCAGTTAAGGATGAAAGAAGGTGGAAAAGATACTGAGGAGATACTGAGGAGAAAGATAAAGAGTTAGCTGTGGGGGCAAAGAACCAATCATAGAGGGTTTTTGGATGATGGACAGTGAGGAGAAGGAATGGAAAGAGATGATGGAGAAGGCGGGAGAGTTAAAAAGGGAGACAAGAGATAGAGCAACTCAGAGGAGAGAAGACTGGACTGCCATTACCACCACCACTACCCATAGAGTAGTTGGTGCAAGTTGTGCCAGTATATGGAAATGAACCTGGAGCAATAAATGTATGCCATGGAAAAGTGGGAGGAAAGAACTTCCTATTGCAACATGGGCAAAACACCCATGTTGTGGGACTCAGTGTTATGGTCAGGGCTGTTTGATGTAGTTCCCTTACATGAGAGAAAAATGTTGAAGGAACTGTTAAGCAACGAATCTGTGTTGAGCCACTGGTATGAGACAGAATGCTGGACTGGATGGGCTGTAGCCTGTTCCAGCAAGGCTGTTCTTATGTTCTTATGTTCTTATGTTTAGAAAATCCAAATTTACCTGTTTGCGGAAGTTATAAGCTGTTGGAAGAAATAAATGAACAAGCAGAATCTGTGATGTTTGAACACAAGAATAAAAGTTTATCAAATATTGAAGAGACTCCTGTTGTTAATGAACAATATTTGTCGAAACTGTTCCTGGATCATCGCGAACCCTCACCGTGTATTTTCAATTTCTCCTTTCTGTGAAATGTTCCTTTCCTATTAAAGTAGGTGGGAAGCAGAGTCATATAAGGAGATAGATTCCTGTCCAATCAGCAAGAGTGAAGCCAGATTTAAGTTTAATATTGGGGTGGTGGTTGGCCTAATTTAGAACAGTACAACAGTGGAACCAATGACCTTTGCTGAGCTTTTGCAAATTTCTATATTTGAGGCTGGATGGAGTAAGCCTTCCTTCAGTATGTCTTTAGCAGACCCCCTTCAACACCACCCTAAGTGGTGACAATATACAATCATGACTTCAGGGTGGAAATGTTGGATTTGGTCTCATTCTGGCAGATCCAGAACCACTGGAGGGTATTAGTAACATGAAGGAGAGTGTTGTGTGGTCTGTCTTCATGGGGCACATTTTAAACTTACAGGAATCATGGCTGTATGTTGCAAAGCAATAACAAAGCAAAAGCAAGAACAGAGGAGATCAAAAACAAGTATGCAATACATATGGCTTCTGCATCTCTAGAGGGATACTTCTGTACATCATACTGCAACCCCAGAAAAGGCAGGAGTATGTGGAGAAAGAGCAAAGAGGAATATGGAAGCAGAGTCACAGCAATGCGTGCTAGGTTGTTTTGAGTTTATGCCTCTTCTGCCATCAATTTTTAAAATAAAAATGTGATACATCAATAAATCAAGTATCTAGGACATTGGTTCTCAACCTGTGGCTTCCCAGATGTTCCTGGACTGCAACTCCCAGAAATCCTGGCCAGCTCAGCTAGTGGTGAAGGCTTCTGGGAGTTGCAGTCCAGGAACATCTGGGGACCCACAGGTTGAGAACCGCTGAACAGTCAATAGAAACCATGGGAGAAACACCAATTGATTGTGGAAAAAATCAGAAGGGGAGGGAGACTTCCACTTCCTTTGCAAGGTGATGCTTCTGGAGCATGGACCATCCTCCATGCTAAGGTGTGCTCGCTCTGTGTCTGCTCTGCACCCACTGGTTTTCTAATGTTCCATTGTCTCCTTCATTAGCTGAATGGAGAGAATGGGCTAGGCAGTCATCTGGAAGTTGAGTCATGGCAACTGGACTTCTTTTCTTGTGAGATCGAAAAACCCACCTGTGCTACCCTTCCCAACACCCATTAAGTAGTTAGCTGTGGCCTTCCTCCATGGAGGTGTGAAGTGCTTCATATTGCGGCTGAGTTTCTGGATGCTGGTCTCTGCCTTTTAAAGTTGCTTTTAAAGTTTGTAAAAGTTTTAGGTGCTTAAAACATTTTAATGATGTTAATTATTATTGCACTTTGGTGCAATTTACTGTAATGTGTTTTTTAAAATACTGTGTGTTTTAACATTGTAAGCTGGTCTCCTCACCAGGAGAAAAGCAGCCTATGAAAGATAAATAAAAACTATGCAGCATCTAGCTTTAACTTTCATCTTCTCTTTGCTCAAAGAAAGACGGGAGGAGAGGAAGGGATAGTCTGTGACCTTCAGGCTCAACAGGCATGACCTATTCTTGATCACTTCATCCTTGGTTCTGGTGATCATTTGACCTGATTGCAAACGGCATTATATATGGCTACATCCATTTCTGGAAAAGGCTTCAGGAGTTAACCTCGAGGCAAAATCCAGAGCCGGAATCCCAGAGGCAGTTCATGGCTGTGTACAACCATGTTCTGGCAACTCCTGTGATGCAGCTGGAATGTATCGTATGGGCTCTGCCGTTCCATTGGACTATTCCAGTGATATGATGGAGAGGGGATTTTTCTGCTTGGGTAACAGTTTTAACCTCCATATTAATCTACCCAGGCCTTGTGCTTTAAAGAGGCCACTTCAGCTTTGCATGCAGTGTGGAAACAACATGGTAAGAGGCAGTTACCTGGCCATTTTTAGCCACCCTAGATGTTGCTTTAGGACTTCTATACATTGCACAATACCATAGTCTCTTGAGACTGAAGGATGCCTATGATGACATCGCGTTGTTACTGGCATCCAGATGGACATCCTGTTTAATTTGGGGCAGGAAGCAAAACAAAATGAAATTGTAAGCTCTAGCCATTGGGCTAATTCAATGACTTGGGTCCATTGTTACAGCTGTAAGCTTGATGGATGCCGTCTTCTCATCTTCTTTCCCCCCTGTGGGAGAATGCTCCTTGAACTAGTATTGTAACAGAGAACCTTTTCCCACCATCAGATGTGTGAAGACCAAGCAGGCTGATCCTGCAGATGTGAACCAACATTGCTGCTCTTTAGATATTTATCCCTCTTTCTGCTGGCTATGCCATGGGTTTTCCACCTTACCTTGGGGTGTCAGCTTGTTTGCGGGTGCTTTATTAATACCTTGTGTTATTTTCTCTTGGCAGGCCCATGACAAAGCACTGTTTGGGGCATGCTTTTTGGAGTCCAAAACACATTCAAACAGCCATGAAAATCAGTTAAGCCTGAACCTATTGAATTTTACAACAGGCTGTTGATCAATAGCCTTTAGATATGTAATGAATAGTCTGCACTTTGGACGCTGTCAGGTGGTGTTTTCCTTTGGAACTGATAAATTGCACCCTTTTGTGTCGAGGCAGGCTGAAGCAAGACAAGCCTGTGCTGGTATTTGCTTTTGCTTTAGCAATGCTCTACACTTGTATAGCTCAGGCTGGTGGAGGGCCTTAAACTATCCGAAAGGTTATGTTCCCATCTTTTACAATGGTGTTAAAGACTTGCACATGTCAGGATCTCACCGAGCAGGACAGAGGAATCTGAAATGATCTCCTGCCCATCTGGGATAGGTCAGGAGGGGACGAAGGAGGAGATTTTCTCTCCCCCCCTCCCTTTCTATTTGGATTCTACTCTCAAACTCTCATGATGAATAAGGCTGCCTATTCTCGAGGCTAAACATCAGTTGAAGGAACATTTGGTCCAGTACTCAGGCCACAGATTCTAAGGCCCCCATTCTTAACAATGTCACAGATTTTGAATAAGTGTTTAAAAAAGAAACCACACAGGCCTGGGACACAGGGTACTTCCAGAGCGGTTACTGTCTTCTTTCTCTAAAACCCCTGCGAGTCCATCCTTTCCATCAAATTGCTGAACTGGGCGCAGAGGGGTGGTGGTGGTGGTGGCACAGACAGAGGGAGGGAATGGAGGAAAAGGCAAAGCTGCTTAAGCTGGGATAGATTGATCACTCCCCTTTTATAGACCCTGCATCCAGTAGCTGTATTTTAGGGGATTCTAGCAGTTCCTGCATCCAGTAGCTGTATTTTAGGGGATTCTAGCAGTTCGCTGCACAGCCGGTGCACAACTGGGCAAGCTGCACAGTTCCAGCTCCCCCCCTCCCCCCAGAAGAAGGGAATGGGAAACCACTTTGGTGCATCCTCTGTCTGGAAAATTCTGAGAAGAGTCCGCATACATCAGAAGTGACTTGATGGCAAATGATTATTATTTATTATTCAGAAAATACATTATACTCCAACCTTTACCTCAACTGCAGGCATTACTGCTAACCTGCAATATGCAGTGGTACCTTGTTTAAAGGAATTAATTCGTTCCAAATGAGATTCTGTTAAGCAAATTTTCCTTTATACAAATTTCTGATAGGAATGCATTGAAAACAGAGTAATGCCTAATCGTGAGTCGCGACCATTTTTATATTGTACGGATTCGCCCCATAGGCAATTCTGTTAAGCAAATTTCCCCTATCTCCGGAATTTTTTATGTTGTACAGATTTTATGTTATACAAACCATTTGATATACAAGGGTCCACTGTACTGGAATTTACATAAGCTCAGAAAAGGTCTTGCTCCACGGAAGCAGTAAGAACGCTGAGCCTCTTTGCCCCCACCCAGTGAAGTAACGCGAGACCCTGGTGGAGCCTCACGTTGAAAGGGGGAGGCAACTATAAAATTGGGCTCCTGCCCAGTCTCCCTCACCTCTCTTGCTGGCTATTATGCCCTGCCTACTCACCGTGGATTGGAAGTACAAGTGTGAGTTTGTCTGGTCACCATTTGGGGGCCAGATAGGAATTTTTGACCCGCCCCCATGATTGGCCATTGGGTGCGGAGATTTTTTGCCTATCCCACACTGGTACTGGGTGGTGGGGTTTTGATTGGGAGCCCCCGCTTAGACCCCACTGGAGGTATTGTTAAGGTAAGTTAAGGCACAGGGTGAGTTAAATTCTAAGATGCTCTGATAGCCCATTCAACCTCCGGACGCTGCGGATCACGATATTACAACATCAGGGGAAGGATGCGCTTGGAGGCCTTCCTGGGACATAAGTCACAAATGTTGGGGGTGGTGGACCCAGGGAGGGATGATGGAATTTTCTGGCCCGGCTTGCCCTGTCTATGGGACAGGGTAAGCAGGGGGAATTTACTCACCCAAAATTGCCAGTTGGAGGGGTCCAGGGAGACCCCGGTGTTCCAACTTTGAATCCGTACTTGTGCAAGCCCCTGTTGGAGTTAATGATGAGTTTATATGCTGATGAATATGGTAATACAGTGTGGCCCAATTTATAACCCCACCATTATTGTCTCACGTATTTATTTTGCCATGGGAGTGCAATGCTTCTAGGATTAAGGGCTGTCAACACAAGTTTGAAAAGTACACTGCCATCAATATAATTAACAACATCTCTCTCTCTCTCTCTCTCTCGTGTGTGTGTGTGTGTGTGTGTAGAAGGGAGGGAGAAGGAGTGTCACAAACACACATTTATTAAAACAGCCACCTAACCCAATATATAGTTTAGCTTCAAATTAATTTTAAGGGGCTATTCAAACACATACACCGGAAAGTTGTTTTTTTCCAACTGTAATTCTTGGTATTTCCAAAAGGAATGACCAATTGAGTAATTTTCTCCATTCAAATCCCTACCCACATCCAATAACACTGAGGGTTTAATCCCACCGACAAGGAGCAAACAAACCCTTGTTAGTATCTGGTCGGGCTGAAGACGACATGAGTTAGATTTTAGCATGGACTATTGTGCTAGGGGAGAATGTTTTTCTGCTCCTGTGGCAGAGGTCTGTTGACTCAATCAATTCCTTGCCATTGATTCCACATGTTTGTATTTTTTTAAAAAATCTTACTATCTGATAGAGCGCTATTCCAGGTAGCAGGAATTAAAAAAAATATTAAGGCACCATGCTTGCTTTCCACTCCCGCCCACCAAATTGCCCCCATGCCAGCAGAATCACTTGCCCCTCCTAGACCCACAACTAGGGTCTGTATCACCTGGGGCAAACATGGATTCTGTGCCCCCTTAGCAGGAGTGTGTGCATGGAAGAATACAAAGCACAAATACTATTTTGTGATTTAGATGTCCCCCATCACAGCATTAAGGCTCATACCATGCTTGCCATCCCCTAGTTGCGGCTTGGACCCTCCTTCCCGATTACCTGCCCGGTCTGACAGTTTATTCCAGCAGGGGAGATCTGCCCTGAGCTTTGAATAAGCCCTGTTGTTCCTCTAAGGAAACAAAATATATAAGCAGTATTAGGTGTGCACCCTTGCCAGTTGTTATCAAAGTCTCTCCACTTTTGCTTCTCTTCTAATATCAACATTAGCATGTACATTCCTAATGGCAGACCCATTTTTGTTTGTGCATCATTGTACTTTCAGAGTACCTGAACTTATCTCACTTCGAGAAGCCAAAAGATTAGCATACTCATTGCTCAGAAGAAGAAATTGGAGGTGAGTTAACCACAAGTTGCATAAAACTTGCATGTGCTGATTTATATGTATAGATTAGAAATAATTACTGCAAAAATAGAAATGGAGTGGACAAAGAGCCTGTGTGTTTGCTTAGCCTTGTTATTCAAGTGTTTACAGCTGATATGCAACATCAAGTTCCATGCTCCTTCTTCATAGGGTTCTTTTATTTTGGGGAGAGTGCTGCAAATTAAAAGAGGTCTTCAAATAGTGGAGCCTCTGCTTTTCATATAAAGGGTTGGCCCTCTGTGAAGTGCGACAACCAACCATGCAATCCAAGGTCTGCAAAAGTAAAAAACAAATGCACCTCTCCTTTGAATTGCATGGATCTGAAGAGCATGGTTTTGGTTATGCCCAGTATTTTTTTTTAAAACAGACAGATGGTCAGACAGACAGACAAACAAATAAATGGATAAATGAACAAATACTGTGCTGCTGTGCAGTCTCTGAGAAATGGCCTTTGAAAGGTGGGCCTTGGGCTTACCTAGCTCCCTTATTTTGGCAATGGGACAGCTCAAATCTGAAGGTGATGGCCAAGCTGGACCCTCTCCTGTCATTATGGCCCCATGTTGCAGCTGGCAGGTAAGGCTGGGGTATGCCAGGTGTGTGCGTGTGTGAATCATATATGCTTTGTAGTTATTTTGGGGGGGTAGTCATAAGAATTATACATAGATTTTAAACTACACAGTAGAGATGGGCACAAATCAAAATTTGGCATTTTGGTTTTTCGGATTTTTTGAGAGGTCCATTTCGTTTTGCTTCCGTTTTTTGTGAATTTTTGGAAAAAAATTTGGTTTTTGTTTTTTGTTTTTTTGTTTTTCATTTCTACCCGCTTTTGCGCGATTTTTAAAGCACTTCCGTGCGTGGGCGCCCCCCAACGCCCCAGACCAGAGGGAAAACACTAAAAAAAAATGATGCTGGCAGAGATACAGTATAGACTAGGTACGCAGGGAGGCTGCAAAGGCAGCGGCGGGCGTTGCCCAGGGTGCAAGGCAGCCGCAGAGTGACTGCACTGCGAGGCACAGGAGGGTACTCACTGAGAGGTACGCACGCACACACACAGGGAGGCTGCAGGACTGAAGCTAGAGTCGCAGAGACGGCAATCCCATCCTAACTCCCACTGGAGACTGCAAGAAGGACGGGGGCTGCCAGAGCTTTTTATGCCCTCTGTGGCAGCCAGACCTGCCCAGTCTGCAACCTGGGCATGCTATTAGTTGAACATGATCCCATCACATGGCTTGCCTCCATTTTGTGGCTGGAGACATCCATTTTGTCATCCTTAAAGGGAAAAGAAAAATACATCATGATGGGAGAAGACAAAAACAAACGTTTTAAGGACCCCAATCCCCTGGTAGGTAATAATTTCAAATAATTATCACATTATCGCTGCTTTTTTATGGATGTCCAGGGTGTTTTAATACCCAAGAAATCAGTATTAGGCACCTGGGAGCCATTTTGGGTCGGTGTCCCCTAAGTCCCCTTAAAAGAAAAAAAATGCAGGTATCTGAGAAAAGACATAAATGCACGTTTTAAGGACCCCAACTCCCCCTGGTAGATATTATCAGACAGTATAAATAATTATTGCTGCATTTTTATGGATGTCCAGGGCGTTTTTTAACATTTAAAACAGCTCATTTCATTGCACATTGTCATTAATGAAAATGAAACGTAGCGAACCCAATTTTCGTGGTTCTGTTCGTTTCGTTCCATTTTCATCACAATTTTTGTTAGTCGTTTCGTTACATAACAGAACGAATAATGAATAACGGAAACGAAAAAGTTCATTTCGTGCCAATCTCTAGTACACAGGGATCTTGTGCCCTATGCATTGTTGAAGGGAGAAGTGTACATATAAATATAAAGCCCTTTTCAGGGAAAACTTAAGGTAAAGGTAAAAGGTTTTCCCCACACATGTGTGCTAGTCGTGCTCATCTCTGTATTCAAGTCAAAGAGCCAGTCTTATGCAAGTCTATGGCCACATGGCTGGCATGGCTGCAAGAAAACAGTTTTACCTTCCCACTTTTTGTGGAGGCACCTATTTATCTACTTGGATTTACATGCTTTCGAACTGCTAGGTTGGCAGGAGCTGGGGTTAACAGTGGGAGCTCACTCTGCTGCGTGGCAGCTGGGATTTGAACTACTGAGCTGCTGACTTTGCAGCCAGCAGTTTTCAGCGCTCTAGCCTACTGAGCCACCACGCCCCCCCCTCTAAAGGAAAACTTATCCCAGTCTATTTGCTGACTGCTACGTATGTATGTATGTATGTATGTATGTATGTATGTATGTATGTATGTATGTATGTATGTATGTATGTATGTATGTATTACAGATGGGCATGAATTGAAAAAATGACGTTTCAGTTTTTCATTTTTCGTTGTGGGTCCGTTTCAGTTCATGTTTGTTTTTCATGAATTTTTTGAAAAATTTTGTTTTGTTTTTTCATTTTTTCATTTTTCATTTTTACCTGCTTTTTGCGCGACTTAAAGCATTTCCGCGTGTGGACGTCCCCCAACGTCCCAGACCAGAGGGAAAACACTAAAAAAATGATGCTGGCAGAGACACAGTATAGACTAGGTACACAGGGAGGCTGCAAAGGCAGCGGTGGGCATTGCCCAGGGCGTAAGGCAGCCGCAGAGTGACTGCACTGTGGGGCAGAGGAGGGTACTCACCGAGAGATATGCACGCACACAGGGAGGCTGCAAGAGAAATCTCTTCTATCTCTCCCCTAAGAGCCAGGTTGCAGCCAGCAGGAACACAGAGACACACACCTGCCTGGCTGTCCTAAAGTAACGAGTCACAGAGACAGCAATCCCACCCTAACCCCCACCGCAGATTGCAAGGAGGACGGGGGCTGCCAAAGCTTTTTATGCCCTCTGTGGCTGCCACACCTACCCAGTCTACAACCTAGGCATGCTATTGGTTAAAATTGTCCAAGAATTTTCATGATGCCATCCCATGGCTTGCATCCATTTTGTGGCTGGAATCCATTTTGTGTCATCCTTAAAGGGAAAAGAAAAAATACATCGCGATGGGAAAAAGACAAAAACAAACATTTTAAGGACCGCAACCCTCTGGTAGGTAATAAATTCAAATGATTATCATTGTGTTTTTACGGATGTCCAGGGAATTTTAATACCCAAGAAATCGATATTAGGCATCTGGGAGCCATTTTGGGTCAATGTCCCCTAACTCCCCTTAAAGGAAAAAAAAATATAGCGAACTGAGAAAAGACATAAATGCATGTTTTAAGGACCCTAACCCCACTGGTAGCTATTATCAGGCAGAATAAATAATTATCACTGTTTTTTTACGGATATTCAGGACATTTTTAACATTTAAAACAGCTCATTTCATTGTGCGTCACCATTAACGAAAATGAAATGTAACGAACCTAATTTTCGTGGTTCTGTTCGGTTCGTTCCAATTTCATCACAATTTTTGTTATTCATTTTGTTACGTAATGAAACGAATAACGAATAACGGAATGATTTTTTTTTATTTCGTGCCCATCTCTAGTAGGTAGGTAGATAGGTAGGTAGGTAGGCAGGCAGGCAGGCAGGCAGGCAGGCAGGCAGGTAGGTAGGTTTGATCTGATTTGATTTGAATTTCACCATGAACTTTACATCTATCACAACATGGACTGAAGAGCCCTTGTCCAGAGCTGATGAAGGTGACAGAAGACATTTGAGCCAAAAGGCTTCAGTGAAGAATTAGATAAAGAAGTAGAAAGCTTATAAAAATAGGAAACAGATATAGAGGAAATGAGGGTGGAGAAGATTAGGAGGGAATCTCAGTCAAGGCCTAGGGAGAAGAAAACATGTAATGCTGCGGGGAAATGAATGGACAGGCAAGAGAACTTTGAAGGAAAAGGGAATGATAGGTTACACAATAGTGCATAAATTCTACATATTGGGTTTGAGCCTTATGGTTAACAGTGGTTAAATTGCAGTACTTCAGTGAAGTTTCTGCTCATGATGATTTGAGTTCAGTCCTGGAGTCAGGTCACTGGCTTGAGGTTGGCTTAAACTTCTAGTTCTCTGAGGCCAGTAAAAGGAGTATCCAGCTCACTGGGGGTGGTAGTGAGGTAATTCATACTCTCCATTATTAAATTGTGATCTGCCCAAAGAGTGCTTTAAGGACTATAAGGTGGTATATAAGTAGCATGTTTGTTAAATAAGGAGGCATGTGCCTCAATCTAAGAAGTTGGAGAGAGGATGCAATGGAAAGTAAGTTTTTGTAAATATTTTGAGCCCTGGAGTCATGGCAAATGGACTTTTTTTCTTTTGAGTGTTGGGAAGGGTTGTGTATGGTTGTGTAGGAGGGACTTTCATGCACCTCAAGCCATTGTACATCTATTCAGACCAGGGTGATAGATTGGAGGCCTCGCCACTAACTTTCCTCAGACTGAAGAAGCTACTTGAATGAGCAGTGAAATGTTTCGATCTCACAAGAAAAGCAGTCCAGTTGCCAAGACTCAACTTCTGGATAACCTCACCTGGATGACTGAGAATCCTCATTCCTCACAGATTTTTAAATGCACTATTTCCCTCTTAGTTTCTAAAAAACACATGTTCCCGGAGTGCCTCTCTGAGACACCCATCCCCTCTCATTTGCTGCATTACTTATAAGCAAAGCATTTGAAAAGGCAGTGCCAACATTTTCCATCTCCAGATAAAATATTAACCTGACTTTCCCCCTTGGCTGGCTTTCACTATTGTTTTGTAAAACCACAGTGGTCTGCCACTGCTAGCCTTTTCAGTTATATCTGGTAAAAGAACGTAAGTTGTTTCCAACCAGAAAAACAGTGCCATACACCAAGTCTGAACGGGGATAGTCTGACACAAGAATGGCCTGAAGAGAATAAACGAGAACTCAACAGGCACAGCATTCAAAGCTTGGCAAACATCTGCAGTGTATTAGAAAAGGTTACATGGTGGCAACACGAGAACCTGTGTAAAATGCCCAACAGCTTCCAGAATGTCTCTCGCCACAGCATGACTTTGCTTTGGTCTTTCTCAGAAGGGGATCTTGAATTCCAATCCAGACTGTTTGCATGGGGTCAGTCTTAACCGCCACAAACTAAAAGTTCTTGGCCCTGTTACTTCTGGGCATTTTGTTCATCGGGCCCAATCTGGAGAAAACCACTTGAGAACTATATTCGTCTATACATCTGATGTTGTGAGGCTTATGATGTTGATGATGATGATGATGTGTGGCCAAATCCATTCTTAATTACCTCTACTCTTTTCAGGGTTTTCCAGGTAAAGAAAACTCTGAAATGGTACCTTCCTTGGACTATCCCAATTTGGGGTTCAGGTGGCCGAGTTGTTCAACTTCAAAATGGGTGCCCCCTGGAAAAAAAAAATTTCTAAGCACTTTTCTGTGCTTGAAAAATAGTGATCTCAGGCAGCTAGCAGCATGGAAATTGCTGTGGAGCTTCCTCAAGCTCTCTCCTAGAAACACCCCCAATTTGGAGATGTTTGGGGTATGGGGGCCAAGTTATTCAACTCCAAACAGACTGCCCCCAGGGGAAAAAAATTAATTTAAAAATATTGAAAATACTGATCCCAGGCAACTAGCAGCATGGAAATTGCTGTGGAGCATCCTCAAACTCTCCCCTTGAAGCAGCCCAAATTTGGAGAGGTTGGGCATATGGGGGCCATATTATTCAAATCCAAACGAGGTGCCCCTAGGAAAAAAAACATATGTAGTTTAAAAGTAGAGTACTTGAAAATACTGATCCCAGGCAGCTAGCAGCATGGAAATTGCTGTGGAGCATCTTCAAACTCCCCTTGAAGCACTCCAAGACACATTGGGCTGAATCTGAAGAATTGCACTCCACCAGCCAGGCAGGCAGGCAAGCAAGCAGGAAGACTAAGGCAGGTCTTAGAAGAAATACATGGGTCATTCAGATCTCATTATCCCATATCATGCAGGCAGACTAGAAGACCCAGGAGGAGGCAGGACAGAGTTTGCCAGAATACTCCAGGTAAGAATAATGGAATAGGATAGGAGGACTCTTGTCCTTTTTAAAAAAATTGGGTTTTTGAAATAGACTGGAGCCATGATTAAGAGGGACAGCTGGGCGCATTCATATTGTTCCAGTTGAGAATTGGGGAACTGGTACTGGTGGCAATAACAATGTGTGTGGGTGGGGGGGAAAGCAATGTAGTTGTAAGGGGGTAGGGAGGGGAAAAGAAAATAAAGTAAGCCTGACCAAAATCTCTCAACCCAGCCCTCCAAAAATAATAGATAATTAAGATGGCTGCTTTCTGAGACAGAGTCAGACAGTCCAGTACACACACAGAGAGAAAAAAGCTCTCTCAAACACACAAACCACTCTCTCTTTGTCCACTCACATAACAACACACACAAATCAGCTTTGCTTTTCAGCAATCAAAACAACAAAGAGCAGCAGTGAAGATTTTAGAAGCCAAGAGCTAACTAACATCATACTGCCAGAGACGTCTGCCTCCTCCTAACTCCCACCACAGACAATCAGAACTGCAAGTAGTGTAGCCTCTTATATACCTTGCTGCCATGAGGTGATTAGCAAACCACTCCCCATTCCCTACCAACCAAAAACAACAACAACTTAAAATGGACACCCCATATGGTGTTGAATAACTTGGTCCCCCATACTCCAAACCTCTCCAAATTTGGGGTGCTCCACAGCAATTTCTATGCTGCTAGCTGCCTGGAATCAGTATTTTCTAGCACAGAAAATTGCACTTAGAAATATTTTTCCAGGGGGCACCCACTTTGAAGTTTAATAACTTGGCCGCTGAACCCCAAATCTCTCCAAATTTGGAGGGCTTAAAGGGAAGAGTCCAATGGTGGTTCACACCAAATTTGGTGTCTCTTGGACCCAGGAGAGGCGTTTTACAGAGAAATGAATTGGTTCGATTCAATGGGGGAAATGCCGATTCGTTTCATTACTAATGAAACAGCACATCCTCATTTTGTTTCGTTTTGTTAGCTAACGAAATGATGAAACAGCATTTCATTCTTTGTTTGGTGCCCATCCCTAATCACTATACCAGATAGCAAGAATTTTAAAAATTAAAATAAAAGCAAACCTATGGCTACCCTGCTACCTACCCCTCAGTCACCTGTCCTTACGCCCTCCAACCCTCACCTGTGCCCCATCTTTCCCATTTCACCTCTTTCCCTTTGTCCCCCCCTCCCTGATGCCCTACATCCCACTGCCCATGACTTAACCTTGTTTTGTCAGGCAGTGAGGGCGGGGGCCTCCTTCCAGCTGTAACATTCTTTGTGCAGCTTCTTCCAAGTATCTGGGGGGGTGACCATCAACTGATTGATGCCACACTCAGAAGCAGTGAGAAGCTGCAGAGTCAAATCCCTGAGCTGGGATTGCAGACGGGAGATTTGCCTGTGTCACTTCTCCAGATTCCGGACAGTGCCAATCAGCTGATAAGACAAGCAGTGATTGAAAATCATGTGACTGTCACACGGCTTTTCAATCACTGTCATTTACATCACTGCCTATAGCAATGGAATTGAGCAATGTAGATTCCTTCTCTGATGCTTCAAATGAGTTAAGAATTCACTACAAGTCTGCACAGCTGATACAGTTATTGTTTCTTTATATCTATTCCTGGCTTCCAGATCCCTTGGGATGCTTCCTAGTCATCTTTAGGATCAGTTTTTGAGTTTTCAAAGACTAAAATAGAACATTTTAAAAGCTCCAGAATCCCACTGGAATTCTTATCTTGTGCCAATTCCATCCTGAACAGAGATCAGTGGATATTTTCACATGTTTTAATGGGAAATGTATCCATATTGTACATATTTTAGTATGTTGACTAAAGTGCATTATATCTGAATTCTTTCAAATATACTCATTTGTAGTCAACTAACATTTTCCAGACATAATCATGGCTACATTTTTTCTTTCTTTGCCAAAACATATTGTAAGTATTGAAAATGCAGAGATTTCTGGGACAGGATGTGCTTCATTTTGCTGCTCAATTGGGGTGGTGTGAAAAGGATATTTTCGCATGCAAATGGAGATGTCACATGATTCCTTCCCATACGTATTATGTTCTGATCCTGAACATGAGGGCTTTTTTTCAGTGTTACATTCAAACAGTCAACAAACAGTCATGCCTCCATAAATGGAAGGACATATATGAGAGACCAAGAAGTTCTCTCTCCCCGCCCCCAGCCTCCCCCAAATATTCAGCAGAAGGACTTGATAGATTCAAGTTTCAAGGACAGAGATTCTGACTAAACACGAGGAGGAATGTCTGAAAGTAAGAGCTCTTAGCCAGTGGAATGGAATACCATGGAAAGTGGTGGGTTCTCCATCATTGGAACATAGGTCAGCAGGCCACCCGTAAGGGAAGCATTCAGTGTGGATTTCCTGCATTGGCATGGCCTTTAATTTATGACTTGTGGGTCCTTTCCTAGCACTACCATTATCCCGAGGACTGTCTCCAAGAGCCTGCCTGCCCTTCTAACAGTCCCACAATAATCACAGGTGCATTTGGTGAGGGCATGGGAGAGAGTCTTATCTGCTGATGACTTTGGACTGACTTCCCACAGGAGGCCAGACTTGCCCTATTTTTGCTGTCCTTTTACAAGCAGGCAAACTTTTCCTTAATGACTGTCTGTTGGAGATTGTTGTTGTTTTTGATGTTGTTGTTGTTGTTGTTCAGTTGTTCAGTCATTCAGTCATGTCTGACTCTTCATGACCCCATGGACCAGAGTATGCCAGGCCCTCCTGACTTCCATTGCCTCCCGGAGTTTGGCCATATCCATGTTGGTTGCATCGATGATACCATCCAACAATCTCATTATTTGCCGTCCTTCTCTTTTCCTTTTGCCTTCAGTCTTTTTTAAAGTTAAATATGCTGGTTTGCTTTATTTATGTTACGTATGTTGCACGGTGGTAAAGCAAGTTTAAAAAAAAACTCACAGGCTCTTGAGACAGGTTCTTTTTGCAGTAGAACTCCCAGAATCCTCTAACTAGAGGAGCCAGTGCTGGCCAGGGAATCTTAAGAGTTGTAGTCCAAGTAACAATCATTTTAAAACTCTTATTGAGTGGAGAGATTTCTCAGCCCTAACAGTGTAGAGAGGGAATGGTTATTCAGCTTCATAGTGTGTATAAATACCATGGATAAAGCAATGGAGTCATCATAGCGGCGGAATTTCTGTGTCCATCTTGCCATCAAAGGAGCAACTTTCAGAAGCAGTTCACTTTTAAAACAATCTAAGACAGTTTCCAAGACAGTGCCATATGGTCTACACATTTATACAGGGATATAGAGTTTTTGCAACATATTAGGATGAACAAAAACAATAGCCTGTTCAGATGGGGCAGGATGTTTGAAGGTGTTTTTTTTTTGTGGTTTAGTTTTGGGCAGTTTCAGATTTTTAGCATGTTGAAACAAAGTTATTATGTGATCTTCTTAAGAGACAGCTTTGGGAAGAGAAAAAAAGTGGGCAGCGATGAAATTATTTGCCAGGACAAATGGAATACATTTCCTATGAACCACTCAAAATGTTTTCACCCCTCCTACTGGGGGGCATGGGGAGGGGGAGGGGAGAGAGAATGAAAGTTATCTCATTACTCCACATTTGTAATCAGTCATTTCTGGAAAGAATCTTTTCATGCTTTTTCAGTGACGACATATCATTTCTGAATTTTCTAATTAGAGAAGAAATTCTGTATTCATGCAAAAGAAGTCTATTTACTGAATTCTTCGTTATTCCAAGCCACAAATGAAGTTAATGCACCATCTCTCTAAACCCACATTGATTAATAACTAATATATTATTAGTGAGTCATGCTGGGTAGGATGTGAGTGGAAGGAAACATATATTGGTTAGTATTGATTAGAGATGGGCACGACTTAGCGGTATTCCCGTTTCCGTTTCCGTTACTCGTATCCGTTACTCTACGGAAACGGTAACGGGAATTACTCCGCCAGAATTCGAGCTTGAACCGACGAATGAACAATTTGGTCTGATTTGTTGTGCTCGTTACTTGCATCGCGGCGATCGCGCAATGCCAAGCGGCACAGAAAAAAAAGTTTTTAAAAGTTAAAAAAAAACCCCGATTCCCGGCCCTAAAAGTAGGCGAAAACTGTCTGAGGGCACCTACCAGGCCAGAAGGATGTTTTATTTGGGGGGGGGGGTTTCCCCGCCCCCCTCTCCTTGGCTATTGCTACTGCTGCGCTGCTGGTACCAGGCTGGGAGGGTGCATCCATTTGCCATGCAGTGCGGGGGATCCAAAATGGCGACCGCAATATTTTTTTTGAAATCGTTGCCCAAAACCCCACCAAAGCACCACAGAAACATGCGAAAATTACCTAATTTAAATGCTTGAATTTTTACAGTAGCAGCAGTGGGTTTTTCTTGCAAAAAAAAAAGTCTCCGTTGATTTTATTTTATTTTATTTTATTTTATTACACCTGCGCATTCGCAATGATGGGCTCGCCCATGGGAGTGGACCATGCAAAGTTTTGGAGCCATTCCACCAATCGCATGGCCAGGTTTTGCTGACTGTACCAGGCTGGGAGGGCGCATCCATTTGCCATGCAGTGCGGGGGATCCAAAATGGCGACCGCAATATTTTTTTTGAAATTGTTGCCCAAAACCCCACCAAAGCACCACAGAAACATGCGAAAATTAGCTATTTTAAATGCTTGAATTTTTACAGTAGCAGCAGTGGGTTTTTCTTGCAAAAAAAAAGTCTCCGTTGATTTTATTTTATTTTATTTTATTTTATTTTTTTACACCTGCGCATTTGCAATGATGGGCTCGCCCATGGGAGTAGACCATGCAAATTTTCCACCAATCGCATGGCAATATTTTTTTTGAAATCGTTGCCCAAAACCCCACCAAAGCACCACAGAAACATGCGAAAATTAGCTATTTTAAATGCTTGAATTTTTACAGTAGCAGCAGTGGGTTTTTCTTGCAAAAAAAAAGTCTCCGTTGATTTTATTTTATTTTATTTTATTTTATTTTTTTTTTTATTTTTTTACACCTGCGCATTTGCAATGATGGGCTCGCCATGGGAGTAGTAGACCATGCAAATTTTCCACCAATCGCATGGCCACTTGGCCAGGTTGACCACAGAGACTTCTGGGATTGCCAATGGGCAAAAGTGTTCTGTGCCCCATACCACTACAATGGGCGGGCAGTGTGCAGGCTACACAACAGTACTCATTTTACCACTAATCGTGAGCCTGCCCAAACCCCGAACCCTAAGCCTAACCCATACCCGAACCCAGTACACTGTCCTTCTAAGTGGGTCAGAGAGGCACCCAGAGGTGCACCCCAATACTCACCCTAACCTCACCCGTAACTAGCCTAACCCTAGCCCTTGCGCTAACCCGTCTTAACCCTAAGCCAGATCTACTTGCATTGCACTACATGCAAGTACGTGAGACACAGCGGGTGCAAAGAGTCTGCCAGTCCGTCACTTGTGGCTCTGGCTGACTCCTGCAGCTTCCTCCCGGAGCCCACTACCCCCCCAAACCAGTACTAACGACAACGAAAAAACGAAAAAACGAACCGACTATTTTTTGCAAAATTTCGCGAAAAACGGAAACGAGCCGAAACGGACTGCCTCCGACACACGACAACTCGAAAACGTCATTTTCCCTAGTCGTGCCCATCTCTAGTATTGATGCTTTAATGTAAGTTCTGTAAAGGTTAACTGGCAACTGCAGTTACACTATAGACTCGAGTATAAGCCGACCCAAATATAAGCCGAGGCATCTAATTGTACCGCAAAACCTGGGAAAACCTATTGACTCAAGTGTATGCCTAGTGTGGGAAATGTAGCAGCTACAGATAAATTTCAAAAATAAAATTAGATAGTGGCCATCAAGTTGTGGACTACAACTCCCACAAGAGGGGAGGAGGAGGAGGAGGATTGGATTGGGGGGCAATAATGGAGCACAGGAACTCCTGCGCAGCCCAGCCCAGCCCAATGGAGGGAAGGGATGAAGCCCACCAGGAAGGGAAGGGGCTGCCCCTCCCTCCCCCAGCCTCGGATCAGCAACAAAGACCGAGGAGCACAAGGTGAGGAAGAAAAGTGAGGAGCTCACTCATTGTGTCCTCAGCCGCACCATGAGCGGGGGCTGGTGGGGGTGCCTCCAGGGGTGGGGGTGCCTCCTTCTCCTCCTCTGCCACTGCTGCTGCTCGCCCACCACTCCCAGGGGCCCACCAGGGTGGGGAAGGGGGATGCAGACCAGCCCTCCCAACATGCTCCTGGTTTCCGTTTCTGCTCCTCGTTGTCATGGCGGTGGCTGCTTCGGCTGCCCTGAAGAGATGACAGGAGGTGGCGGAATGGGCAGGACTAGCCTTCCACTGCCTTCACTTGAATATAAGCTGAGGGTATTTTCCAGCCAATAATAAGGGCTGAAAAAATGGCTTATATTTGAGTATATACGGTAATTGATAAGGTGCCCAGGCACATCTTGTTGCACAATCAGGTGCCTCATCAGATACACAACTGACATGCCCCACAACATATCATCAATTAGTTGCAATTAACTGCAGGAAATTAAACAACTCATATGTGAAAACATGAATAGGATTCTGGCCACTGTATATTAGCTTTCTCTTCAGGCAAGCTTTGGGCTAGTACAGGCTGCCTGAGAGGGGTTTTTAATGGCTGGTTGTGCTTTCCTGTTTTGAATGTGTTTTTTTTTTTGGTATTGCTTTTATTTGATCCTTTTAAGTATTACTGCTTTTCGCTTTCAATATTATGGGCTTTATTAAATTAGTTAAGCTGCCCCAACTCCTTATTAAGAATGAATGAATGAATGAATGAAAGTAGGTGTGTAGGGAGATTGGCGATCGTTAATGGAAAAGATATGTACTATTGAACTTAAACTTTCTTACAACAGTTGCAGTATCATGTCGATGGTAGGAAGAGAATAATAATCTTCAAACTGTAGAAGTAAACTGTAGATAAGAATAATAATCTTCAAGCCTTTGAAAGGTTGTCACTGTAACTTGGGTGGAAGAGATTCATCAGGAAAGCCTTCTCCAATTAGTAGAGATGGAAATTAATTGATTTCTATTTTAAAAGTTCTCATACGATGCATAATGATTCGCCTCTTAAGTGTAAGCAACATGATTCTTATTTTAAAAAGGACTTGGCATATCTTTCTGTTATTGACTATTGCCAAGATACTGTGAGCAGTAGTCTTTCTTTCTTCATTCTGAAGCCCCCCCACACCCCACCCATTTTCTTTTTGAAATATCCACAACTGCCAATGTAGAGGTTTCAAAAATGTAAATGTACACAATTGCACACAAAACTGTACACAAGCTTGTGTGCAAAGCTGTGTTTGTTAAGAAAACCAGGAGAACAAGTGTGCTAGGAGAAGTATTTACCATAGTATGCACCCATTCCCCTGGGGAGTAAAACTATATAGTCTCACGCAAAAGAAAGGCAGGAATGCACCCATGTGGGAAAATCTAGAGGAATGCAACACTGGGACACAGATTTCTACCTTCTGTTTGCAGACTTAAGAGATGACTGAGGGTTTCAAGTGATGTCTGAAGTCTCTGACAGCATACAAAGGGGCTTAAACCTGTCAACCTTTTCTTGTAATCAGAGCATGTTTATGCTCTCAGCTTTGTAATCCAACCTTTTAATTCATAAATTCCAGTTTTCACTAGTCATCTTCCTAGCCACAAAATAAGTCATATAAAGTTGATAAATGAGTGCAGCATTCTTGCAGTTTTACTGTTTATTTAACCAAGAGCACTTCTTTTAGACTTGACCTGGTCCTTGTCAAATGCACTATGTTTGGAAAACTTCTTATGCTCCCATTAACTCTAAGCTGTTCCCATTGTCACTTTTGATTAATAGCCAAGATACTACAAATGTTTGAACTGAGAGAACTGAAAGAAACACTATATAAATACATTGAATGAATAGTCATGTTATGCAGGGAGAAAAATATTGCAGTGAATATTATGGTATCTGCAATGAAAGACAGTTCTGTCCATGATGTTAATACATATCTTCTTTTAAACAATACTGGATCGTTTAAAAACAGTATTACCAGGGCAATATATGCCACATCTCTGCTGGCTATATTTCCCTGACCATCTCGACCACTGTCTGGGAGTTGAGTCATGGCTACTGGACTTCTTTTTTGAGAGATAGAAACGTTTCGCTGTTCATCCAAACAGCTTCATCGGTCTGAATACAGCTAGTGCAAGAGACCTTCTTATAGTCAGCTTGACCTCTTGTCCCCTTGTCTGATTGGCTCATAAGATGAACAAAGCCTGAATAGGCTCGTTAGGGAGACATTAGTGTCCATGGCCTTAAGGTAAACAATGGCCTAAGGTGCTGAAACCCATCAAGAATGGGTCGTTAGCTGTCAAGAATGGGTCGTTAGCTGTGACCTGGTGGTGAAGGCTCCTTGATTTGCCTGGGTACTGTCGAAAGTACAGCCTGGTAAGTAGCAGCTAGACTATGCCGGAGCCCCCCACCTCTGTTGAGGGAGGGATTTTCAATGCTGACATGAATGGCTTCCCTTACTCCTCTCTCAAACCACCTCTCTTCTTTGTCTAATATGTGTACATCCTCATCTTTGAAAGAGTGGCCTTTTTCCTTCAAATGGAGGTGTACTGCTGATTCTGGTCCTGAGCTGTTACCTCTCCTATGTTGGGCCATTCTTCTGTTTAATGGCTGTTTAGTTTCTCCAATGTAGAGGTCTGAACACTCTTCACTGCATTGGACTGCATATACTATATTGCTCCTTTTATGGTTTGGTATCGGATCCTTTGGGTGGACAAGTCTCTGCCTTAGTGTGTTCATGGGTTTGAAATAAACAGGGATGTGGTGTTGCCAAAAATCCTTTTAAGCTTCTCCGACACTCCCGCCATGTAGGGAATGACCAGGTTCTTCCGTCGGGTCTGGGTCTCAGACTGATCCCTTGTTCTTCTGGGATGGCCCACTGCTTTGTTGAAAGCCCACCTTGGATATCCACAGGCCTTAAGTGCTGTCTTCAGGTGCCTACATGGCGGGAGTGTCGGAGAAGCTTAAAAGGATTTTTGGCAAACACCACATCCCTGTTTATTTCAAACCCATGAACACACTAAGGCAGAGACTTGTCCACCCAAAGGATCCGATACCAAACCATAAAAGGAGCAATATAGTATATGCAGTCCAATGCAGTGAAGAGTGTTCAGACCTCTACATTGGAGAAACTAAACAGCCATTAAACAGAAGAATGGCCCAACATAGGAGAGGTAACAGCTCAGGACCAGAATCAGCAGTACACCTCCATTTGAAGGAAAAAGGCCACTCTTTCAAAGATGAGAATGTACACATATTAGACAAAGAAGAGAGGTGGTTTGAGAGAGGAGTAAGGGAAGCCATTCATGTCAGCATTGAAAATCCCTCCCTCAACAGAGGTGGGGGGCTCCGGCATAGTCTAGCTGCTACTTACCAGGCTGTACTTTCCACAGTACCCAGGCAAATCAAGGAGCCTTCACCACCAGATCACAGCTAACGACCCATTCTTGACAGCTAACGACCCATTCTTGATGGGTTTCAGCACCTTAGGCCATTGTTTACTTTAAGGCCATGGACACTAATGTCTCCCTAACAAGCCTATTCAGGCTTTGTTCATCTTATGAGCCAATCAGACAAGGGGACAAGAGGTCAAGCTGACTATAAGAAGGTCTCTTGCACTAGCTGTATTCAGACCGATGAAGCTGTTTGGATGAACAGCGAAACGTTTCTATCTCTCAAAAAAGAAGTCCAGTAGCCATGACTCAACTCCCAGATAAACGCACCTGGATGACTGAGAATCTTCACAGACGTATCTCGACCACTGATGGCAAATATTTTAGAGCTTTACTACACTTCAGCACATATCATGAATAAAGGATCATCACAATATTTTAAAAGGCACATGGGCTGATAAAATGTAGTTTTATTAGGTCACGTGATAATGGGCTCAAGGTTCAAGAAGCCAGATCTGGGTTGAATATCAGGAAAAGCTTCTTAACTGTTAGGGCAGCAACAATGAAGCCAATTATATTGCCCAGTGGTGGTGAGTGCTCCAATGGTGGAGGCTCAATGGTTCATCCAACTTAAATCATACTATGATTCTCTAATTGTCAAGAGTCAAGCTTTACACAGCTATTCTGGGTGACTCCGAAGTTGGGTGCCAGAACTTTGAACTTATTTTCTTACAGTTGCCATTTCACATGGACTGTGAATCAATATGGGAAACCTAGTATAAGGAACATCAAACTGCTTTTCACAGAGAATAGATGGCAAGGATATTGTCTATAAAGTTCCATATTATAGCTCAGAGCTGTAGTAACCCAGACCCACCTACCCCAGGACTTCCCCTGACACCAAAACACGGGGGGAGGCTTCCAGTTAATGGAATTCAATTTCTAGTTTTGTTTTCCTTTTGCTAGTTCTGACAGCTTTGCCTTTGCACTTAGACGGTTACTTCACATCCATTCTTGTCCCGGGAGGAAGTTCATTGTGTGTTGATGTTGGTCATCGTCACGTGGTCTTCTTCCGGTTCTGTCCCTGTTCCCATGTATGCACGGGTGTAATGGATGATACCAGCATGACTGTTACCACACGTCCTCGTTCTGTGATGAGATGTGAAATTCCATGCCTTTTTTCTCTGGTGGTTTTTTTTTTCCGGCTCCGACCTTCCGTTTTTTGATGTTTCGATTCTCTGAAGCCTTGCCTTCAATGCATTACGGAACTAAGTTTGAGGCATTTGTCTTTTAATCTATCTGCACTGCGTTGTTGACTCCACAGGGAATGTACTGGCAAATGGCACTTCGCACTCCTGCCACTAGATGGAGAATGGCTTGTTGCGTGACAAGCCTTACCTCGCGGCCACTTGTCTCAGAACGAGAAGCGTGATGAGGAGATTCCCAAGGCCAGGGAGGGGAATCTCTCATCCCGCTTAAATCGCAGTTCAGGGGGCGTGGTCGGGACAAACTCCCCTCGTCCCGCAATGGATGTGCAGTTAGATTACTTTGTACTGGTCCCAAGCGGGACCGCGAACAGCGATGAGATGGATGTGAAGTATCAGCCTTAGTCTGCTTTCACACAACCACTAAAATCCATAGCAAACTTTGATCTGGATTACCCCATGGAGTGGTCACGTGGTTGATGTCATGGATTGGATGTTCCTATGGTTGCGTTTTGAAAATCCACAACCGTTCTGATCCCATGACTGAGAACTGCAGTTTTGAGGGATTTGAAGAACATTGCTAATGAAGAAAGGAGTCAAGCTTTCTAGTAGTGTGTGTGATGAGTACTGGGGGGGGGGAGATCTCTTTCCTCACCATTTTCCAAGTCTCTCCACTTTAAGACTTCCTGCTGAGGCTCCTCTTTGCCCCAGAGAGATTTCCTGGATTCCTGCCAACTTTCCCCAGATTTCCCAGTGTTTATTTTGGTTTTCACCTCTTATTGTCTTCAAAAATCTGTCACATTTTGTACAGTACAGTGGTACCTTGTATAAAGGAATTAATTCATTCTGAATGAAATTATGTTAAGCAAATTTTCCTTTATACAAATTTCCCATAGGAATGCATTGAAAATGGAGTAATCCCATTTTTATGTTGTATGGATTCTCCCCATAGGCGATTATGTTAAGCAAATTTCCCCTATCTCCGGAATTTTTTATGTTGTACAAATTTTATGTTATACAAGCTGTTTGTTATACAAGGGTCCACTGTACCTTTTCTGATGAATCCTGAATAAGAAATATGTCAATTTGATGTTTCTTCTGAGAAAAATGACCATGAAAAACCAGGCGAAAATATGCCTGCCTGAGGCTTTGCCACCTACCAGAGGGGTGTTTGGGGGGGGGGGTCCCCGGCCTTTTTTTTCTCCTCTCCTCTCCTGGGCTGCTTGCACCAGGCTGGGGGGGCATCATTCTCATTGTCTCGCCATGCCATGCAGTGTGGGGGGGGAGAGATCCAAAATGGCTGCCACAATTTTTTTTTAAATCGTGGTCCAAAAACACACTGAAGCACAACACAAACACGGTGGAATTTATTCATTCTAATGCCTGAATTTTAATAGTAGCAGCAGTGGGTTTTTCTTGCAATAAAACGTCTGCATTGATTTTATTTTATTTTTAATTTTTTTTAGACCTGCGCAATGATGGGGTGGCCATGGGATGGGACCATGCAATTTTTTTGAACAATTCAACCAATGGCATGGCCAGCTTTTGACTGACACTTCTGGATGTGTAAGAGGGTATAAAAAGTCGAGGCACCTTCCTTCCAGAAATCGCAGTCGGATGCGGATGTGGTTGAGGGAGGAGGGCTGGCTGGTGGTGGTGCTGGTGCTGCGAATTGCGATCCGATCGAGAGATTATTCAATGAGGGGGAGGCTTTAGGCTTTAAGTTAGGCAGGCAGGGAGGGAACACGACAACACGACAGGCACAGGCAGGAACGATTTCTCCTCCTGTCCTGTGAGTTCCCGATCCAGAGAAGAAGATCGAATTGAGTTTAGAAAATTAGTTTTTCATTCACTGCAGCTTTGTCTGCCGAAGGGAATACCAGTTATTCTTTCTTTGTTCTCTGGCTGTTTGTGGGGAAAGGATTTTTCTGATATATTAATATTGGATAAAGGGGGAGTAGGGTCAACTGGGAGTGGGAGGTGTGTGGATTTATTTTAAAATATGCCATTTATTTTCGGTAGAAGTGACAAACGACAAATAAAACGGCAAAACGAAATTTTTTCAAAAAAAATCGCGACAAACGGAAACGGAACAAAATGGACCCGCTCCGACAAACGAAAAATCGAAACGTCATTTTTCCTAGTCGTGCCCATCTCTATTCCACATCATTTGACCTCATTTCCATGTCAATTCACAACTTCTCCCACATTTTTTTGTTCAAATAAGTATCTCACATATTTGTATGCATGTTTGGACTCATATTTGCCTAATATATGCATTTGATAAAAGCTGTTCTTTAATGCAATGCTATGTTGTAGGCTTCTCCTACTAATGCCATTCACAATTCTGAGAAGCGTGGCTGATCCTGACGGATAACAGGCATTGCATTCTGGTTTACATATAAATTCAGAAAATAAAAATTTGTTAAGTTCACATGGAAGTGCAAACCAAATTAAAATTCTTCTCCTATTCCCTGCTATGCAGATGGTTCTCACTTTATGAGGAATTACCAGACTAGCTTTCCTGACTTGGTACCTTTTGAATGTTTGGGACTTGTATCAGCCTCATCAACTATTATCAGCCTCATCCAGTGTTGTTGTTGTTGTTGTTGTTGTTGTTGTTGTTGTTGTTGTTGTTGTTGTTGTTGTTGTTGTTGTTGTTGTTGTTGTTGTTGTTAATGAGTCATTAAGTCATGTCCAACTCTTCGTGACCCCATGGACCAGAGAACGCCAGGCCCTCCTGTCTTCCACTGCCTCCCGGAGATTGGCGCTGCCCAACCATCTCATTCTCTGCCGTCCCCTTTTCCATTTGCCTTCAATCTATCCCAACAAAAGGGACTTTTCAAAGGAATCTTCTCTCCTCATGAGGTGGCCATAAGTATTGGAGCCCCAGCTTCAGTATCTGTCCTTCCAGTTAACTTTCTAGGTTGAGTTCTTTCAGGATGGATAGGTTTGATCTGCTTGCAGTTCAGGGGACTTCCAAGAGTCTCCTCCAGCACCACAGCTCAAAAGCGTCAATTCTGAAGTGATCAGCCTTCTTTATGATGCATCACTCACTTCCATACATCACCATCGTCCAGTGTAGGTACTGGTAAAGTGTAGTGGGAGTTATGGTCCGACTGTCTAAAACATCTCAGGACCACCTGGTTGAGGGAAGTTGTTGCTTGTCATCTCTGGTAGTCAGAGGATTGCATGGCACTCGTGTGGGTCTCCTTAGCATGGTTGGGACTAGAGATGGGCACGACACGCCAAAATGGCTTCATTTCCGTTCTTCGCCCCTGGGCCCCCGCTTCGGTTCTTTACCTTTTTTGGGCCCCTGGGGGCCACTTTGTTTTTCGCATGCAGAGGGGCTGAACGGGAGTCCTGCCTTCCCTGCACCAGTCATGACAGCACCTGGTGCTGTCATCTGGCGCGGGGAAGGTGGAGGCTGGTTGGGAGGGGGCTGCGATCCATCTTCTGCATGGTGGAGACCGGATCACAGCCCCCTCCTTCTCGACTCCGCCCCAGAGCCTGACAGCCCACTGGTGGGCTGTCAGGCTGTGGGGTGGAGGGCTGCGAGAGGGGGCTCTCATCTGGAATCCGCGCGCGGAGACCAGATTGCGCAGCCCCTTGCTTCTCCGCCCCAGAGCCTGATAGCCCAGTGGGCTATCAGGCTCTGGGGCAGAGGGTGGCAAGAGGGGGGTGAGATCCGGCTTCCACACGCGGAGTCCAGATCGCAGGCCCCTCTCCGGCAGTGATCCGATCTCCACAGCGGGGATGTGACAGATGAGCCGGTTGTCACCCCCTCACTGCAGAGATCGGAGATTGAGATTTCCGCAGCTTCACCTCCGCAAGCGGAGGTGAGAACAGGGCTCTCACAATCCTCCCCCACTGCTGGTGATGACAGCTGGACTGTCATCGACAGCAGGGAGGAACGAACCAAACATAACCGAACTCATTTGTTCTGGTTCTGTTTGGTTCATTCCTAAATTACACCATCTCCGTTAGTCGTTCCGTTATGTAATGGAACGGAGAACAGAGAACGGTAATGAAAAAATGGTCGTTTCATGCCCATCTCTAGTAGGGACTGTCCAGAGGAATGCAGCTTGTCACGTCAGTTACTGAGTTTCAGGATCAAGTCCAGGCTCTTAGGATTGAATGAATGGCCTATCAGTAACAGCCCTCTTCAGCACTTGTGAACTCAAGGCCATGGCTTTTCTTTACTGAGCCAATACATCTCGTATTAGACCATCGTCTTTTCCTGCTGCCTTCAGTATTTCCTAGCACACGGAGAGCAGGGCACAGGAACATAACCCAAAAGGTCCCAGCTACAAAGATCTGATTAAACTCTTGATGAACCAGCCTACAGCTTTTTCTCCCCGTCTTTTTCTTTTAGAAAGGCTGGTGAGAGAATGGAGAGAAATGCTCTTTTCAAATGACCTCAGAGGCAAAATTAGTGCCTCTTTCTGAATTTAGCTTTGATTGGATTATCAACATACCGCTGATGATATATAAAAAGCTTTTATGACAGGATGCTGATTTAGGCTCCTACGAAGCCCTCCGGCTCAATAAAGTCCCACAGACTTTTGGATCACCCGAGGTTTGGTCAGAAGTCCCAGACTGAGTGAAGCAAGGCACTTCCATGGAAACAAAACCGTATGAGAACTTTGTCCCTTTGCTTGTTTTCTTTCCCCCTCTTTTGTTGCTTATCAGTCAAAACTGCGCAAGTTAAGGCCAGGCCCTTACTTCCCAGTGCGCTCCTCATTAAGCTGGGGCTAGCACTTCAGTTTACATTGTCTAGTGCCTTTGTCTGCCCTTTGCCACATCAACAGCCAAGCGCCGGGACAGAAATGAGTTCAGCATCAGTGCAGGCATGCAGTACCTCAAACAAGTAACAACAAAAACATTTCTTATTTATGGTGCTGAAATGAATGGAGGGGTATCCCAGGTCATGAATTATGCTCCCATTTTGCAAGGCTCAGAAACAGCAACCCTGAAACATTGCTTAACCCTCAACCACCACCGATGAGACAGTGCAGTCCCAAAGAGACGTGTTTTGCTCCCGAATCCAAAGAGAAGTATTCTTGAAAACTAGGCATTCTCTAACATGATGCCTGAAGAGATGTAAACAATCTCTTTGATTTTCAGCCACTGGCCATATACATTTTTTTGAATTTCATTTTTAAATTAAATTTGTCATCATTGGTTGTCACAGGATTTAAATTGTTCAAATTTAAAAAAAATCTGGGGGATGGGGGATGGGGAATCTGTGCTTCTTTTTTTCTGTTAGGGCACATTGTTCTCCAAATCAATGAAATGTATCAGGACAAACAAAAATGTGTTCTGGTCAACTAAGCCACTGGAAAACAGAATGGACTGGACTATTGGTAGCAGTGGTATAGCATGGGGTGCATGGGTGCCGTCTGCCCTCCCTCCCTCCCTCCCTACTTCCTGGGGACACCCTGCTTGCCTACCTGCTTCCGCCCTTCCCTTCTTTGCTGGCTCTGCAGTGACTGAGGAGCCTGTTGTCATGGGGGCACTGTCTTGGGGAGCTGGTTGGGGGGGGCAGCAGAGACCCAGGACAGCCAGCCCTGGTTTCTACCCAGAGAAAGGTCTGCCCAGGATTGGTTTTGCACCAGCAAGTGGCGCCCAGTCAACACCCAATGCCTGAGCCAGGGCAACTGCCAGTTCCACTGACTCCACTTGTTAGCCCAGGAAGGAACTGACTGGTGGGTGAGGTGAGGAAGGGCCCATGGGTGGGCTGCGGCTTGTGCGTGGTCTCCGCCCCCAATCCTCTTTCGAGGCCGGGAAAGAAGGATTATAAACCAAATGCCAGGAGAAGTTTCCCCTCTTCCTTCTTGTTCTCTATCTTCCTTTTCTTCAGATTCACCTTCCCTCACAAAATCCCAGACAAATGACTTTCTCAGCGACCAAGCGATATAGCGATGAAGTAGACTTTAAGGGCCTGCCAACACTCTTGTAAACTCGGGGGGGGGGGGAATGTTCAGAATACAGGATATGACATTCTGATATGATAGAAGTTTAACTGGCATTTCAATCGATGGATGAAACGAATCCAAATTTATGCCAAGAGGTGTTCACACATCTCTAGGAATTAAATTGATACATCAATTGAGTTAAAATAAATTACCCTTTGGCAGAATGGTAAAATAAAGAATCCAAAAGATCTGTGCTTCCATGTGCATTGTCTATTCAACTTAAAACTGATTTGAAACACACTAAACCCAATTTAAATATGGATGGTTTTTAAAAAACTAATGTAACTATGCTTTTTAGCTTACAAAAATTCTTTAGGTTTTTGCTTTCTATCCATATAATTCTCTCTCTCTCTCTCTCACACACACACACACACACACACACACACACACACACACACACACACACACACACACACACACACACACACAACTGGGGAGTTTTTATATGTAATCTATAATGCTGTAGCTGTGTTTAATAGCCCCCTTTTTATTCTTGTGTCCTTTCAGGGGTTTCTAGTCACAAGCCACACACATTCAAAATGCCAAAAGTTTTCACTTAACCTTATACCCTTGTGCTTCTGAATGAGAGAATGCTTTCAGAGTAATTAATTATACATCACAGTTTAAAAGAGGGCAATTTGTCATCTATTGTAGAATCCTGATTAGATAAAATCTCCAAATGTCCTTTCATTTATTTATCTTTTAAACATGCCACCCAGGACCACTGGGTAAAACAGATGGAGATTGTAACACCACTTACTTTTAGCTACTAAAATATCTCAGGTACAAGATGGCAGTTAAACTGAAGAATTTTTTTTAAAAATCCAGAAAGAAAGGGGGAACCCTATTACACAGCAACCCATTTAAACTGCTAAACATTATGAATGGAATTTCTTAAACTCTTTTTAAAATTTTATTGTATCACATGCCCTTGTCCAGTCTTAGCTTTTACATGTGAATTGTATTTGCATAAATACCTGCTAAGCTCATTTGCATGTAGATCAATGCCTGTGATAGAAATAGTCCATAGTGGAAAAATCTGTATTCTGAATTCCTATTATCAAATTCTCACGTTTCTTCATAAACCAGGTAGAGGGGAAAACCTACAATAGAATTTTATTTTATTTTTATTTTTTAAGGGAATGGACAAAAGAAAGCATACAGATTCATCCGTTTCACAAAATAGGTCTTGAGGCTAAACAGGCGCTACTTTGCTTATTTTAATTCTTCTCCTCTCTCGGCTCTGTTTTCCACTTCCTCCTGACGGTTCAGTATTAAATTAAGCAGCACTAAACTAACATAAAAAGGTTGTTTGTGTTCCAGGGGTGCATCTTAACCATGGCTCCAAAGCTGACCTTACTGACAGCTGTTGAAATTAAATGAATACACATTCCCATCAATCAGCAACATGCTAGAAGAGTCCTGTTTATGTTAAGGACGTCATAGGAGTGCTGGAATAGCCAGTGGCTATTCCAGAGGTGGACCTCTTCCTCTGAAATGTGGAACTAGAAAAATTAAGCACTCATTAATATTTTCCATAGAAATAAATTCAATGACTGCATTTACATCATTCATCAAGTTAGAACTGCATAGCTGGAAGGAATCTTATGGATAATCAAATCCAGACCTTGCCAAGGAGGCATAGAGGAGAATCAAACTCCAAGTCTTTTGCTCCACAGCCAGATGCCTAAACCACTGAACTATCTAGCATCACAGTAAACCATGAATACTGGCTTCATAAACCATTGTATGCTCAAGCATGTAGTTTCACACTATGCTAGAAATTCTCTGAAGAAGTAGGTTACAAATTCTGGGAATAACCATATACTACATACATAATGCAGTAGTTCAACCATAGATAATTGGAACAATGCAATTAAATTTAAATCATTTGCTTATCTACTTTAATAAACCAGGTTACATGGCTGGCTGTGATGCCTTTACACATGACTATTTTATCTAATATATTCTAGGAACAGGTGAGATACATACTTTCTCATGTACTCTGGTGAGAATAGAGAGAATTCTGATTAGATAAACATAGGAATTTAAGAAGCATGAGTTTTGGGTGGCTATACCTCATTTCTTCAAATGTATGGCTCAAGTGAGCTACAATTCACGAAAGTGCATGTCAAGTAAAACATGATACCCCTTGTGCTGCCACACACGTTTGTATTGGATAACACTTTGGAAGTTAAATATATAAATAAACACGGCTGTGCTTTTAAATTGCTTTTAGTCCAGCTATTTTAGAACGATGAACTGATCAACTGAGTTTTAACGTTGTAATAACTTGTGCATTAGCATATCAGTTATTTCAATATATTGCAAGCTGCTTTAAGTCCCAGGCTTGAAAGAAAGGCTGAGTGGATATATAAAATATAACACAACTCATAAAGAATTATTTCCCCCCACTCAGAACATCTCAGGATTCATCCCTCTCTCTCTGCTAGGTTCGGGTGAAGACTGTCTCAGCCAGTTTGAACTTATCTTTTATTCTCCAATATACAGGAAGTTCACATATAAAGGGCACTGAAATTGAAACTGATTCTCCTTTATTGTACCTCTGTGGAGGTACAATGCTGGACTGATGGATCTTTGGTTTAATCCAAAACAGCTCTTCTTATGTTTGATTGTAAACAGAGATCTTCTCCTGTTTTCTTCAGTGTGCTTGTAGGGCCACAATCCTATGAGGTGTGTGTGTGTGTGTGTGTGTGTGTGTGTGTGTGTGTGTGTGTGTGTGTGTGTGTGTGTGTGTGTGTGTGTGTGTGTGTGTGTGTGTGTGTGTGTGTGTGTGTCACTTTAAACAAAATAGAGGTTATGACTGAGTCAATGTGTTTAGGGTCCTAGTGATCTCAGCAAATCCCAAATGCCAATTTGGACGGCATGGCCTGAAGCAGGAAGTGGGATTAGAACCTGTCAGTTTTGACATACAAACTCAACAGGTGATCGAGCTGTAATGAACTGAACGTTATGGCCTGCAAACATAATATCCTTTCTCGTCCTGCATCCTGCTCCGGTTTGTGAAACTGCTCTTATTCCTGTTCCCTGCCTCCTCCCAGGTTCAAGATTGTGGCTGAGGTCTTGGTGTAACCCTGAAAGCATGAATGAACCTAACCCAAGCTTTTTTTCATTTACAAGGGAAACCACAAAGGAAAGGGAGGGGGCGACTTTGCTGCTCACATTTGTGATGTTCAGTTGAACTGGGGATTCAGTCATGTTGTTGATTTTTGTCATGTTTTTCATTCCTCACCCCCCCCCCCAAGCAAAAAAACAGTGTTCTGCTTATATATTGCCCCATAGCAATTAAAGCACCCTCTGGGTGGTTTGCAATTTATTTATACAGCCTTCACATTGCCCCCCCCCCGTGAGCTGGGTACTCATTTTACTGACCTCAGAAGGGTGGAGGTCTGTGTCAACCATGACCCCGCTACCTGAAAATGAGCCCCAGGTCGTGAGCACAGTTATAGCTGCAGTACAGAAATTGAATTACTGGGCCTTGATGAATGTGGGATATTGTAGTTTGGGGTCCATGATTCGAAACACCGGGACATTACTTGATATGGCTGCACAATATTGTGCCCACATTGCCAGCAGGTAAAAGGATGCCAAGCATTGAATGTTAACTACACAAATGACAAGCAGTCCAGGTGGTTTACAGGATATCCCATTGAGCTCACTACCATTCATACTTGTTGAAAAACAGACCTGATGATTACTTTGTGTTTGTCCGAGAATGGGTTGACTGATGGATGAACAAAAGTGTTGGCTTATAGGCTTTTTCCCTTGCTTGGTGTCTCTTTGTAACTGGTAGGGAGTGAGCACAAGTGGGTATCTTGTAGACCCTCTTGACTTGCTGCTATTGGTGTTGTCAATATTCAGGCTGCCCTTTGTTATGATCAGAGGAACTTGCCGTCCTTGGGGTGCTGGGGTGTGTCTTGGTTGCATGTCTGGCTATGTGCCTGATTACTCAACTGAGATTCTCCCTACTCCCCAGGCACATAGTCAGACAGCCACCATTAGCTCTGGTAAGTTATCCCAACCTTCTATGAGTACCAAGAATATTACAGCCCCAGTGTTGCAGAACTTGGATTACAACCCCAGTAATTTAATCTCTAGCTAGGCTATCTGGGGGATTCTATCATCCAAAGTAATATTTCCAAGATCTGGAGTCCTGAAGGATTCTCGATCATCCTAGATAATGGGCTCAAGTTATCAGAAAATAGATTTTAGTTAAATATCAGGAAAAATGTCTTAACTGCTAGAGGAGAACAACAATGGAAACAATTATCTCTGAGCACCCCAACTCTGGAGGCAATCAAGAGAAGAATGAACACAATCAGATTTTCTTTGAGTTGGATTCCAGGGTTGAGCAGGAGTTTGGCCTTATGGGACCATTCTAATTCAATCACTCCATGAATCTATGATTGTCAAGGCTGAGCTTTTGACAGCTACTCTGGGTGACTCAGGAGTTGGGTGCCAGCACATATCCTGAATGAAGGATCATCACAATATTTTAAAAGAGAAATGGGTTAATAAAACCTTGTCTTAATGTAATAATGGGTTCAAGCTACAGGAAGCCAGATTTAGGTTGAATATCAGGAAAAATGTATTGTTAGAGCAGTATGACAATCGAATCCTTTGTCTCAGGAGAGAAAATTGGACACCTATCTGTCATCCCTGCTTTGATTTGGATTTTTGTACATGGGGGTTGAATTTGGTGGCCTTTAAAGCTCCTTCCAACACAAGTATTCTGTGATAGAGATGGGCACAAAATGACCATTTTTTCATTACCATTCTCCGTTATTCGTTCCGTTACGTAACGGTACGAATAACAACCGTTGCGATGGGGCAGGCTCGAACCGAACAGAACCAAGAAAATTTTCTTCAGTTCTGTTTGTTTCCGTTATTGCTGTCGCGCCACTCGTGCGCGATGAATAATGGAACAGCGGAGGGCGGTGAGAGGGGCCTGGGCCTGGTGGAGCCTCTTTGCCCTCTCCCCGCCGGAGCCGATGACGCGACACTTTGCCGATCTCGCAAGAAGAGGTGGGATCTGAGCCCTTATGGGCTGGGCTCTGGGATCTTGGCCACGTGGCGAAGTGGCAACAGTGCAGTCGGCTCGGAAGCCGGAGCGGAGGGCGGCGTCGGAGCATGGGGTGAGTGCAGTGGCACCCCCACAGGTTTCCTGGGTCTAGGCCGGGGGGGGGTGCAGGGTGGCGGTCTGCTGGGGCAGCGGCTCCTGGGGCGGAGTGGTTCCCAGGGAGAAGGGCCCCAGTTAGGGCGGCACTGCGCGGGGCTCCAGGGTACTAGCGACCCGACAGGGGTGGCGGACGGCACGGCGGATTGGTCCTTGGGGAGGGGGCCCAAGGGAGGGTGGTGCTTGGCGGTGCTCCGGGGGTAGTGGCCTGTTGGGGGTGGTGACCGGAGCAGTGCCCAGCTCCGGGAGGACTCCCCATGGCCATGGGATTGCTCTCCTGCTGGCAGGCTTGCCACCAGCTCCGGCAGTGCCCAGCCCTGGGAGGGCTCCCTGTGGCTGTGGGACGGCTCTCCCAGGAGGCTTGCCCCAGCCCCAGGAGGGCTCCCCGTGGCCGCAGGAACGCTCTCCCGGCCTGCATGTCACCAGCTCTGGTGGTGCCCGGCCCTGGGAAGACTCCCTGCGGCCGCAGCTTACCGCACCCGAAAATGAAGAAACGGAAATGAAGTGGGCCCTGGGGGCCTGAAAAACAGAAATGGAAGAAAGCGGACCCCAGGGCCCGAATAACAACCACGAAATGCCATTTTGGCATTTCGTGCCCATCTCTATTCTGTGATGCTATGATTGTGAGCCTGCTGGCAAAGACATGCTCATTTTACTTTTTTATGGTAGATTTTAATTGAATTTGCTGGAACATACCAATAGTCCCCCCTCTCTCTTGTGTGTGTGTGTGTGTGTGTGTGTGTGTGTGTGTGTGTGTGTGTACACAAACATACTCCAGCAAGTCTCTATGGACACCTACATAAAGTGTATTTCATAAACAATCTATTAATATTACTGGAACAGAAACATGATGGTGAAATAAAACATGCTGATTACCTGATGCATAACCTCAGAAAGTGGACCAATAATTCAAATAGGGAGTTACACAGATCATGTAAAGCTTTCTGAGATATGAATTATACTTGGGTTTCACATATCAGTAGGAAAATTCTGTAAGTCATTATGAAGTTGTTAAAACTTTAACTACTCTGCAGTCTCAGTCAGATTCTCTCCATCCCTTCTAATATATGATGCAGTTATTTCATATTTCTCACCAGGGAGTAATGCTGGCATACCAATCAGTCATACATTAGGCGATGGGGCCACAAATCCAGTGAGAACATAAATTAAAGAGCTTTTCAATCTGGGCACATTACTAAAAGGTTCATTTCTGTAGGGTTAGATATGTCAAAGGTGGTGACCCGCTCTAATGAACAATTCTCTGCCTTGGAGTCTGTGATAGTCGAGTAAGTGACACAGAGAGAAAGTTTTAAAAGCTTGGTTCCCATCCTACCTCCAATTAAACATGATTTCACAAACGTCCTCAAATAATGATAACAGGGGAAAGGAAAAGAAAAAAGAAAAAGGAAAGATGGAATGGTAAAAAATAAAACTGAGAGAAAGTAAAGTCTTATATAAAATATTAGTATGTTTTAACCCATGAATGGCCCTGCAGATATTAATGAAATGACTACCTTCATTACCTGTCACTTGCCAGGGTGACGAGGTGATGCATTCAACACCTGGAAGGATACAGGTGTTTCAGCCTGTTTTAATCCGAGGTTTATCTATGGAGTTCCTTATGTCTACTGATTGCTTTTCTTTGTGATAATGCTTTGAATTGTTTTTGTTATGTCGCATCATAGAATCATAGAATCATAGTGGGAAGATACCTCAAGGGCCATCTAGTTCAACCTCCTGCCACGTTCCAGCTTGAGTAAACTCCAACTTATGGCAGCTCTATAAATGAGTACTTTTCATTACGTCCTGCCCTCAGCCGTTCTGCTCAGCTTTTGTAGACTCAAGCTGATGGCTTCGTTTTGAGAGTCGTTCCATCTCATATTTGGTCTCCCTTGTTTCCTGCTGCCTTATGGTGGTGATGGATGGTCCATTCCCCCGGAAACTGCACACACAGACCCCCCAACTAGGGTAGTGCTGAGCTAAACATGGACCCAGCTGTCAAGCTGTGGTGACAGGCCAGTCAATATTTTTTGTTACAACAGGACTGAAACCTCCACTAGAGTGAGTGGACAAAGTGCATTTTTAGGATCTGAAGAATGGATCCTACACCATAGGACAACACTAGAAAAAAAGATGTCCTACTGCCTCGCAAAGAAACTCGAAACCAGAAAACCTGCTTTGTGATGAAGCCTGGTTAAACATAACCTTAGCATGCAGGTTGAGAGGTTGTAAGCCATGACTGCAATTTTAAACATGCCACTGGCTTAGGAGTAGTTAATGGCTGTTATGTTTAGGACAAGAGTAAGCAGAAGGGGAGCCCTTTCTTATGCTGTTATGTGTGTTGCATTGTTACAGTCGTGACCAACTCTTTGTGACCCCATGTCCATGGAGTTTTCTTGGCAGGAATTACTGGAGTGGCTTGTCAGTTCCTACTCCAGGCGCCTACAGCACCTGGTATTCCCTGGTGGTCTCTCATCCAAGTACTAACCAGGGCCAACCCTGCTTAGCTTCCAAAATCAGGCGAGATCGGATGTGCTTAGGGCATCTAGGCAGTTGTTACACTGTTAACTCCCGCCATCAACATTAGCAAGCATGACCAATGGTGAGGAATGTGGGGAGCAGCATTATCCAGAGGGAAACATTTCATTCAACCCTAATCTAGGGTTTTTTGCGGGGGTGGAGGGGTAGGGAAAGCTTGCAGGGCCTTTGGCTTCTCTTCTTGCTATATCTTGAATGTTTTGTTGCCTTTACACCTGACCTGACTGAGTTTTCCAGCACAAAAATTCATCCAACTCTCAACAGCAGCAGCAGTAGCAATGACAGATTGTACTTATCATGACAAATTGGAGGCTGTGGATTACTGCAAATAAAGCAGGCAGCAGAGGAGGAATAAAGAAGACTAAATGAGTAAATAATAGAATGGAAAAATGTCTGGCTCATTGACATGGCAATTCCAGGGGATGCTAGAGTTGAAGCTAAAGAACTGGAAAAAGAAACAAAATGCAGAGATTTGGCAATTGAAACATCTCACTTGTGGATGAAACACACTTCAGAGGCCCCATAATCATTGGGGCTTTGCTAACTAATGGCCCAGGAATTTTACACAGTATTATAAGCAGCTGCACATTTCAGGGGGAAAAACATCATAAGAGCTACACAAATGACAGTATATGGAACAGCATACATACAATGCTGATTCTTAACAGATACATAGGTTTTAAGCTTACGGTTTATATTTGTTATATAATACCCATCAGTATTTATATGTTACTTGACTGTGCTTAGCACTTTTTAACAACAACAACAACCTATCAAGCCATTAAACAGTGGAACAGCTTGCCCCATCACTGGAGGTTTTCAAGAAAAGATTGGACAATGGACAACCATCTGTCTTGGATGGCATGAGGTCTCCTGCCTTGGGCAGGGGGTAGACTAGAAGACCTCCAAAGGTCCCTTCCAATCCTATGATGATTCTATGATTCTATGATTTCTGACTTATAATGATTCTTTCCAGGGTTTTCTAGGTGGAGAATACTCAGAAGCGGTTTAATATTCCCTTCTCTTGAGGGCACCCTAGGACTACATTTTTTTTGCCCAACATTATATAGGCAGGCTCTCCTCCTGGAAGGTACCGTAAGAAATCAAACTCCCAACCTCTAGTTCCACAGCAAGATACCTATCCAACCAGAGTATTTAAAAAATCACTAGCCCACTGCTCTTCTCAAAAGGTAAACCTATTGCTGACCTGGGGCACCTTCACACCTGGTGATAACAGGCTTTATCATTATTCTCCAAGTAAAATAACACAACAAAAGCTTTTCCGACTCGATAACTCTTCTGTCTAACACTTATCAGCAAGGCTGCCTTGGTCTAAAACCATGTGAACAATTTCCCAGGTCCCACCCATTCATACAATCTATATGTTGTAGGTCCAATTCTTGGCAAAATTATTCTGAGGGTAAATATTTGCAGATCGAAGAGATGGGGCTGAAAGGACTTCTATCTTGATAAGCTAATCCCGCCTGGTAATGAAATGTGTAAATTGCTTCAGTTTGGCGATATTCTTTCGGAGAGACTTCGTAAATAGTACTTTTGGAAGGTGAAGGCTGAAAGAAAGTTAACAGCTCATGGGAGGGTTGCTTCCTGTTATTTTCAAGAAATGTGATTTGCGATAGCTTGTAAGAGTTAATGGCAGGAAGAAAGCTCATAGGTGAACTATCCAAAGGAATACCCGAACACCTAACTGACCTTTAACAATAACAATTGGGTTCAGAATATGAAAATTAAATGCCTAGTTTTAAAGGTTCTTTCTATCTAGCTAGCTAGCTAGCTATCTTTAGAATAATTTTATTAAGCAGAAAGAAAATATATTTGCAACAAAATCACAAAAATACATTATGCAACCCACCTTCTACTTGGGAGTAGTTCATACTTTTTAATTCTACTACTGTAATGTAGGGAGGTTTGCAACTGTGGTAAGGGATAAGGATTTGTTGAATTCCTACCCCAAACATCCCTTGAGTTGGCTGTTAATCAGGCCTTTGCTAGTTGAATGCAAAGGTTTGAATTGCTCTTGTAAGAATACTCAGCTGAATATATTTATAGCACTCCTTGTGTTTGGAAGTCTGCATTTAGTGCAAAGGTCTTACTAACATCCTGGAAGAACTGCAGTTGGGACTTAGTTGAACACCTCCATCCCAACCAGGGTTACAACACTTTCTGCTTTCAGGCTATAATGGCATATTTCTGTCTAACCTATATGAGTGGAATGAGAGAAAATTCCTCCCAACTAGAAGTTTTGTGATCATGCAGAGATGGGAAACAATTTTACAGTAATACCTTGGTTTACAAGTATAATTCATTCCAGAAACATGCTTGTACACCAAAACACTCTTATCAAAGTAAATTTCCCCATAAGAAATAATGGAAACTCAGATGATTCATTTAGGGGTCTCATAGTCCCCATACTATACACACAAAATGCCAAAACTCACAAAAGCAGTTGGTTAGAAGTCCACGTCCACACCATGGTTTAGGTACCTGGCTGCAGAATCTGCTCTCCTTGGGATTAACAACTGAATTTTATTCTGTGTTTTAATGTAAGTAGAAATTGTTTGAAAAATAAGAAAGGATGTTGAAAATAATATAAATATAAATATAAATATAAATATAAATAAAAGTCTAACCTACACTCCCCTTTGAAAATGTCCTGGGCTGGTGCAAGGGAGACCTCTGTTCCTCTCTCCTCCCTCTGCTTTGGAGGCTGCCTGAGACGGAATGTTCCAGACAAGCACCCACAATCCAGCAGAGGGAGGGAGGGAGAAAGACACCATTGGCTCACTTGTGATTATGTGACCTGCTCCAGTGCTTGTATATCAAGACATTGCTTGTTGATCAAAGCAAAATTTAGAAGAAATGTTAGCTTGTCTTGCAAAACGCTCTTAAACCAAGTTACTCTTAACCAAAGTATTATTGTATTTACAACGGAGGCTTGTACAATTCTCTCACACTTTCCTATAGTTCTTTACCCCCCCCCCCTTAGCTAAAAACACCCAACACAGTAATGTTTCCACATTAGGAGACTGGTAGTTTAATTGTTTTTTTTTCAGTTCTACCATTACCTATTTCATACCTGGTGACCAGAAGATCTGCATAATGAACTGGACAGGTGTAGTTTATCTTCCTTTTCTTATAATATCTTGTGCAGATTTTGCTCTTTTTCATATTAGAATTATTACACACTTGCATCCAGAAGTTGAGTCATGGCAACTGGACTTCTTTTCTTGCGAGATTGAAGCATTTCGCTACTAATCCAAGTAGCTTTGTCAGTCTGAGGAAAGTTAGAGGCAACACCTCCAATGTATAGTTCACCTTGATTTCACATCACCCTGGTCTAAATAGACCCATTAGGTAAACAGTGGCCTGAATAGGCTTGTTAAATGTACAATGGCCTGGGGTGCTCAGCAACCTTTCCTAACTCCCATTAAGTATGGGTTGTTGGCTGTGGCCTTCCTGGTGGAGGTGTGAAGTGCTTCTGTTAGAAATGTTTTTAGTCAATCAGCATGTTAATCAGTATGAAGCTAGTTAGCCACTTAAGCACCAGTTCATTTAACCAGTGAAATTTTTTCTACAGAATGCTGTTTCTTTTTCCTCTGTGAAGAACTGTGGGTAAAATTGAACCTTATAATTCTTATTTTTCATCAGCATCTCTGCATTATTGAGCCATTAATTGCCAGTTGAGGAGAACTAAGCAATAAGTGATGGTCTACTATGAGGAGATTTGAAGTTAATTTTGGTAAGTAGCCTTGAATTTTTATTCACTGTGTAGTTAGAGGTTTTAAGCCTACATAATTTCAACACTCTGCCAATATTTCCTTCTTTTTCTTTGTTAGACATCTATGTTAGACCAACAAGTTCACTGCTCACACCAGCAGGGTCTACTACAGAAGGCCTTTCGGGACCCTTCCAACTCCATTATTCTATGATTCAGCTGGTCTAGCTGTATAAATTTCAGTGATGTACCATACACTTTTCCTGTTTTTCTTTGGAAAGAGAAACACAATCAGCAGTTTAATATAATGTTAAAGGGGGCACATGGCATCACCAGGAGCGCACTTGAAAGAATGAAGTTCATGCATAAAATACTGAAACAAGCAGAGCATTGTGTTATGCCCTTTGTCAATGGCTGAGAGGTTCCCAGCCTGATGGCAGTGTCAGGACAAACCAATTTAATGAATTATTAACACTAATCAAACATTTTTATGACGGCAGTCAAAACCTTCTTGGCAGTTGAGATCGATCCCGCTGTGTGTGGACAAAGATGTTAATGTTTGATTCTAGGGAGGTTTAAATGGTAACAGAAATTTCTGTCACAATCCAGCTTTTTATTTTTCATTTTCCTTTAGCACCCATGTAGAGAAGGACAGATGAAAACATCAGAGATCATTCTCTGCCTAAGAAAGCTGATTCACAATACTGCAGGAAGCAGTGATTCTACCAGCTATGTGACATGATCCTTCTGTCATTTTGTGGAATACTGAGTAGTCAGCGGTGAAAGATAAAATTCATTGTGGTGAGAGAGCTCTTGCCATCAAGAATTTAAAAGGAGAAGAAGAGAACAAATTCAGACATCAGGCAAAAACAAAATGGCATATAAAAACATTCCAGTGGTTTCTATCCCAGAGAAACAAATTTTTGATTTTTATTTTTTTTCTTGGATGAATAATGGCATTATAAATGTAAACAATCATAGAAAATCTTCATCCCCCCCTTGTAAGCCAGGTTTCATTCCAGCGGCAATAAAAGATCACCAATGTAACTGTTCATAGTTCTGAAATGTGTTTGAAATCACCTGCCCTCTTAGTAATTAGAAATCTGCATTTTTGTGGGTCAAATTGATCATCTGGTGGCTGCTTTGAGATTCTGACTGCCAAGAGCAGTCATGCTACTTCTTAGAACTTCTGCTGGCAAACAGGCTGGCTTGTTAACTGCTGTTTATTTTGTCCACAAACTGATTTATTTTGTTATTTACAGCTGACTAATAACTTCTCAAATTTTCTTTTATTTTATGGTTTCTAGCCATTTTTGGAGTCCAAAAGATGGAAACAAGTCTAAGGAACACATGTTTTCCACAGATAGCTGGCACAATATCCTCTTATATATATTTATTGCTTTAGTTATTTCTGTTATTTTAGTCCTCTTTCATCTCATAGAGGACCCAAGGCAATTCACCAACAATTAAAACTGCACAATAATCACAGATAAAAACACCATAAGAAACAATACTGGGGAAAATGAACATCTATCAATATTCAAACATTTACAAATCTCTAAAATCAATCAATCAATACAACATTCCTAAAATCCTAACTTTTAAAGCCTGTCCCCTCAAAGGTCTTTGTCTAAAGATAAGGAAAAAATGGGAGGAGACCATTATACCTGAATTGTGTGTTCTGTGCCATCAAGTCAGAATCCAGTTACAGTGACCCTAACAGGGCTTTCACAGTAAGTGAGATATTTAGGGAGTGGTTTTATCAGTTCCATTCCCTGTAGACAAGTGGGGATTTGAACCATGTTTGCCAGAGTCCTAATCCATCACTCTGTCCCCTACACCATACTGGGAACCCCATCCCTGCTGAATAGTCTTCCCTTTGAAGACTGCCATACAGTGACCCCCTGCCATTTCGCAGTTCAGGTATTGCGGTCCCCCTACACCTCCGAGAAGCCTCCAGGCTGCGTGGGACGCCAATGGGGGGATCAGGTCACTCCGCGCTGCCCTCCCATGCACCCTCAAGAAGCCTCCAGGCTGCGTGGGCGGTGGGCAATCCAGTCGCTCCATGCAGCCCTCCCACACACCCCCGAGAAGCCTCGGGGCTACGCGGGCGGGCAGCAGCGGGCAATCCTCGGGGCTGCGTGGGCGGGCAGCGGCAGCAGGAGGTAAGATCCCCCTGCCGCCGTGGCATGCTGCGCAATTATCCCAGCTCCCCACCCCACCCGACCCGCTTCCACATATCGCGGATTTTCATGCATCACGGGTGGCGTGGGTCCCTAACCCCTGCAATCAGCGGGGGGTTACTGTATCACAGTCCTTGAAGACATCTTCCATCTAGAGGTCTGTCCAGTACCCATTTGGTTTTACAGATAATTGCAAGGAGGTGGCCTATAGCTGGGAGCACCTAGACAATGAAGTTACAAAACCAATTTCACATCTTACACCTGTTCCTAGAAATCAGCGTATGCAAATATATGCAAGTCAACATATTCTGGACCTATCATGCACATTCTCCTTTTTCGGTGCCATGCAAGCAGCCATTGTACAGCCAGACTGCGATCCATCCATTCATCCCCAACCTAGCCCCAAAAGGATCTGTAAGTTCAGAGAAATTAGCCAAACTGTGTCCTAGGCTTCCAGAATATGGGAAGTGCTCAAAAGCAGAAAAACTGTCCACACCACACTTTCTAAGGAATGTTCTCAGCAGAGGCCATGTGAAAACCTGACCTTTAGACCCAGTCCTCTTTGTCCTTTCATGCTTTCTTCACTGTGAGGGAAACCCACTGAGGAAACCATACATTGATTCAGTCCACGTTCTATCTTGAATTCTTCCCACAGGAAAATAAAGAATTACAGTCCTCCAAACTGGTATCTTCTGCCTTCAATAAAGGATATGAGGAGGTGATAGGTAGAAGTCTGAGATTTTCTGATCTCCCCCTCCCCCAGGCTAAATTGAATTCTAAGGTAAGATTGCCACTAAATCAGCATCTGAAAGAGAACTAAAAGAAAAAGTACCCTGATCTGGGTCTTGAGTTAAAAACAACTTGTAGCAACCCTAATAGGGCTTTCAAGGTAAGTCTCACGACTCATAGCAAAATCAGGAAAATCTCATACTCTCATGATGTTGAAGCTTCTTGAAGCTTCTTGTGTAATTATCTGAAAATGAACAATTTCTCTATTTAACTATTTTACCTGGTAATGAAGCACTATTATTGTCATATGTTCATTTTTAATGGACCAAGAAATCCATAAAGAAGTGCTGTTTGCGAGAACTTTGACAACAGACACTAAAGGCAAATCAATATTCAATGTTTTGAAAGATTATTTCATGGAAAAAGCAATCCCTTTATAAAATACAGTGGACCCTTGTATAACAAATGGCTTGTATAACATAAAATCTGTACAACACGAAAACATTCCGGAGATAGGGAAAATTTGCTTAACAGAATCACCTATGGGGCGAATCCGTACAACATAAAAATGGTCGCGATTAGGGATTACTCCGTTTTCAATGCATTCCTATGGGAAATTTGTATAAAGGAAAATTTGCTTAACAGAATTTCATTTGGAATGAATCAATTCCTTTGTACAAGGTACCACTGTATAATATAAGCAGAAGCAGATAGGAGTACCAGCCATGTTTGGGTGCTATCTTGGTTTTATAAGCCATTTAAAACAAAATGTACCTGGGGTGTTTGCAATTCACTGTGTCATTCATTAACAATATTTAGTAACTAAAAACCTGAGTGCCAGATTGCATCAATCTCTTCAATTTGTCATAAGTGCAGTAAACAAGATCCATATCAATGTGTTTAATTCTAGTTTATTCACACAGTTGTGTGAAGAAAATGATGAGGACTTTCATAGATTACTCCTTTACACTGAAGTACACTGGTTCTCAAAAGGCTTATGGTTGACAAGATTTTTTTCACCTTTGGAGACGGTTTTAGAGTTTTTGGATGATAAAGATCCCAATTTGAAAGAAAATATAATCAAATGGAAACCAGACATTGGTTCTTTAACAGATTTGTTTACTAAATTTAATGAGTTTAACTTGCAGTTACAAGGCGACAGTCTGAATTTAATAAAAACAAAGTCCATCATTGCAGCTTTTCTTGCCAGAATTAATCTAATGAAGCAAAACATTGGTCGGTGTGAAATTTCCCAGTTCCCCAACTTGTCATTGACAAATGTCCAGGATGATGATGTTTTGGTCTACGTTCAACATTTAAGTGTCCTTCACATAGACTTTAAAACTAGGTTCAAGGATGTTTTGACTATGGAAATACCACAGTGGATTATCAATATGGTGACAAGAAGAACTGACTGGAGTAAGCACTAATGAAGAATTTAAGGTGCAGTTCAGAATGGGTTATCAGCAGTTCTGGCTTCAGAAACATATACCTGTTGCTTATCCTGAATTATGAACTATCAAGTTGTTGATAGGTTTTCCATCTTCATACTTTGTAGAAAGCGGATTTAGTGTGGTTGCCAATCTTCTTACGGAAAAATAAAATAAATTGATTGCAAATCACTGAACGTGGAGATTTAAGACTATACCTCACTAATTTGAAGCCAAATATTGAACAATTGCTATCAGAGCATCAGGCTCATCCCTTCCATTAACAGCATTATTTGTGTATTAAGTTTATGTAAGAATTGTACTAGGTTCTTATTTGTTTCATTCCAATTCCAAATATTTACTTGCATTTTGTGTATTTTCAAAAAAGGTATGAATAAAAATTGTATACAGTTTTCTTTTTTTACAATTGTTCATGCTACAAAAGCTGCTATCAAAGAGAGCACTGTGTCAGCTGTCAAAATGACATTTGAAGTTAATAAGTTTAGGAAAATTCAACATTAGGCAGACAGGGGGTCTAAAGAAAACAAAAAAGAAGGCAAGTGGTCTATGCGGTGAAAAAGTTTGGGAACTTCTGATTTAGAGAGCAGTCCTCTAAATGGAGAAAAGGGATTGGTCTACGCGTTGACTCAGCCCTATATCCAGATGTTCACTGTTAACAGGTGGTTTCAAGACTCTTTCTTTCCTTAAGATTCCAGTCAGACACTCTGTCCCCTCAAAACAGTCGATGTCTTCATAACAGAGGAAATGCCTCTGATAGTTCTTCAAATGAATGGATTTTATCTAAGTAGGGAAAATAGATATCCATTACAAAGGGTTTGTGGCAGGAGAGTATCATTTGAGTAGTTTTGTGGCTTTATCTTTTTTCTCCCTCCAGTCATTTAGAAATACTAATGTAGGCACCCATTTATTGCTATCTGTGTTGTTGCTTCTGGCTTTGGAGGACTGTACAAAAAGAATATAGGTAGGTATAGATCAATAGTTTTGCAAACAACTACGTAAGTATTCCTCACATTGGAAAGAATGTCTATTTCCTCTGTGGCAGCTTAGTTGGGGGACCCCTGTTTCTCTGGTGTCTCCCGAAAATTTGACTCTATACACAACCTATTGCAGTGGTGGTGAACCTTCAGCACTCCAGATGTTTTAGATAACAACTCCCAGAATTCTGAGCCTAGATATGTTTTGGACCACAACTCCCAGAATTCTAAGCCTAGGTTGCCAGCTGCAAAAAAAAAAAAAACTGCTGGACTTGTGGTCCAAAACATTTGGAGTGCCGAAGGTTTGCCACCACTGACCTATTGTGTAGAGTATTTTGACTTGGAATATTCCCCCCCCCTGTTTTCTGTTGATTTTTAAAAATACGCGTATATATTTAATTCCTTGTATTTCTTTAACCACCCCCTGAGATGGGATCAATATAGTTTAATATAACTAAAGACAGCTATCTCTGTGTTTATGGGTGCGTGCATGTGTCTTCCGCGTATTTTTCCACCTGAAATCTTGCTTCTTTGCACACACACATACAAAAATTAAATAAGTTTGCAGTGTCTCCGACTTTATGTTAACTACCATACACACTATTGTGTGCTTCATTTTCCATGCCCTCATTCTTTTTGATGTTTCTCCTTTCTGATGTGTTATGCACAGGAACCATGGGACTGCCTCTTACCTTTGATCTCTAAGCCAATGTAGGAAACACTTGAAACATTCCTTGCTGCACTTCAAGTGGTGCTATGTCTGATATGCAGAGAGACTCATTGTGGGCCTTGCAGGCTAAAACTCAAAGGCAGTCTTGAAGGTCATTGGGTCGCCCTCGATGTGTGGGAAAATCTTTGAAACTCTTAGAAACTTGTGGTAATGTGGTGGTTTGTTGTTGTTATTTGCTCTTCGTTGTCTCTCTGAGACCGATTTGGCAAGCAGAAAGACCACAAAGAAAGAAGGAGGGAAAGGAACAAAAGCCAACCCAATGTGCCCATAGCCATAGCCAACTGCTTGAGCTAAAAGCTTCAGCAGACAAGTCAACTGGCACAGATGAATTGCTCACAAACTGAAGAGTCAACTCTTCCTCTTCCATTGTGGTGGGATCTGAAAAGGAAATATAACTTTACTAACAGCATAGTAAAAAAGACTGAATTCACTAGGAGGTGCTGGAAGTGGCTCTCAAGTCAGGTACCTTTACCAGTGATTTAGAGGCATTCCCTGAAGAAAAAGCTATCCACTGTTATTAGCTGCAGAACTGAAGAAGGAAATTTCCGTGGCATGAGCATCTTCTTTCTGGACTTTTTGGGGAGATTATGATTGGCTACAGTGGGAAACAAGTGCTAAGGCTGCTTTTAGTCTCATCCAATACTGCTATCCTTATGCTAAATTTGGCTAAATTTTAACCACCTTACTAACTGGTGCAGAGCATAGGGCAACTTAGGTGTTAGTTACCCCATGTCCACTTTGTTGCTCTAGAACAGTGGTTCTCAACCTGTGAGTCCCCAGATGTTCCTGGACTGCATCTCCCAGAAGTCTTCATCACTAGCTGAGCTGGCCAGGATTTCTGGGAGTTGCAGTCCAGGAACATCTGGGGACCCACAGGTTGAGAACCACTGCTCTAGAAAGTGCTCTGAGTTGCAGATCTTAAAATTGTTTCCGCACATCTGTCGCACTTTAAGCAAAATAAAGTGCGACCATGCCCCCCGAAGTGTGACTCAGCACTAGAGATGGGCACGAATTAAAAAATGGCATTTCGTTTGTCGTTTGTCGTTTGGAGGGTCTGTTTAGGTTCGTTTCTGTTTTTCGTGAATTTTTGCAAAAAAATTGTTTTCGTTTTTGTTCATTTTGTTACCATTTCATTACCATTTATTTTGATTTTTTGTGGGTTTTTTAGCATTTTAAGCAATTCACTCATATTGCAGTAACGGAAACGAAACGCACGACAAAATTTCCGGCATTTCTGTTTGTTTCGTTTCATTTTTGAGACAACATTCGTTTGTTGTTTCATTGCGTAACAAAATGAAAAAAACAAAAATGAAAATGAAAAATTGTTCGTTTCGTGCCCATTTCTACTCAACACATCTTCCTTGTTCCTGGCCGCAGGGTGGTGGAATCCTTGTTGCTGTCCCATTGCGGTTTTTAAACCGATACACTCACCATGGGGTACTGTTTAATCCACAGCATAACTGTTCCATCGCCATAGGGCCACCTAGTGGCACTACTTGGAGCAGCCACATGACAGTAAATTCACAGTACGAGAAGCCACTATGTAGGGAAATAATCCAAAAAGAAGTATTCAAAGTGTGACAAATGACAAATGAAAATTGATATACTGATATACCTACCTATCAGGTTTTCATTAAAAAAATAGTGCCACAGAAAAACAAAACAAAATGCACTTTGATGTGGACCCCATCCATGTGGGTCACAGAAGTTACGTAACAATAAAGTGCATTATTGGGGATGCAGGAACAGCAGCAAAACCACGTGACCGCAACAAGATATATTACACATTTTAGTTTGTTGTGGTACAAAGTGAACATGGGGTAACGGCCTTAATGGTAAGTTACACACCCCAACTGAGTTGAAATACTGGAAAATGTCTGTGGATGTGTAGGTTGACTGGAGCTGGTTTAATGGCTCATAAGAAAGAAAAGCAAGGGGTATGAAATTCCCCATCAAGAGTTGGTTGCAAGGCATCAGAAGAATGTCACCCTCTTCTCCAAGCTGGTTTTGTGAGAAGTACTGCATTTCTATTCAGATTATATTTCATTCAATATGAAACATTTAATTGAATATAGAATGTTAAATGTGAATTTAAAGGTTGAAATCCATGTCTAGGTTACAGCTAGAGTAGGTCCACTGAATCAGCAAGGTTTTGGTGAGTCACCAAATATGTAAATTGCTTTGATTTGATGGTTCTGCTCTACTTGAAAGTTACAACTGGATTGCAGCCAATATTTACCATTCAATATTTAATTTTAATTTTAATTTTAATTTTAATTTTGAATGAGATATAACTTAGACAGAAATACAAATACTTGTACTTTTCTTAATATTTACTTTAAAGTATCCAAAAGCATTTCATTCTTTATTCAGATCATAGAGATTATTCAATTATCTATACGTTTGCACATGCAAATGTTATCTGATTCCATGTCCTCCTTTCTCATTCTTGTTTTTGATTAGTGGCTTCAGTTTTTGGAGCTGGCATGATGTGTAATTAGCTGTCCTATTAAGGTCATGGTGGAACACATCTCTTGGAGCAGAAAATATATATCTAAAAGGAAAAAAAAATACTTGTTTTAACTTGCATGAGAATGATGATTCTCTCATACATCTGCTATGGAGGCCAAAGCTGTCTTGAAATATCAAATGCAAATAACCTGCTTCATAATGTAACTTCAACATTTGTCTTTAAGTTGCAATTCCCCAGAAGAATAACTTTTATAAAAACAAACACATGTATTTTCTCCCTCAGCATGCTGTATATTCAACTCTGATTTGGGGTTTCTGGCCCTGTGGGCAGCTCATTCCTTTCCTCCAACTCATCACCTCTCTTGGGAGTCTGGTCACTCTCTTTCCTAGTCAGGCTGCATTTGTACAATTGTTGCCATGGTGCTGTTCAAGAATGACAGGTCAAAAAAATGAAGGCCTTTTCCTTTATTCTCTCTCTTTCAGAATCTGAACACTTGTCTTAAATGCCTCAGCCTTGGATTCTTCATAAATCAACTGTTTTCTTTTACAAAGGGAAAACCTCAAACTTTGTTTACGAAAAAGCTGGCTCTCCATTTGTATGTTTGTGTGGATTTTTTAAACATGACAATGGGTTTTCCTGATTTGGCTTTAAAAAACAAAATCTCTTTCTCTTAATTGGGTGGTTTCCCCAAAGGCAGTCAAGATTCGTGACTCTAATCGGTACCATTCCCTGTGTGCCTCTGGAGAATTCATTTAATAGGGTAGCCAAATCTCTTTTCTCCCCCCATCAAAGGCAAAGACTTGATTAATCTTATTGGTTCCAAGTCTGGAAATCTCTCCCATGGAGGAAACAGCAAAGATTAACAAACCAAATAAAAATCTACATTTTTACCATCACTTTGAGGATGTATGTGATTTAAACTTGAATGATATAAACAGTGGTTGCTGAATAAAACCCCTCTGCTTCTAGGGGATTGTTGAGGGCGACAAGGATGGTTAAAGGTCTAGAAGAAATGTCTTATGAGGAGCGGCTTAGGGAGCTGGGAATGTTTAGCCTTAGGAAAAAATGCTGAGAGGGGATATGATAGCCATGTTTAAATGTTTGAAAGGATGTCCTATCAAAAAGGGACAGGTTTGTTTTCCATGGCTTCAGAGACTAGGACTGAGAGCAATAGTTTCAAACTACAGGAAAAGAGATTCCATTAGGGAGAACCTCCTGGTGGTTAGAGCTGTTCGGCAGTGGAATATGCTGCCACGGAGTGTGGTGGAGTCTTCTTATGGCATGACCATTAAACTGGGAAGTTAATATCTGGCTTCAGTAATCTATGTGGGGCACTCAAGCAAACTCGGTTTAATAACGGAGGCTAAAAAGGGGTCTGCAAAGGACAGTCCTGTCCCAGAAAAAACGGGGGGGGGGCCTAAAGCAAATAACTACCTTGCCGTCCAACGAAAAATGAAGCAAATGAAACAGAAATTTCCGTTTTGGTTTTGTTTTTCTTTGACGGGTTGGTTCATTATTCATTTCATTAGCTAACAAAACAAATAACAAATAACAAAATGAATTAAAAGTTCATTTTGTGCCCATCTCTAATTGCATGCTCAGCTTGCTCATGAAGACCAAGGCATGTACATTGTGATGCTACTGCAAGCATGTTCCCCTAAATGTGCATATAGCATTTCCATGCTTAATACTGGAAGATGGGTGGTATAAAAATGAAACAAACAAACAAACAAACAAATAAATATCACGAGAAAGAAAGTTAATAGTCAGGGAAAAGTGATGTTCTCAGCTGAATATGCTTACAGATGACCTTCACAGTGAACATACAAAGGTCTGTGGGAGGTTACAAGTCCAACACCTTAGAAATGGCTCATTATCTATTTTTCATTCTATGTACCTGGAGTTATCTGGAAGTTGAGTCATGGCAACTGGACTTCTTTTCTTGAGAGACTGAAACATTTCGCTGCTCATCCAAGCAGCTTTGTCAGTCTGAGGAAGCTGTTTGGATGAGCAGCGAAATGTTTCAGTCTCTCAAGAAAAGAAGTCCAGTTGCCATGACTCAACTTCCAGATAACCTCAGCTGAATGACTTAGAATCTTCACAGACATACCTGGACTAAAGAGTGCTTCTCGGAAGTAGTAGCATTCATCTTTACCCTCTCAGGTTTACCTGCCTACCCAAGAGTTTCCTGGCTCTCTCCCCACCACTGCCACTTTTTAAGTCACTGCTGGGAATTCTGTGAACATCCTAAACTTCTCCCTCAAGCTGCAAAAGCTAGCCAAAAAAGAAGAAAAAAGTAAATGGCATCTCACCCAGTTCAGCCATTTTTGTTTTTTTTTGTTAAAGCTGATACGGCACCATTCTTTTGACTTAATCCTCCCTGACATCCTGAACTGAAATGCTGAGAAACGTGGCCCAGCAGAAAAGACTAATTAGTGGAAGTATGTAATCAAAGCATTGCCATTTGAGCAGGTCATTCGTACACTCTAATTGTTCTAATGCAGACTGGCAGAGGTTCTGATTCACTAAATAGAAAGAACATGGGCAATCAGCCAAGTATTTGACATTCCCCTTTCACTTATTCACTTACAATGCCTGCACATAGTCAATAATAATGTTCTATAGAAAAAAGAAATCCATCCAATTCTATATTTTATAGGTAATACTCAGCAATAAAGCATATGATTAGCATGAGAAAGAGCTCAGGTTCAGTCGCCAGACAGAAAAAAAACCCTGCCTAGAATGTGTTTATTTATTTAACATATTTTTATCCTGCCTTTCTCCTTAAAAGGACCAAAGGTGTAAGCTGCTGCTTCCAGTCTGCGCTGACTACACTAGGCTCAATGGGCTGGTGGTTGGACTCAGCATAAGGCAGATTCCCATGTCCTCCTAATCTCACCACCCTCACAGGTATGTCTTGTGGGAACCCATGAAAGGGCCTTCTCAACTCTGGAACACCCTCCCACTGCAGGCCAGAACTGCCTCATCTCTGCCATCGTTCCAGAAGCAGGCAAAGACCTTTCTCTTCAGGCAAGCTTTCCCTGAATGATGCACTACCATGTTTATTTTATATGACTCTATAGGTTCACATAGACTTTGTGTTTATAACTATTTATAACTATGTTACTTTAATGTAACGTTTGTCTATTAAGGCTGTAAGATATCCCTCAGTTCCTTGTTCTCAAATACTTGAACATGTCTTAATTGTACTGGACTGTATATTATCCCTCATTACTGCAAGCTGCCTTGGGTCCTTTTCCAAGGAGAAAGGCAGGGTAAAAATACTCTAAAATAAAATAAAATAAAAACATAAAACGAATGATGGCGAGCTACTACTGGTGTGAGACCGCTCATTCAGCCACCTGATGGTGGGGTATAGAAGTTTAACCAACCAAACAACCAACCAACCAACCAACCAACCAACCAACCAACCAACCAATCAATCTTCAGGTAGATCTGAATGTTCTAGATACAAACAAAGTAAATACAGTATCACAAACCTATTGTAGTTTTTTTGTAACTTTGCATACTGCCTTTTGTAAGTTTGGCTGGGAAGGACCTTTCTGGACTGGGGTGACAGTCAGTCTGCCAGTTTTCCCTCTTTTATCTCTGATTTTAAAGAGAGCCATGCCTCTTTGCTCAGGTCTTTCCTTTCTCTTGAATCTGTTGGAAGCAGTCAGGGAGTCTCGTGAAGTCTGTTGCTGAAACCAGTCATGTTTACCAGTTTGCTGTTTGATGTATTCAATTGTAAGAAATAAAACCTTTTATTCTTTCTCCTATTAATGACTCTGAGTCAGTTATTGAGATTGTAAGTGCCAGCTTAATGAGAAAAAGGAGTGGGCTACACTGGGGAATGTTCATTGCATAGCTCGAAGAATTTAACCAGAAATTTGAAACGTCTACAACAAAGCCCCGAGCGCTATGACAGAAGAGCACTCAAAATATTCTTGATGCAAAGAGCTCTAAGCAAAGTCTAATTCCTTTCTTTCGCCACCATCCACCATTCCCCACAAACCAATAGCATGCATTTTTTGCTTGCTATTGGTTTGCGGCATTCTGAATATGCATTATATGGTTACCTTTTACTGAACTCTCACGTCTGGTTTGCCAAATCAGCTTGAATGGCTTTGAATCTCTCTAGTACAATCCTGACCCAAATTGGCATCCAATCTGTTGCGCAGACCTAATGAATATAACTGAATCAGCAGTAGGGAAATGGATTTTTAAAGCTACATAGGATTTCTCTCTCTCTCCTGAATAACTGCCTAATTGTTGGAATATGGCTAGCCATCAACTGTTAGAATCATGGACTCACTGATTAATTGAGTTGGAAGGGTTGTATAAGGCCACCGAATTGAACCTTTTGATCCATACAGAAATCCAAATCAAAGCAAAATTTATGGATGATTGTCCAGTATTCTCTTGAATGTCTCCAGTGCTGGAGGAACTCACCATCTTCCAAGGTAACTGGTTCCATCATTGTACTGCTCTAACAGTTAAGAGTCGTCCCCCCTTAATGTTGAGCCTAAATCTGGCTTCCTGTAGCTTGAGTTCATTATTACATGTCCTGGACTCTGGAATGATGAAGAACAGATCCCACCTTTCCTTTGTATAACTATCTCTCAGGTATTTGGAAAGTGCTATCACTTGTGATTAAGCAATTCTTAGCACTCCCATAAGAAAACATCCCCGGGATCACTTTGGAAAACTTAAACATTTTAGTGTGTGCATTTGATTCATGCAGGTATGGATAAGCCCTAGGCATACTTTCTCTATGGTGCTGTTGTGCTGCACCCAGAAGAGAAGAATCACTGGAATCCCATGCAAGATATTGAATTGGGCTTGCGGATGAGCTGCATTGAGCTGGGCGTAGCATGTGGCAATCCTTGCCCTTTGGCCTCATGGTCCACCCTGGCCTTGCTCTTCACAACCATCCATTTTGCATACCACCCAATGTCAACTTGCTTTTTAAAAGCTTAGTCATGCAAAGCCTAACCATTTAACTTGCATCACATTATTATAGGCTTCAAACAGATAGGGTATCATTTTCTTTATTGCATGATTTTCTTAAATTATGCTATCCTGTGAAATGCCAATGGGGAAGCATTGGTCACAGCTTTCCCCTGGTTCCCAGAGCTCGGTCTTGGCCAGTGGTTTTAGTATTCTCATTCACACTTCAATGCCATAAAAGTGACGTTCTAGATTCTAGCAGTGCTTCGAATAGTGCTGTTCTCAGAGCCAGAGCCAGCGCTGAAAACTCCATGTAAAGTAGCCTTAGACCTGCAGAGCTGGAAGGGATGCTATGGATCATCAAGTGCAGCCTCTGTCAAGAAGGCACAGTGCAGAAGTAAAGTCCCAACCTATGGGTCGGTACCCAGAGGCCTAAACCACTGAGCTATTCAGAAGTGTTGACCTCATACTTAGGAAATTCAGATTTTAGTTCCCATCAAGTCCTGAAATTAGCTGAAGAGATGTTGGGTTTACAACACTCTATCAGCCTGAGGACGGCTGTCTTGATGGAATGAAAGGCAGGATATACATGCAGATTGATTATGCTGGTGATGATGTTGATTCCGGTGCTGACAGCAACTGATATGATAGGGTGACATCTGTACAGTGTTGTTCCTGGGTGGGAGGGTGGGAATCAGGGCTCTCTTAGGCCTATTGTATAACATTGTTTCTCTGGGATATTTCGATTGTCAAAATATGTGAAAACGAAGTGCTGAGCTTGGTTAGGCTGTTACTTGGAAGGGTGGCACTTCTAAATTGTCTCCCACTTCACAAGAGAGTGTGTGGGCAAGACTTTCAGCAGAATGCCATAACTAGGGATGGACATTTCGTTTTGGAACCAGTAGGTTACGAAACAAACCACGCGAGCCCAGGTGGTCCTTGGAACCGGCTGATACATGCAAATCCATTTGCTTTACCTTTCTCTGTTTCACGCAGGGTTATAATCCAACGAAGAAGCATGCTGCAAGTCATCTGTGCTAGATCTGTGATGCTGGCCAATCAGGAGCTGTGCAGGGACAGGCATCATCCCGCCTCCCTCTCTGATTGGCCAGCAGCACAAAGCAGGAAAGATGATGTCGCAGCGTGCTTCCTCATTGGATTTTAACCCTGTGCTAGACGGAGAAAGGTAAAGCAATTGGATCTGTGTGTATCAGCTGGTTCCGAGGACCACCTACTGGTTCCAAAATGAAATGCCGATCCCTAGCCATAACCCAACATTTCTCTATCATGTGTGAGCCTCCTTCCCAACATTTGTACCACTAATGTCCCAATCATAACAAAGACAATAAAACTACAAAGAAATATCAAGTCAATGAAAACTAGGGAAAATGTCATTCTAATTGAGTCAGAGGTTCAGAACTAAGCCGATAATAGTTCTCCCGCAGGTGAGTGATTAGCGGCTTCCAACTCAATTAGAAATGATTTTTTCCAAGGGGGACCCCCTTTGGAGTTTAATAACAGCCCCTTGAACCCGAAACCTCTCCAAATTTGGGGGGCTTAGAGGTAAGAGCTTAAGGAAGCTCCCCTGACATTTTGGTGCATCTAGGACCCAGGGGAGCATAGCGTTCCACTTCATTTTATTTCGTTTCATTACAAAATTTGTTAGTAATGAAATGAAATGAAACTACTAAAGAAATGAAATGAAACACTCTATTTCTGTTTCATCTCTTGTGAAAAACCACACCTCTGAAAGCAGTGTTGGCAGGGCTTCTGAGGTAATCTAATACAACCCTCTACAGGAAATTCATAGCCAAGGCATTTGTGACCGATGGTCAGCTGTTTACAAAGAAGTATCTACATTTTCTGAAGTGGATAAATAGCTCTCACTACCAGAATGTTTCTCCTGACATTTGATCAAAGCTTCTTTTTGCCTGGGTTCTAACCATAGGAGCAACAGAAATCAAGCTTGCTCCATCTTCTAGTACTTCCCAACCTGAGGTCCCTAGATGTTCTTGGACCACAACTCCCAGAAATCCTGACCAACACAGTTAGTGGTGAAGGCTTCTGGGAGTTTTAGTCCAAGAACATCTGAGGACCCCAAGTTTGAGAACCCCTATTCTATATGATGACCCTTCAGTTTAGTCAACCATCAAGGTCCTGTTGAAACAAACATCCAGAACCAATGGATGGAAGATGGCTACGGAAGAAAGTGAGTTGATCACTCTTAGATAAAGTTCTATAACCTAGCTATCCTTATATCAATATATCATTTTTCTGTGGTAGCCACAAAATGTATTTCAGACAATGGTGAAATCCACATGAGTAGAAATAGTGATGCAGAAACTCTAGGTTTGTGTGAAAGTTTTTGTTGTTGTTGTTGTTTCTTTTTTGTAGGAACAGTCAAACTCCAGATGTGTGTCCATGAGAAGCTGGATATGGGCCAGTATCAGAAAATTGGTCTTGCAATCCAGCTTGAGATGGGTGGCCATTGTGTCCTTGGGTGGTTACTTTCTGAAGAGCAACCTTAGTATGCACAAAATTAGGCAACTTCACAAGACTCCTGTGACCATCTTATCCTTTTCAAAATATCACTTTGGATCTCCTTTTGTCTCAGGGGGAGCTTACAGCATTCACACACTGGAAAGCAGAGATGCTATTACAGACACAATTAATGATGAAACAAAAGTCTGGATAACTCTTCTTGAGGTTTGCAGTTAGTGGAAACCTGGCGTGCCATTGTATTTGCCCCTTATAAAGACAATTGCCTAGCCATCCAAGCTAACTGTATACCAAGGGAAACGGGGCATTCGCAGAACAGAGAGCTTAGCTGGGGACAGCTCCCCACTTTTCTCCTCTTTCCCAACTGTTAATTAAAAGAAAGTAGCTGGGATTAGCGAGGAAGGGCAGTTCTCTGAAAAGGATAATATTTCACATTGATTATTAAACTACAGCCTTTGTGAAACAAATCCCTACATTCAAAGACAACTTTGATATTTAAAGCTGCCTTGCTAACTTCAAAATCTAGGCCTGGTTTTTATTGAGGCCTATAAATAGCCATTTGACCAGTAACAGAAGAACCTTCAGCCTTTTCATTTCCTTCTCTCAACTTTATGATGTGTGAAACCTGCAATGAATACCAGGGACAAAGGATGCAAACAACACAGTCCTTAAAGAGGAGGAAAACAAAACAAAACAAAATAAAGCTTCTCTGGGGGCTCTTCTCTGTTTCTCTCCCCTTCGATCCTTGAAAAAAGAAAAAGAAAGAAACTCTCTAGAAAAAAAGAGAGAGAAGCAGTATTTTCATTCAGCTGTGAAATAAGAGGAAGTTCGGTAACAGTACAAAGTTGTGTTTTGAACCATGTCTGCACAGTGGATGCCAGGCCATTTTATGTACTTACTTGAGGCACTGTATTTATTTCAAAATTACTCCTTGCCAGTTTGTTTTCAGCCTAGCCTCTTTTACACAATTAATTAAAAGCCAAGAAATGGCAGCATATCCACAGGGCCTCAGTATTGGCCCTGTCAGGCTGAGGAGCCCAATGGAAGCACTATCCCATAGAGGACTGGAATGACTGAGAATCCTTACAGACATCCCATGGTGGAGTCACCCCACTCAAGTAAAGGAGGGCTTGGTGACCATGAAGGTCACAACAGATAAGCAGCCCACCACATGTTTGAGTTCATACAAGGGGGAGGAACCAATGCGGCATTAGTTAAACTAGAGGTTTTGTGCAACATTGCCAGAGGGGCATTTTATAGCCCAACGAATTAATGAATCAAAAATTGCAAAAATTAACTGATTTGTATTTGTAAAGGGCACTGATTTGGATGACTGTGAATTGAGGAGTTAGCAATTTATGACAAATTTTGCAATTTGTTTTTCAAGGTATGCCTATCTCTGATTTACACCTTCCAGACCCCCCAAGCCGCCCCGAGGAAGAAGTGCAAAAAGCAGCCTGGGAGCTGTAGTTTCCAGGATCGGTAAGCCAACTTGTATTCACATGCCCCCCCCCCAGCGCCTTGGCTATGCATGCATGTGAGTGGTGTGTTTTTTTTTAACTATAGTCCGACCCCAACAGTGTCTTAGGGACAGTAAACTGGACCCTTGTTTAAAATATTCGAGGACCCCTTGTTTAAAGAAGCCTGCTGCAGTTAAACTGCAGCACGGCAACCAAAACACTGCTCATGATCTGGGGTTCAGTCCCAGGTTGCCAGCTCAAGGTTTACTTAGCCTTCCCTCCTTCTGAGGTCAGCAAATTGAGTACCCATCTTGCTGGGGTGAAGCAATGTATAGTCTGCAAAAATAAACTGTAAACTGCTCAGAGTTCTTTAAGCAAAACGAGGCGGTATATAAACAGCACATTTTGCATTTATATTCAGATGATGCACAAACTGTTTTTTTTTTTAATTATATCACGTTGACGCAGGGTATCTGTGCTGAACTGTATCATGGGAAAACTTTAGTATGGAAAGAAACATCCACAGCTGGATGAAGCTGGAGAAACAAATCAATGTTTTGATTTGGGAAGCTTACATTTATTGAATGAAGGAACAGGGGTCTTCAAAATACATCCAGTGGAATTGTATTTCTGAGAATATAAAAAAATATGGTGTCATAGTGGGTTTACTTAGATACTTTTGCTTCCCTGGGGAAGCTAGACTTTCCTTTCTGTTCCTAATTGAGTATACTAGGACAATGGAAGGCCTAATTGCAACCACGTTTGAACACTGGTAGGCCTGGGTATGACGTTTGAAATGAGAGACACTCTTGCAGCCATTGGTAAATGGTGTTTTGTTAGATAGGTAGAAACATATTTCTTCAGCCAAACAAAACAAAACAATCACCCCTATCCCAAATGTTTCATTATTCTAGTCTTTCCTTCCAAATCTGAGTTTGCAGTTGTATGGTGCTTCATTCTCCTCTCCTCCATATGCCTGCAGATATGGTGATTTCTCTCCATACACATTCTTCTACAGTACTGCTCACTGGTGGGATTACCAGGTCTCAGAGTATCAGTTGGCATACAAGGCAGTTTTATACTTCTTTCCTCCAGGCAGGGAGCTAAATCTCATAGTTAGCAACTGTGGAAGAGAAAACAATATAAATGTACGTAGAAGCTGGCAATGCCTTTATTGGACCAATGGAAACATCAAGTAGAGTGGAAGCTTTTTATGGTAACATATCCCATCTTCATCAGAAAGTTTCTTGGCATGGTTGCTGTAGTACATGCCAGGTACTACAGATTCTTGAGAGCATGCAAACAGCTTGTGGGATGAGTGGGTGGAAATCCCTGCTCAAGTAGCATCAAATAGCATCTTAGAATTTACATCTTGGCTTCAGAATGGCACTTTTTGTCTTCCTGTAGGACACTCGAAACACACATTTCTTCCAACAAATATTGTAGGTCAAGGATTTAAATATGAAATGAGTTCAAGGTGGAGTGTTGGGTTATGATAATGCAGTGCAAGGTTGTGAAGTTCAACGCAGAGTGAAAATAGACTCTGCCCATATCTAGGAATATTTTTCTGGCAATATTCACAAAAAAGACTCCATAGTATGCACTGGAGACAAAGAGCAGGAAAGAGAACAAGAGAGATTGAAATTCGAAGTGGGGAAGGAGGAAAGAAAGAAGAAAGAATTACAATACCAACTCATTCCACACCTTGGCATTTGTTGGGAACTGAATATGTGATCTTGAGGCTTGGCTACTCAATTTCTTTTTTACCCTCAGGGTTGGTTGAAAATGGCAAAAAAGAGCCAAAGCCCCCAATTACAAAATGGTGGTACTGGGCCAAAGTCATCACAAAATGGCCACAGATGGGTGTGAAGCATTACCAGTTGGCAAATGCAGATTTTGTACTCATACATATCTCGTATTCAAAATATTGCAAAATTCTATGCCTCGATGAGGTTCTTGTAGCAGGAATTTCTCGAACTTTCTGACTTATGATGACATCAGTAATGTTTCCAGCATATATGAGATATTTAAGCAGTGATTTCAGCAGTGCCACCAAACAGCTTCTATAGCCGAGTGCGGATTTGAAAGTTTGGCACTCTATCCACTACACTGTCCTGTTTCTAATTTTAGCCAAATGCTGAGGATGACTATGGCCTTGGTCGCATGGCTATTAACTGTGCATCATATTTTGATGGGTACTAAAATCGCGGCCGTTCACATGATGTCTGGCGTGCAGTTAACGGCCCAATGGCAGGGGAGTATTATACTTCTTTCTGTGTGTCCCCTCTTGCCAAATGCACATCTTTTACCTGTTTATTGATCTGCCTTTCTCCGGCATGCTCACACACATATATATTAGAGATGGGTACAAAACAAACAATTTTTCATTTTGTTTTCGTTTTTTTGTTTTGTTACGTAACAAAATGACAAATGAATTTTGTCTCTAAAATGAAACGAAACGAACAGAAACACCGGAAATTTTGTCGTGCGTTTCGTTTCAGTTACTGCAATATGAGTGAATTGCTTAAAATCCTTTTAAAAAATCACAAAAATTGAAATAAATGGTAACGAAATGGTAACGAAATGAACGAAAACGAAAACAATTTTTTGCAAAAAATCACGAAAAACGGAAACGAAACGAAACGGACTCGACAAACGACAAACGACAAACAAAATGCCATTTTTTGGTTCGTGCCCATCTCTAATATCTATCTATCTATCTATCTATCTATCTATCTATCTATCTATCTATCTATCTATCTATCTATCTATCTATCTATCTATCTATCTATCTATCTATCTTTATTTACTG